>JZKD02S1748966.1:642379-659174 GCA_000966675.3 Picea glauca | reverse complement strand
GGTACCCTTGAATTTTCTCTACATATAGAGCATGATATACTCATGAAATTCCCAAGGAGCCATTATTGTTTACAACTCTTCAACATGAAATACCAAATCTGAAAATAAAATCTACAAGATATACCTTCCTACTTTCCAAATAGAGATGAGTGGATTCACTAAGGTGAATCCTTGATGTCTTCAATTGTTGTTTTCTTCACCTAAAAACAACAAGTCGTCAAATATGCAAAGATAAAAAGACTTATTCCCTCAATGGAGTCATCAAGATGAGAATAGATCTTCAAGAATGCACCCTCATCCAAAAGGTGTAGCTAATCTACTGATGTTTTCTAGGAAACAAACTTTATCCTCGACAATGGTGGAAAAATGTTTCCACACAATCTCATACCCAAAATGTAAAGTCCAACACCTAGCTGAAGATTTGTGGAACTAGGATGTTGTCCATTGTCACCTCACCAAATCTCATTTACACTTTAGACAAAGGGTAGACCCAAATCAATGGGGATTTCCTATGGCTTCTAGGCTCACCTTTTGTAGTATAGAATACGAGTAATGAGATTCTAAACAAGTACAACAAAAATCCTTCATAGCCATCTTTGATACACAAAATATTATAGCAATACCCATATCTCACTCAAAGGATCATGATTCCCTATAGACAACATGTTATGTGGTTTAGGGCATTGATTATGTCCCTTAATCCCTAAAGGTTTCATAAATGACCCAAGAGCCTTATTTTACTCGCTTGACCATGGATAATTACTTAATGCACATGTCCCTAGTGAAAAATATCTCATAATGGTACACATATTCAACTTGGAGGCCAAATATTTCCTCTAAAGGGATTATGTTGAAGGGGATGTTCATCGATATTGAGGCTTACAAATCCATTTATGAAATAAGGTCCTTATTGTCCTCCCTTTGTTATGGTAAAGTCCTTGAGACCCATTCTTACTATGAAAAAACTCATTATTATACACATATCCCACTTATATGACAACGATTCACTTTAAAGGAACTATGTTGTAGTTTGAGGCCTTTATCATGGCCTATTAGATCAAGAATATTAACTTAGTTCCTAATTCCCTTGACTTCTGACCCAACCATGGCCAAGGCTCTAGTACCCATCCCTAATGCATAAAACCTTCTAATGGCATCCACATACCACTCTAATGATAATTATATCTTATATAGGGCATGTTTTGTGGTTTTTGGCATTGTCCATGGCCCTTGTAGGTCCCCGAAAGATTCATTTATATCCTAAGGGATTTATTTTCCTCTCATTCACATTATCAAGGCATTGAGACCTATCCCCATTATCCAAGGAATTATAGGAGAAACCATGTTCAACTTGGAGGATATGGTAATATTAATATTAAAATGGTAATATTAATATTAATATTAAAATTGCAGCCTAAAATATTAATACTAGAGGCAGGCAACAAGGACCTGTATGGGCTAAATCATAGTGAATGATAGCGTTTTTGATGCCATATTAACATAACCGATTATTCTTGAATAAGTGAAACTAGTTTTTTCCTTCATATTCATAACTATATATAGTTGTTGATTAGAGATTATTTTGTAACCAGTATGAAGATGTCTAATATTGATGTAAGTGATTATATTTGATCATTCATTGGTATTAGAATCGAGACTTAATGGTGTCCACCCTTTGGAGGTTTTGACATGTATAAATGTTATGCATTATTGATTCACATGTTCAATGGCTTATTGATTGATGGGTTGTTTACCTACAAGGTTAAGAGGTTGATAGATTGATGATGCTTACCTTTATTTAGTGTATATGGGTTTAAATTTATTAGCCTTGTTCCTAAGGATTGTCATGTTTAAAAGTGAAGATACCTTTCATCCACAGTGTTGTAGATGTCTGGTAAGAGGAATTTGTCTTATGGATACTATGAATGAGTTTGATTCATGTTAAACCAATAATCTTTGGTGGTATATTTGTATTGTTAACAAGAATTAGTTGTAACCACCCTTGAGTGTCATGTATGTATTGAATGAGTAGACCTCTTATTTATGCAGAGTGAATTTATTATTCATGAATAGGATTGCATATCTCCATTAATTTGAATGCATGTCTATTGATATGAATGCATGGATGTGTTTAATTGTTGAACATGAAATTGTACTTGTTATGCTTTAGATAATAGCATTTTTAACTATGTGTCTTCATCTTGAAGGTTATGCTATGTTGTTTACTTTAAATGATAGTTTTGAGTGGGTTGTATGCAACTCTTCATAATGAGAAGGTATGAAACGATCATATAGAAAGTGTGCAATAGTGTTATGTATGACATGGTATAATACATATTTTCTCTTGTTGTTAGCTACCATATGAAAGAGAAACATATTTTATTTATGCCTTTTAAACTTATCATGTGAATGATTGTGAACTTTCATATAATAGACTAGTCTTAAGTCTATTATGGTAATATTAATATTAAAATGGTAATATTAATATTAATATCAAAATTGCAGCCCAAAATAATTTTTATTTTTATTTTTAAATAAATTTGGGTTGTCGCCTATGCGACAATAACTTCAATTGATGCCATGGTTTTGCTATATAAACAACAAGAAGTTGTCATCACCTATGCGACGACAATTTCTATTTATGTTATGGTTTTGCTATATAACCAACGAAAAGTTTTCGTCGCCTATGCGACGAGAACTTCTATTGATGCCACGGTTTTGCTATATAAACAACAAAATGTTGTTGACACCTGTGCGATGACAACTTCTATTGATGTGATTGTTTTGATATATAAACAACAAAAAGTTGTCTTCGCATGTACGATGACAACTTCTATTGATGCGACGATTTTTCTATATAAACAACCAAAAGTTGTCGTCGCATCTGCAAGGACAACTTCTATTGATGTGACGGTTTTGCTATATAAACAATGAAAATTTGTCGTCTCATATGCAATGACAACTTCTATTGATGCAACGTTTTTTATATAAAAGTTGTTGTCACAATTTAGACGAAATGTTGGTTTCACATTGTTTGCCTATATTGTTTCTTTTGCGACATTTGTTCAAGTTCATCGCCAATGCCATGTCACATAAAACAACGTTTCTGAGACTCCAAATTCGTTGCAAGATCAACGACATAATTCCGAAACAACCGTCGCAAAATGACCTAAATATGCTAGTGTCATGACCATATTTATCACAAACGTTGCAATGTATGTCAATATTCTCACTTTTATATTTTTCTTATTTGTCACCATTAGGAGTGAAAGTTGTCTAAGTGGGTTTGGGACCCTTATATTTCTTGTTGTTGTGGTGAGGATGTTGTTTCTTGGGAGTCTTGGGATTATCATTTTGAAGGATGACTAAGGATTTGTTGGAGGTACCTGCAGTGTTGATCACTCCAAGTTGTACAAGCTTATCTTTATCTCTAATCAAAGCATCACAAAAGTTCTCAAGACTGGGTTTTTTATAATCTGTCCCTCGAGCCTCTTCCATGGCATAAAAGGTAGATACAAACACAAAATATGCACTACCTAGATTAGAAATAATAAGATAGATGCAATGATCTTCTTCTATCTTTACCGTACATTCTTCACATAAAGTTATGAGTGTTTTAAGCTTAGATAGATAGTCTCCAATGCAATTAAAATCATTTGGACTTAAAATCAATACTTGATTTTCTAACTTTTGTTCTTGAATAATATTGTGTTTACCAAACACAGATTCAATCTTGGCCCAAGATTCTTTGGGTTGATCAATTGATTGAAGGTGGAACCTTAAATAATGAGAGATGGACATACTGATCAATCAACGTGTTTCATCAATCCCATTATCCCATTTGAATTTCTTATCAGCATCAGTGGGTGTTGTTTCCTTTCCCAAAGTATTATGATACAAGCCTTTACCTCTTAATAAATCCTCCACATGGGATTTCCATTTTAAGTAGTTGGTGTTGGTAAGCAAGAAATTACTTGTAGAATCCATATTAAATATGTACATAATATGGATTTAAAAACTTAAACTAATGATCTGGATGGAAATATCTTGAAAAGTTAAGTGGTTTTTAAAAAATGGCACCGAAAATGGACTTCGGATGTGAGAGTTATTCCCTTTTAAAAAAAGGCATAAACAATAACCAAAGGACCACGTGGTGGTGTAAGTTTCTTTATGAAGTGACCCACTTTTATAAAGAGAAATGAAGATCACTTTTACAATGAAGTTACTTTATAAAATAAAAGTTGCATGAAAAATAAATAACTCTAAAATAAAGTATCAAAGCTACTTATAGTGATTCACTTTTATACTTGAAGTGAAATACACTTTACAATTTTAGTATGAACTTTTTCAAAAAAACTAACAAAAAGAGAGACTTGAACTCAAGACCTATTATTTAATAAGGTAACTTTTAACCAAATGGTCTAGCGAAACATATTGTATTGTTTAGCAAGAGGATTGTTGTTGTTGTTGTTGACAGACTTGGAGAGCTTGCTAAAAAAAATCTTTTTTCACACAAGAAAAAAAGTTTGCTTCTCCATGATAACAAGCATTAGATCTCGGTTAGCTTACCCGGAAGATGAACCTTTTCCTATCTTTTTCTGATTTTCCCAGATCAAACAAGGCATGGGGAAAAGAGAATACACAGATATAAAAGAGTAGAAACCTGGAAATAAATAATATAAAACCAAAATAATACTCTGCAAATATTTAAAAAATGTGTATTCAGGCTTTATACCTCTGAATCTCACTAAAATGGTCGTATCTTGGGAAAAAGGAAACCTTTTTGAGTGAAACAAAACTTTTTTTTGACTGAAACAAGCACTCCAGGCTCAATGGAATAGTCCTCTCATCCCATAAATGTACGAAAATGACAAAAAAATGAGATAATGCAACTTGTCTTCACGATCTCAATCTACAACATGAGCGGGTCTTCAAACAGGCTCTGATACCATGTTCGACAACACATGTATTCCAATAGAG
Organism: Picea glauca; assembly: GCA_000966675.3. Lineage (NCBI taxonomy): Eukaryota > Viridiplantae > Streptophyta > Pinopsida > Pinales > Pinaceae > Picea > Picea glauca. The sequence goes on along the minus strand of JZKD02S1748966.1, from coordinate 654,194 downwards.
GAAGAACACCTTCAGTAACCACTCACACAACCAGATCAAATATAAACACACCGATGTTTTGACGTGGTAAAACCCCTACAGGGAAACATCCATGATCCCAACCAATGCGGCCGGTTGGAGAAGTCTATTAATGCAAAAGAATAATATTACAGAGATATTTTACAAGAGATTTTCTCACAATTGATCATCGACAAATGACCCTCCATGCTCTTTAAATAGATATCATGGACCAATTGGGTGTTAATCCATGTATCAATGATCGTTAAGATCGAGGAGAATAGGAATCGTCGGATCACTCTATGTCGAGAACATATCGTGATCGCCGAATTTCCTAACTACAAATGCATATTAATGAATACTAAAGAAACACAATAAGAAACACACTTTTACCTAAAGACACATTAGACCATGTAGATCTTAACTAAATCCTAAGTGTCTAAATATCCTAACAGGAATTGGATCAAGCTTGTGGATAGGAGTAGCTAAGAAAAACGTCATAAACATAGTACATCCTACTTTCCATTATCCTCTCTTTTTCCATAAGAAAAATGAGTTTATAGGAATGGTAGTGTCCAAATGATTGTTTATGTCTTGGTATAAAGGTAAGTAATCCAAGACAAGGTTAACATGTCCGCAGGGGAATATTTCAATAACAGAAATTGGCGACTCCACTGGGGAAGGAGATTGACTTGTTTTTCCTTGTATCGTCTAATATTTTTCTCATCTTTAGATCTTATTTGTTGTCTTTTTCTTATCTACTCCACTTTCTCTCTTCTTCATTGAAGATTTCACAAAGACTTTGGAATTTTTTTTTGAGTTCTTAGCCTATTTTCTAAGTTTTTGGGAAGGGCAGTGATTCTCTACTATGTACACCACAGTGATGATATAGGATAAATACTCCCATGTAGTGTATACCAGAGCATTTTAGCACTCTGTCCCTTTGGAAACAAGAGAGATGATATCCTTTTCTAGGTATTGTTGCGCCTTTCTGCTCACTTTTTCTCAGTCTGGTCCTGAGGGGATTTTGGCTCAAATAACTTTGAATACTCTTGAATTTATTTTTATTAGAGTTTGGAATTTATCACTCATTTATGTTTATCCATTGATTCTAAAAAATTTCTCTTAGTTGTGGTCCCCTTGGGTTAACAGGATGCCTTGGTTCTTTTTTATTTTTGATATTATCTAATATTCATCTTGTAAATCTTTCAGATTGCTTGACTATTTAGGATTGTTCATCAACTAAGGTTTGGAAAGGTTTATTAGTATTGACCCTTCTTGTTTTCATTTGAAAGATATTTCTTTTATGGATGATTAGGACTATTATGACAACATAGCTTGATTTACGTTTCTTGTTGCTCATCGTTTGATGATTTTCGCGAGTGTTTATCTTCTTTCTCATTTGCATATTTTATTTCTTGATTGAGCGAGTTATCAAACTTGTTTCTTTGAGTTCTTGTTGTCCTTTTAGTGCATTATTTGTTTGAAATCATTTTTCTTCGTTTCTTTTGTATCTGCATCTAACTCTTTCATTTTGATTGAAATTAATGAAGCATTCAAGGATTTGCATTTGCTTTCTTTTAAAATCAAATAAAGAAGATAATTGCATTCTTTCTTTTGGGTAGTGTAGTAGATTGCATTTAGAAAATAGTGTTTGGGAATTGGGTGTTTTTGTTGAAGAAAGTTGAACCTCTTCTCCATCCCATATGTAGGATTCATTGAAGAAAAATATTTGCATCTCATTATTCTTCATTCTTTTGGATTCGAGTATAAAACATCACAAGTTTCACTTTTGCACCCTTGAGTAAACAACATCCCTAAAATGAATCTCTTATCAAATTGATCATACAATTTTATATTATTTAGTAGTGAACCTACATTATCTTAAAGTGTAGGGCTTTGGAATAGGTTGTGCAAATAACTTTCCAAAGCCATCAGAAAAATATATAATCTTGTGCTAGGGAGTGGTAAATGAGATTTTTCATATAAGCATAGTCGGGATACCCCTCTCACAAAGGGGATAAACACAAGGTCTCGTGCAGGAGATAAGAGGGGACTTCCCCTTCGAATATTAACCCACGTAGAGGAAATATCGGATATGGGGGTTTCTTCCTGAGAAACGACTGGTTTCATTTAGTCTCGGAGCTTCATGAATCCTGAACCTATTTGGGGTTCTCAGTAGTATTCTGGTCCACTTGTCTTATGTTCTCTTGAAGAATTTCATACTTGTTATCTTTCACATACGTTTCTTTGCGACTGTCGACTGTACCCGCCTAGAGGCTGACTTCCAGTTGGTAACCTTAGTGGCCTACATCTATAGGGTTGATACATAAGGTGACAGTGAAGGGGAGTCTTCATCGTACCTGGGTCATACGTTGTTCAAACTCACTCGAGCTCCTTGGAGGGTACAACCATGGGTAAAACCATGTGGGAACTTGCACCAAGGCATAATTCCATTGGGGAGTTCACCAACGTAATTGATCCACCTGATCTATCCAAGCCCCTTCCTATATTGATCTCGTGATGTTGGATTTCATCACCAACTAGTGGTTTCATCATGAGAAGGTTTGTTTGATCGTTTTCTTATTAGATTTGTAGCATGTGAAGTCTATTTCCCCTTAGTGGACCTTAGGTCAAGTCAGTGTCAATGGTGTCAATTCCTGGGAATACCAATGAAGGAACCCCTTTTCCCAAGGAACCTTTCACCTTTCCTTATTTTGGAAACATTTGTCCTTTGTGCATTCCCACACTAAGTCTTTTGAGACTCACCATTTGGTTACCGATTTTGTTATTCCCCACTCTGGTGATTTCAAATTTTCCTAGTGCTTCATATGCACCTAATGCTTCAGATGTATGCACACCACCAACCTCATGTCAACATTTCTCCTTCTTCACCCACCAGGTTTCGTTCCATTTCTCCTTATACACCTAGTGAAATCTCTAACGCAAGTAGCTAGGTTGATAAGAAGAAGAAGAAACAAAAGGGGAAGAAGAAGAAGAAGAATCAGAACGAGACCAAGCCTCTAACTGCATCAGGTCATGTTGGATCTGAGAAACTAGCTATTGTTAATTGTACTGGGATTATTGATAAAGTCGACAAGTCTAAAACGAATAATCCTAAACCCAAATTCCCTTGCAAGATTTTTAAGGGTGACCACTTTATGAGGGATTTCCCTGGTCTCCCCTTGGTCTTAAAAATGTGGTCTTCCACGTCATCAACACCTACTGAACATGCTAGTGACACCCCGTCAACTAGTGTCATTATGGTTTGTAAGAATAATCGAACTATCCAATTTCCTTTTATGTTATAGGAAGGTGATAATTACTCTCACATTTCCCTCATATAGGTGAGGCTTCTTATATTTTGGAAAATATTTAAATTCCAACTAGTTATCATAAGACCTCTTGCAAACCATCATTAGTTGATGGACTGGTAAATCTGGTTCCATCCCCGATCAGTCTGTTTGATCAGGTGGTCAGTCTGGTTTCATACTCAATTGAACCACTAACCCAAGTAGTTGATCCAGTTCTGTCATTGATCAACCCAACTCTTCATCTAAAAAGTGAAACCCAAGTGACTAATCTAGTTCTATCATCGATCGATCCCGCTCCTTCCTTGGACAGTGCAACCAAAGTGGTTGATCCGGTTTCATCATCGGTCAATCGGAATCCTCATTCAAAGAGTGAGGATGTCTCTCAGGTCTACCTCATTAATATTGATTCATCCGGACAAGGGGGAACTCCACTCATCCCGATGGCACCTCTTTTAAGAAATCAGATGATTTCTATTAATTGGAATCATATGATAGAACCTCGTCTTCCTTTTTACATGCATTTTAAACCACCATGCATGTTTGTGATTGGAATATTCCTAACAATATAATATACAAAGGTTCTTTTATTAGCATATTATCCATGAATGCTTGGAAATATTTTGGTTCCCCGCAGCTTGCACCCATGACTCAGAATTTGTTGACCTTTGAGAGAAGCGTTAGTCAACATTTAGGGATCCTTCCTTAATTTCTCGTTACATTGGGAGAAACAATTTTCTACGTTGATGTGATGGTAGTTCAAAACCCCTTATAATTCAACCTACTCCTTGGATGATGATCTAGGTTTAGGAGAAGAATGAACTGATTAATAGACTAAGTACAATAAACATAGACATAAGAAGAATAACACAAATATCGATGGAACAATATCTTCTATTGAATACTGAAATAGGTTGAAACTGTAAAACTACAGAATTGAAAACACTTGCTCGAATGGTGGTAGCTATCTCTGAGAAGAGATGTGGATGCTATGCGCATCTATTGAGTAGAATGTATTAGAATGAGGCTCCAGAGGACTTTTTGATATTACTCATGAATTCCAAAACCCTAGACATCCAAAAACCTAACCCTAGAAGGTGAAACACCAAAATTCATGTGAGCCCCTATGGGTAAGTTGGTGTAAGATGGCACCTCAACTTCCCAGGGTTGTAACTTTTGCATATGAACTCATTTTTAGGCACATGATATCCCATTGGAAAGGTCTTTCATACAACTACACATTACGTTGCCAGACTCTAACTCCGTCTACACTTTGATTGTGTGGAGCCAAAGAAGCAAAGTTTAGGGCCCCAAAACGGCCCTGGAAGTATAGAAAGATGTGTTGAAATGAAAACATACAAAATAAGCCAATTGGATTAGGAGAGAGGCCACCAGTATCCACTTAGAGGATGCATGGGGCCTCAGACAACCCCAGAAGTGTAGAACCCACAATTACAAAGAAGTAAAAAAGAATGTGCTGAAAGAAAATGGCCAAGAGGAGACAGTTGGAATAGGTGGGTGGCCACCAACATCCACCTGGATCAATCCTTCCCCCTTAGGAAGTAATGGTCTCCATTGCGTTGAGTTCCCCCATAAGGTGAGGAAATTTCTACTAGATTTAGCCTTGGGTGAGCCACTTTCCTTGGTGTAGGATTTGCTCGGCCTTGACAACCTAATAAAGCTGGATCCTCTGCTGGCGAGTTCCCTTGACTTGTGTGTCCACTATTTGATCAATGGATTCTTGTTCTATGCAGTCAGGGTTGAGATCTATTAGGGTCACTTGTTATGCGATCTCTAAGGTGTCCAATAAGGGTGTAAAATATGGTTGAAGGAGGTCCATATTGAACAATGGATGCAGGCCAAGGAAGGGTGGAATGTTGAGCTCAAAATCATTGTTACCCACAACCTTGGTGATAGTGTAAGGTCCATAACGAAGTGCGTGAAGCTTTCAATGGGGTCCTGTGAGACGCTCCTTCTGCAAATGTAACCAAACTTTGTCGCCAACCTGCAACTAGTGTGGTACCCTCTATTGATCATGGCACTACTTATACTTAGCACTAGATTTCTGCAAAATCTCTTGGATCTATTGGAAGATGTGTTGAATCCACTCAATGAATTTGGTGGCTTTGTCGATCACAGAATGATCATGGGAAGATTATTTCTATGCAGTGGAAAGAGGAAGTGCAACATCAATGGGTCCCAAGGGTTGGATTCCCATACCCACTTGAAATGGGCTATGGCCAGTGGAGCTATGGAGAGCCCTATTGTAACTGTGTTGAACATAGAGGAGAATCTCATCCCATGTACATGGATGATTAGAATTGTACATGCACAAGATGTGCACAATCATTCGATTGATGACCTTTGTTTGGTCGTTGGTTTAGGGGTGGAAAGAAGTAGATATTGTGAGCTTGGTGTCCAACATAGATCATAGACTCGACCAAAATGTTATTAAGAACCTATTTTCCCGATCGAAGATGATGGTTTGTGGTATCACAAAGTGGGCCCACAGTCCTTCGAAGAAAAGAATGGAATTATCTGTCCCTATGATATTCTTTTTGGAGGTTGTGAGGATGTCCATATTCGAAAACTGGTCAATGAACACAAATACACAGTCATTTCCTTGCTTGGTGGACACATGTAATCCATTGAGATGGATTCCCAAGGCTTCTTGGGAATAATAATAGGGTTGTATAAGTGTTTCTTCTTGATGTAGGGATTGGAAATGGCACATGAAGTGCAATATATAATATACTTGTTGACGTTATGTCGAAGTTTTGGATAACAAAAATGTTTCTCAAGAATGGCCACAGTTTTCTCCATGCCAAAATGTCCTGCCACACGAGTGTACTAGGCTTCCGAAATAATATTTGCACACTCTCTTATACAAACATAGATATGGCCCAAGTGGCATAAGAGTCCATCCTAAATGTGAAAATTAGTGACAATTTTTCCTATACCCAAGAGTTTATAGGTGGTGGCGAAGTTCAGATATTTCTAATAAAGTTGGGGCCACTCTAATGCTTCATGTCCACAGGAATGGAGCAAAGTGGTCAGTGCAGCCACAGGAGGCTGACTGAGGTAGTTAGTGACATGATTGGAGATACATGTCTTATACTTTATGTTGATATGGAATTGTTGTAGTTAGGTGGACCACTTTCGATGGGAGTCATTATGCAATTTCCCCTATGTGTGTATGAACTATGGAGAATTTTGATCAGTGAATATGATTGTCTCTTTTCCCAGAATGTAATGTTTCCATTGACGATAAGATTGTACAATGGAATACATTTCCTTGTCATAGGTGGGGTATTTATAGACAGTATTAGAGAGTGTCTCACTATGGCATGCCACCGGATGCCCGTGTTGAGTTAAAAGTGCACCCACAACAGTCATATGCGTCAATCTCAATATCAAATTGTTGTTGCAGATCGAAAAAGGAGAGTACTGGAGTTGAGAAAAAGTGATGCTTCAGATCATCAAATTCTTTTTTCTACTCCTTTCCCCACATGAACATGGCCCTACCATCACCCTTGGTCACCTGGCTAAGGGCCCATGCAATATGGGAGAATCCCAACATGAACTATGGGTATAAGTTGGTTAGTCCCAAGAAGCTTCGAAGCTCGGTCAGTGTGGTTGGGGCTCACCAGGCACAAATGACTTGGATATTAGCTATATCAACATGTACCCCATGCTCATAAACAATGTAGCCCAAGTATTGGACCATGTTCCCGCCAAAAGAGAATATTTCCAAGTTGGCATATAGCTTGTGCTATCGTAGAGTCCTAAAAACTTGTTGAATATGCTGCATGTGCTCCTCCCACGTTATGCTGAAGATGAGGATGTCATACAAATATACCACCACGAAGGAGTTGGTGAAGGGTCTGAATACATCATCCATCAACCTCATGAAAATGGTTGGTGCATTTGTTAAGACAAAGGGCATGACTATCCATTCAAAGAGATCTTCTTTATATTTGAAAGTTGTCTTCCATGCATCAGCTGGTTTGATACGAACCTGGTGGTAGCCAGAATTTATGTCATTCTTTTTTAAGAACGTTTCCCACTTGAGTTGTTCAAGAAGGTCATTAGTCCTAGGAATGCGGTACCAGTTTGTGACTATGATTTTGTTTAAGGCTCTATAATCAATGTAAAGTCACCACGTCCCATCCTTTTTCTGCACCAGTATAATCGAGCTTCCACAAGGGTAGGATTTGGGTCTAATGTGCCCCTTTTGAAGCAACTCTTGGATATGTTGCCTAATTTTTTCATTTTCCATCAACGAGTGATGATATACTGGTCCATTAGGTAGAGGTGTGTTGGGGGTCATATCAATTGGATGCTTGACTTGGTAGTGTATCGGTACCCCTATAGGTGAGGAGAAGATGTCTCTGTATTCTTTCACAATCCCATCCAGTTGATTCTGCTACAAAGGGGGGCTCTATGTAGAGGCCATGGATGTGGTAGTGATCTTCTTCTTACTGTGAGCACGGATCACACAAAATACAAACTTCATGATCTGGCATATGATCTTACTGCATTTCTTAGCAGAGATTGAAGAAATAACAGTAGGTGGCGCTACCTATGGTATCCTATACAATTGTCTACCCAAAGTAATAATAACATTGTGGTGTCTAAACTCATACACAACATGACTCTTCCACAAATATGGTTCTCCTAAAATAACATCACAAACTTCAATGGGATAAATATCACAGAGTACCTCATATTTGAAAGGCTTGATGTTGTAGTTCAGACGAGACTATTGGCTGACACAAAGATCTCTTCTTTGGGGAATCCAACCAATGGTGTAGGGATGAGAGTGTGGTGTCATTGGTAGGTCCGTTCACTTAATGACCTCTACTAAAATCATGCTCTTCTGATTCCCGCTATTGAAAATGAAATGAAGCGAAGCCCCCTTTACCCACATCTGCAAGTGAAAGAGGCGTTCTTATTCCTCTAGTTTTTCTAGTTCTCTTGATCGGACTTTAGTGGTAGCAACAGTGGCATTGGGTTCAACATAGATAATATTCTTTGCTCCTTCAAGATTTGATTCGAAATCATAATCAACCTCGGACTCCTGATCCTTCAATTCGGCCATGAGTGACTGCATGGAGTGAAATTCTTCGATGTTGTGACAAGGGATTTTATGGTACTCACACAATTTTCCTGTGTCCTTCTTCATATTCTCATTTCCCTTCTTTTGTTGTGGATTGGACTAGTTTTCCTGAGGTAAACCATATCGAATTGGTCCCTTGCTGTGTGGGTTGGGGACGCCTTTTCCCTAGTTCGACTGTGAGGGTTTTGCAGATCCAAACTCTCTCCTTTTCTTCTTAAATTTATGCTCAATCCTGAGTGCGTATCTATAAGCCATGCCCAATGAGGCAATGTCTAGAAACTCCATTTCTACTTGAATGTATCTATGCATAAAACCACGGTATTTGAGCACAAGATGATTCTCATATTCTTTGATTCCCAATTTGGTGCGTAGGGTAAGGAAAATATGGGTTAAATCTGGTATTGTATGGTCCCTTTATTGACATAGGGTGGTCCATCTTGTGTATTGGTCCTTGTAGCTTCCAACAGGGTAGTACTGTTCTTTGATGGTGTATTGCAAGGAATCCCATGTAGGAGCCACCACAAAATTTGCATATTACTCTACTCCCATTTGCTCAGAGGAAGTATCCCACAAGTCTTTAACATGAGGAATGACCTTAAGGAGTGAAAACGTGATCTTTTTCCTACCGAAAAAATTGTACACTAAAAAATACCCGTCAATTAGATTCGACCATTTATCTACAACATCTGCATCTATTAGTCCTTCAAATAATGGAATATCAAATTTTACCTGTACCATGAAGGGGGTTGCATGGCTTCTTGATGAAGATGCTTCTCTTGTGGGAAACTGTATAAGGATCTACATGAATTTGTCCATCATTTTGTTCCTTCTTCACGTGAGGGATTCCTTGAGCATCATTTTAATAGGATCTTTTTCTCCATCATCTTTATTTTCGTCCCCCATGGGTTTTTTTCAGGATGGGCACGATCAATCTTCTAATGGCTCGATTGTTTCGAGTCCACCCTTCTTGTACCCAGATCTTATTAGGGACATGCACGAAGAAAAATAAATGAGGATCATACTGCTATGATACCACTGATCCAAATTTAGGAGAAGAATGAACTGATTAACACACTGAATACAATAAACACAGAGATATGAAGAATAACACAGATATCCAGGGAAAAATATATTCTATTGAATAATGAAATAGGATGAAATTGTAAAACTGCAGAATTGAAAATACTTGCTTGAATGGTGGTATCTATCTCTGAGAAGAGATGTGGCTGCTAAGCACATCCATTGATCATAATGGATTACAATGAGGCTCCAGAGTGCTTTTCAATATTACTCATGAATGTCAAAACCCTAGACATCCAAATACCTAACTCTAGAAGGTGAAACGCCAAAAATCATGTGGGCCCCTATGGGTAAGTTGGTGTAAGTTGGTACCTCAACTTCCTTGGGTCATAACCTTTTCATACGACCTTCATTTAGGTGAGTGATAGCCCATTGGAAAGGTCTTTCAAATAACTACACATTACACTATCAAACTCTAACTCTCTCTACAATTTGACTATGGCAAGCCAAAAAACCAAAATTTAGGGCCCCAAAACAGCCCTGGAAGTACAGGAAGATGTTCTGACATGAAAACATACAAACTAAGCCAGCTGGATTAGGTAAGAGGCCACCAGTATCCACCTAGAGGATGTGTGGCGCTTCTGACAACCCCAGAAGTGTACAGCACACAATTACAAATAAGTACAAAATAATGTGTTAAACAAAAATGAATAAGAGGAGATAGTTGGAATAGGTGGTTGGCCACCAATATCCACCTGGATCAGGCGAGACTATGTGTATGTTATGAGAGATTTTATGTCCACTCTCTTTCAAGTGATATGTTTCCATCACAATGGAAACATAGTAATGATTGACGAACTTTCATTCATTTACCCTCATCTCATGGTCAATCATATTCCTTCCCTGAACAGTCCATACAAGCGAGCGATGTCTACTCCATTGCAGGTCAATTATGTAACGACCCACCCCATGCGGTCAACCCCGCACGAGAGAGAATCTCTCCCTTATCCTGACTTAGATCCATTAGTTGACATGGTAATCTCTTCGATAGGGATATTAGAGCCATATATCCCTACCCTTATCGAGGTCGTTGACATGTATTCCTTCGAGAGTGTTTTTCTTTCATCTAGCGAAGATCTCCTAGAATCCATGGTTGAGGTTTTTCCCTTGACATGTATTTATTCCAGAGCATTGTCCTTTTGGAATCCATGATCAAGGAGAGGTTTTGAGTATATTTTTTCTTCTCTGTGGAAAGCTTGTTGAAAAATGCAATAGATATCTTCGGCATATTTTTTCTTCTTTGTGGAAAGCTCATTAAAAAATGAAACTAAAGCTATGAGAATAACTCATTGTATTTATCAAGATCGTCAAAAAATGAAATAGATCCCCCTCCATTACTATCAATTCTCACTCTGGATTGAGTACTTGAACCTTCCTTTCCTCCGCCTAGTGAAAATGTTTCCATTAGTAACCAAAAACCTAAACGAGGAAATAAGAAGATTTGTTGAAGGAAAAAACACTTAGGGGGTAGGTCTCCGACCACTGGAAATCATGGGGGAGAAAAATCGCCTACTTCTGCCAAATAAGTTGGGGAAAACTATGTCTAGAGAGACACAATGCTAGGAGTGATCCTCATTCGAAGGTCATTCCCATCGTAACATAGTAGACTTTTTCTAGAACGAGCTTAGTCTTTGTTCTTTCTCATGCTTGTAAATGCATGAGAATAACTTAATGAGCTTAGTCTTTGTTCTTTCTCATGCTCGTAAATACATGATAATAGATCTATTTTTTGGACTCATAAAATCTATACAAAAAAGGAACTCTTTGGAGTCTCATTTAAGATCTTTTCAAACTCTCTAAACATGAAATTATTGTCAAGTGATCTTGCTTCCTTTCGCAATCGTTAAAATGTTTGAAAGGGATTCTTTCGAGTGATTGTTTATCTCTTTTTCAGCCTCGAAAGAATAATTATGAAAAAGGAACACTCTAATCGATGATTGGAGATACATCAATGCCCCCCTTCGACGATTCTTTTCCCATCGACTTCAACACATCATTCAGGAATTAGACTTAGAAACTAGTTGGTACCTTGGTACCTGCATGCCTCAATGGCATGCCTCCTCACTTTTGATAGTAGGTTTACATCATTGACCTATGATCATATGGTTCCATGAATGTTCGACCTCATCAAATTTATTCACATTTGTTGGAATCCACTAGGGTACCTTGGGATTCATTGACATCATTGGTGATTTCCCTCACACTTGTTAATGGTTTACCTCAACGATCGGTAATCAAGTGGTTTTTACCATGTTCGACATCAAATCATCTATTCACATGGCATAACTTGAGCATGATGATATATATA
>JZKD02S1748966.1:626217-640714 GCA_000966675.3 Picea glauca | reverse complement strand
TATATATATATATATATATATATATATATATATATATATATATATGTATGTATGTATGTATGTATGTATGTATGTATGTATGTATGTATGTATGTATGTATGTATGTATGTATATTGTCACATAGATCCACATTGTATTTGCTTGTGGCTATGTTTTATCATCTCGTAGCTCCACTATGTATTTCTTGTGGCTACGATCCACATTGTATTTGATATGTATTTCATGTCATGGAGGTATTGATCCACATTGTATCTCCAGTGGCCATATCCTTAGTCAATATTTTTCATGGATCCACAGTGTATTGCTTTGTATCTGTGCTTTGAATCATCTTGTATTCCAAGCAGAGGTATGCATGCCTCAGAAATGAAACATATATTAATATTTTCTGATTATTTTCTGCAGCTTCTGCCAAGTTCTCCAACTCCACACCCTTGCATTGAAAAATTATAAAGTGTTTCGGCTATCCGTTTCTCTTTTGACCTGACACTTTAGGGGGCATCTATCACGCATAAAAATTCCACACTTAAGTACATCACCCTAAGTGTCGCAAGTGTTGTAAAAATGTCACATACACTAACACCATGAAATAACATTTGTCACAATCCCTAGTCAATGAGGAGGAAAAATATATCATATGCAAGTTAAAATACTATGTGCACATGAATTATTTATTAATATTCATAAAAAGGAAATTAATTTAGTGTGAGAATCCACGCCACATTTAGTTTCCTAATTTCAAGGAGAGGTTCAGAATCTCATGGATGGTTGAGATATTTTCTCAAAAAAAATTCCTAATTTGGTGGATCTTGAGAGATATTTCCTCATTAAAATCTTTGAGAGATATTTTCTCCCTAAAATCCTTGAGAGATATTTTTTGCCTAAAAATCTTGGAGATCCCATTTTACTAGATCTAGTGAGTGATCTTCTCCATGGTGGTCGTCAAGCCTCCAAATCCTATATAATAAGGGATTTTCATGGTGAAAGCAGAGGTAGCTTGGATATATCAGACTTATGATCGTGGGATTATTGCAAGGATTGGAAGAGGAGAGCTTGGAGGATTTGCAACTAACATCAATCATGGCATGTAAGTTTTCTTTGTTGTCATTTAATATACTTGGCCTATTTCCTTCAAGTATGTGGTTTCATGTTCTTGTCTATGTTTAATTTTATTTGCATAGATGAATTTGCTTTGCCTAATCCATTAGAGTAGAAGGAAGTTGTTTGTTTCTTGTTTTTCATTGTAGGTATTGATTTGCATCAGGAATTGGATCAAGCTTGTGGCTAGGAGCTGCTAGGACAAACATCGTAAACATAGTACATCTTACTTTACCTTCTCCTCTCTTTTTCAATAAGAAAAATGAGTTTATAGGAATGGTAGTGTTCAAATGATTATTTATGTCTTGGTATAGGGGTCAATAATCCAAGGAAAAGTCTAGCTATCCACAGGGGAATATTTCCGTAACATTACCTTATATAATTCGCTAATGTTGGAATAGCTTTCAGGGAAATGTAAAACAATCATAGGATATAAGTTTTGTAAAATGTATAATGACACCTCCATGTTATTACAAAAGTGGTTATTGAACATCATGAACTATCTAACCTTCCAATTGTCAATAAATGGTTAGAATGTGCACTAACCCATGAAAATGTGTTTAATTTTTTGAGGAGAATGTTGGTTAGTTCTAGGGTTAATAAACAATCATATAAAATTGATTTTTTAATATGCACTTTTTCATAACCTTAAAATATTATTTATGTATTCTTCATGATTATTGGCAATCTAATAGGTAATATTAGTTAATTGTCCTTAAGAATGGATAATAAAAGGAGTATTTATCTATGATGATGAATAGTTCAGGTTTCTAAGTGCATTGATGCCATGGACAATGTTTATGTGTACTTATGAGAGGTTAGTTAAGAGTTAGTACTGGAAATTTTTAATGTGAGTGTGTTGGATTTTTGTTCAAATTATTTAGGAGTTTCTCCATTTCAATTAAATTTCAATTTTTTTTATTACATTCGAACATTTTAAATACAAATATACTATTTATCAAAAATATATATTTTTCCACTTATAAAAACATGGTTAAGACCAAACTCAATATAGATAAAAATCTTCATCCAACCTACTATGTCAAATTCCCACTATTCGAAATTTTATGTATTCTATAATGAAAAATAAAACTCACCAATAGGGTGAACAAAATATGATGTAGTGAAATATAACTAAATTCTTATTTTTTATTATTAAGGTTTTTCATTATCTGGTATTTTTAGTTTGGGGTATTTTCTTTTACATATTGACTGAGTATAAAGGGAATTCATGTATTATATAGTTTATCTAAATAATGGTTAATATTTCTTTTAATTTATTGAAGGTCAAGACACAAAGTATGATCATGGAATTCATTTAGTGGATCTATGACATATCATATGTGTTTATGGAATATTAAAGAATAAATGTCATTCACTAGATATTGTTGAATACATCAAAGAATCCTTTTACTAAATGTTCCTATAATACACCTTTGCAATTATAAAATTCCGTATTTTACTATATATCCTAGTTCTCTATTTCTTTATCTCTTTTTATTTGTATCGCTACTATAATGGCATAATATAACTCTTATTTAAATATTATATGACGATTATGCAAATTCACAGATTACCTTTTTTTCTATTTTTTTTCCTTACATTCTATCATCCAATGAGTTCAAAATGGTCCAAATTACCCAAATCATACATCCCCTTCTTTTTCTCAAAAGAGATAGAGAGATACACCTTGAAATCGTATCAATATCCACATCAAAATCCTTAGTGAGAAAGAAATCATTTCTAAAAACTACATAAATAAATTATCATGATCCTTAATTTTCTTATATCTAATCTTTTTTTTTTTTCAAGTTAACATATAATGATTAAATAATTGATTTGTAATTATTTTTTTAACAATTTCAATAAATATACATGAAATATGACAAACATTTTAATACTCAAGAAATTATATAAATTGTTACATGTAAATTTTTTTATCATATTCTCATATGATATATCTCAGACTTTTGAATATTAAACAATAAAAATAACAAAAACATCCCAAATATAAAAATAAAAATGAATAAATCATTATAAAGTTTTAAAGGTGCAAAATATTGTAATATGAAACCACCTTTTCAAACCCTCTAACCCTCCCCTCCTTCACTACTTCATTGAACCCTCCTCCCCTCCATACAAAACCTTCAAATAAATATATATTTCTATTATATTGAAAATACTAGATGACCTTTAATAATATATTACTTTTAATTAAAGTGTTTTGAAACAACTTTTACTAGAATTAAAATTCCTCTTCTTTAATTGAAAATATGTCAACATTATAAATAAATTTTAAAAATCAAAAAATTAAAATGAGTTTCACCAAGCTGAAATGTCGCCTCTAAAAGTGCCAACAAGGTAAAGGTTTTGGAAGACAGTATGAGATTAGTATATTATAAAAGTTTGTTTTTACTGATTTTTTATCTATTTATAATTTAACAATGTAAAAGTTTTGGAGAACAGTGTGGATTAGTATTTTATAAAAGTTTGTTGTCACTGAATTTGTATCTATTTATGGTTTAACAATGTAGAGGTTTTGGAGAACAGTGTGAGATTAGTATATTATAAATGTTTGTTTTCAATGAATTTTTATCTATTTATGATTTAACAACATACGTGAGTCCGTGACGATTTTAATCTCCCCTTTGGATTTAAAAATATAAAAAACAAAACATTAAATTCTATTCACTTTACGCTAGTCTTCAGTGGAATCCAAAATAATTACAATATTCTAGAAGGATTACAATATTCCTGGAAGTATGGAATAACAAAAAGCAAAAGTTCCAGTCCATACTAAGCGAATAATTTTAAAGATGCAATTTAGCCTTATTAATGTTGGCCCCATAATAAAAACCCAACACCATTTGTCAACTAGATAGCTGTCAATTGTTATTCAAACAGTTTGTTCGTTGCCAGCTGTGTCCTCGACCTCCACTTCATCATTTCTTCTACCTGTTGGTCAGTCGGGATCATGAAAACCAAAGTCGGGGATCATCACAACCAAATTTCAGGGAACAAGCAGACGCCTCCAACTAGAACAGAAATTGACTTGCTTTCTCAACGCAGCCAACCCAATCCTGCAAAGATTGTATTACACAGATCCAACTTAACATTTTGCAAAAGGATTTTGGGGAAAGAGAAGGAAATTCAGAACTGATGATACTTTATTTGTCTATTGATGCAGGAGCATCGCAATCACATCAGAAGGAAGCGGACGTGGAATCGAAGTCGACAGCTCAACGCATCGAAGGAGCCAAACCGACATTTAACCAGCGTGGTAGTGGTGTGGAGATTTTTTATTTTCTCGTTACTTAATTTAGTTGTCTGTGAAGTCGGGCCACCGTTTGAAGAGACAGAACCATTGTAAATCCTTTACACGACTGTAATGTATTACAGGTTTAGGATAATTGTCCGCATTAGTCATTAGGTTGCATTTAATTGAGTAGGTAACCGGTTGAGTAGAATGAAATAAGATTTAGATAGGAGGAAGAAAAGCGAAGGGGCTCTGAGTCCTTAGACAAGTTTTCATTGTAATGGTTGTAGGAGATAGGGACTGTATTTTATGTTTTTCTCTTTGAAATGAATAGAACAGAGGAAATTGACCCAAATATACAGTNTCAATATTTTTCATGGATCCATACTGTATTGCTTTGTATCCGTGCTTTGAATCATCTCGTATTCCAAGCATAGGTATGCATGCCTCAGAAATGAAACATATATTAATATTTTTTGATGATTTTCTGCAGCTTCTGCCAGGTTCTCCAACTCCACACCCTTGCATTGAAGAATTATAAAGTGTTTCGGCTATCCATTTCTCTTCTGACCTGACACTTTAGGGGGCATCTGCCATGCATAAAAATGCCACACTTAAGTACCTCACCCTAACTGTCGCAAGTGTCGTAAAAATGTCACATACACTAACACCATGAAATAACATTTGTCACAATCCCTAGTCAATGAAGAGGAAAAATATATCATATGAAGGTTAAAATACTATGTGCACATGAATTATTTATTAATATTCATAAACAGGAAATTAATTTATTTTGAGAATCCACCCTACATTTAGTTTCCTAATGTCAAGGAGAGGTTGAGAATCTCATGGATGGTTGAGATATTTTCTCAAAAAAAAATCCTAATTTGGTGGATCTTGAGAGATACTTCCTCATTAAAATCCTTGAGAGATATTTTCTCCCTAAAATCCTTGAGAGATATTTTTTTCCTAAAAATCTTGGAGATCCCATTTTAGTGGATCTAGTGAGTGATCTTCTCCATGGTAGTCGTCAAGCCTCCAAATCCTATATAATAAGGGATTTTCATGGTGAAGGGAGAGGTAGCTTGGATATATCACACTTATGATCGTGGGATTCTTGCAAGGATTGGAATAGGAGAGCTTGGAGGATTTGCAACTAACATCAATCATGGTATGTAAGTTTTATTTGTTGTCATTTAATATACTTGGCCTATTTCCTTCAAGTATGTGGTTTCATGTTCTTGTCTATGTTTAATTTTATTTGCATAGATGAATTTGCTTTGCCTAATCCATTAGAGTAGAAGGAAGTCGTTTGTTTCTTTTTGTTCATTGTAGGTATTGATTTGCGCCAAGAATTGGATCGAGCTTGTGGATAGGAGCTGCTAGGACAAACATCGTAAACATAGTACATCTTACTTTACCTTCTCCTCTCTTTTTCGATAAGAAAAATGAGTTTATAGGAATGGTAGTGTTCAAATGATTATTTATGTATTGGTATAGGGGTCAATAATCCAAGGAAAAGTTCACCTATCCACAGGGGAATATTTCCGTAACACTACCTTACATAATTCGCTAATGTTGGAATAGCTTTCAGGGAAATGTAAAACAATCATAGGATATAAGTTTTGTAAAATGTATAATGACACCTCCATGTTATTACAAAAGTGGTTATTGAACACCATGAACTATCTAGCCTTCCAATTATCAATAAATGGTTAGAATGTGCACTAACCCATGCAAATGTGTTTAATTTTTTGAGGAGAATCTTGGTTAGTTCTAGGGTTAATAAACAATCATATAAAATTGATTTTTTAATATGCATTTTTTCATAACCTTAAAATACTATTTATGTATTCTTCATGATTATTGGCAATCTAATAGGTAATATTAGTTAATCGTCCTTAAGAATGGATAATAAAAGGAGTATTTATCAATGATGATGAATAGTTCAGGTTTCTAAGTGTATTGATGCCATGGACAATGTTTATGTGTACTTATGAGAGGTTAGTTAAGAGTTAGTACTGGAAATTTTTAATGTGAGTGTGTTGGATTTTTGTTCAGATTATTTAGGAGTTTCTCCATTTCAATTAAATTTCAATTTTTTTATTACATTTGAACATTTTAAATACAAATATACTATCTATCAAAAACATATAATTTTCCACTTATAAAAACATGGTTAAGACCAAACTCAACATAGATAAAAATCTCCATCCAACCTACTATGTCAAATTCCCACTATTTGAAATTTTATGAATTCTAAAATGAAAAATAAAACTCACCAATAGGGTGAACAAAATATGATGTGGTGCAATATAACTAAATTCTTATTTTTTATTATTAAGGTTTTTCATTATCTTTTTTCATCGGTATTTTTAGTTTTGGGTATTTTCCTTTACATATTGATCGAGTATGAAGGGAATTCATCTATTACATAGTTTATCTAAATAATGGTTAATATTTTTTTTAATTTATTGAAGGTCAAGACACAAAGTATGATCATGGAATTCATTTAGTGGATCTATGACATATCATATGTGTTTATGAAATATTAAAGATTAAATGTCATTCACTAGATATTGTTGAATACATCCAAGAATCCTTTTACTAAATGTTCCTATCAATACACCTCTGCAATTATAAAATTCCATATTTTTCACTATATATCCTAGTTCTCTATTTCTTTATCTCTTTTTATTTGTATCACTACTATAGTGGCATAATATAACTCTCGTTTAAGTATTATATGACGATTATGCAAATTCATTCACAGATTACTTTTTTTTCTATTTTTTTCCTTACATTCTATCATCTAATGAGTTCAAAATGGTCCAAATTACCCAAATCATGCATCCCCTTCTTTTTCTCAAAAGAGGTAGAGAGATACACCTTGAAATCGTATCAATATCCACATCAAAATCCTTAGTGAGAAAGAAATCATTTCTAAAAACTACATGAATAAATTATCATGATCCTTAATTTTCTTATATCTAATCTTCTTCTTTTTTTCGAGTTGGCATATCATGATTAAATAATTGATTTGTAATTATTTTTTTAACAACTTCAATAAATATACATGAAATATGACAAACATTTTAATACCCCAAAAATTATATAAATTGTTACATGTAAAAAAAATTCTCATATTCTCATATCATATATCTTAGACTTTTGAATATTAAACAACAAAAATAACAAAAACATCCCAAATATAAAAATAAAAATAAAAATGAATAAATCATTATAAAGTTTTAAAAGTGCAAAACACTGTAATGCGAAACCACCTTTTCAAACCCTCTAACCCTCCCCTCCCCTCCTTCACTACTTCATTGAACCCTCCTCCCCTTCATACAAAACCTTCAAATAAATATATATTTCTATTCTATTGAAAATACTAGATGACCTTTAATAATATATTACTTTTAATTAAAGTGTTTTGAAATAACTTTTACTAGAATTAAAATTCCTCTTCTTTAATTGAAAATATGTCAACATTATAATTAAATTTTAAAAATCAAAAAATTAAAATGAGTTTCTCCAAGCTGAAATGTCGCCTCTAAAAAGTGCCAACAAGGTAAAGGTTTTGGAAGACAGTATGAGATTACTATATTATAAAAGTAGAGGTTTTGGAGAACAGTGTGGATTAGTATTTTATAAAAGTTTGTTTTCACTGAATTTGTATCTATTTATGATTTAACAATGTAGAGGTTTTGGAGAACAGTGTGAGATTAGTATATTATAAATGTTTGTTTTCGATGAATTTTTATCTATTTATGATTTAATAACATACGTGAGTCCGTGACGATTTTAATCTCCCTTTGGGATTTAAAAATATAAAAAACAAAACATTAAATTCTATTCACTTTACGCTACTCTTCAGTGGAATCCAAAATAATTACAATATTCTAGAAGGATTACAATATTCCTGGAAGTATGGAATAACAAAAAGCAAAAGTTCCAGTCCATACTAAGCGAATAATTTTTTAAAGATGCAATTTAGCCTTATTAATGTTGGCCCCATAATAAAAAACCAACAACATTTGTCAACTAGATAGCTTCAATTGTTATTCAAACAGTTTGTTCGTTGCCAGCTGTGTCCTCGACCTCCACTTCATCATTTCTTCTTCCTGTTGGTCAGTCGGGATCATGAAAACCAAAGTCGGGGATCATCACAACCAAATTTCAGGGAACAAGCAGACGCCTCCAACTGGAACAGAAATTGACTTGCTTTCTCAACGCAGCCAACCCAATCCTGCAAAGATTGTATTACACAGATCCAACTTAATATTTTGCAAAAGGATTTTGGGAAACAAAAGGACATTCAGAACTGATGATACTTTATTTGTCTATTGATGCAGGGGCATCACAATCACATCAGAAGGAAGCGGACGTGGAATTGAAGTCGACACCTCGAAGCATCGAAGGAGCCAAACCGACCTTTAACCAGCTTGGTAGCGGTGTGGAGATTTTTTATTTTCTCGTTAATTAATTTAGTTGTCTGTGAAGTCCGGCCACCGTTTGAAGAAACAAAACCATTGTAAATCCTTTACACGACTGTAATGTATTACAGGTGTAGGATAATTGCCCGTATTAGTCACTAGGTTGCATTTAATTGAGTAGGTAACCGCCTGAATAGAATGAAATAAGATTTAGATAGGAGGAAGAAGAGTGAAGAAGCTCTGAGTCCTTAGACAAGTTTTCATTGTAATGGTTGTAGGAGATAGCGACTGTATTTTATGTTTTTCTCTTTGAAATGAATAGAACAGAGGAAATTGACCCAAATATACAGTGTTGATATTGTTTACAGTGTGACTGTGTTGTTATGTGTTTGTGAATGGATGATGCTCATAGTGAATGAATAAATAATTGAATGAGTTCAATTGTTTCTCTTCTGTAAGATTTTGCAAGGAGTGCATGCAGAGCGTAAGGAGTGTGTCCGAATAAGTCTTTTTCGACTTAAAGCTCAGAAGAGATAGCGGGGAATTTTCGTATGCAGAGTATGCATATCAAGCGCAAGGAGTGCGTGTAGAAACAAACTTGTGTTAAAGTTTGAAAGCTCAGGAAGTTGAGTGCAGAGTATGCTAGGAGGGCATCAGAAAGTCCTTTGACAAAGATACAGAGTGTAAGTCCATGCTAGGGACGAGATTTAATTTCAATTGCGAGAGGCGCAGGAGGAGTAGTGATTTTAAAATCTCGAAAGGAAATACTTCGAAAAAATTCTAAATTCTGAAGAGTTGAAGCATCTAAAGGTGGAGCGCAGAGATTGAAAGTTCGAAGGAAGATTAAGGATTAAGATTTATTCAGGAGGAGCCGAAATCTTTCAAGTCGTTAGATCTCGGAGAAGTAGCGCACTGGTTAGTCGCAAGGAGTCATCGTAATTTCGCAAAACCAAAAGATTTGGAAGAAGCAGAGTGAAATTCGCGAAATCGCGAAACGTGAAATCCTGAAATCATCAGGACCGTCCATTGAAAGAGGAGATGTGGCGACACATCAATGTTTTTCTGATTTGTAAATCGAGAAGTTGGAGGTACGAGTCATGAGGATTCACGAAATGATAAATCGCGACACAATCACAGTCGTTGGCTAAAGAGTTAGTGTGGACTGTTGATCTAATCCAAATGTTTCACAATTTCGGGTATCAGAGGATCGAGAGAATGGAGGTGAATCGCTTCGAGAGTTCTCGATACGCAAAATCCCGACGCGCTCAGAAGGATTGGCCCCAGGTCATAGTGAAGGGTAATATGAGTGAAGGATAAGGGAAGAGCTATCGCTAGTCCCTTGTCATAATTTCGGGACTCGGGAGTTCGAAAGACAGAGATTCGGTTCACTCATATACCCGACACGCGAAATCACAAAACACCTTTTTGGATTAGGCGTGTGGTCACAAGGCGTGGTCACGTGAAGAAAACTTACGCTTAGCGCTTGTGCACGCTGGTGGAATTTTGTAAAGACCTATGGATTTCTTCTTAGAGGTTCTAGTAGGGAATCGAAGATTGTTTTAGTTCAGTCTTGAGAAGATCCTAGGACTGGGAGGTTGCATAGCCCTTGTAGAGGAGGGGGGTCTACACCAAGTGGTATCAGAGCTTTTAAAAAAAGATCTGAAGTTGAACTCAGTGTGCTAGGAATAGTTGAAGCGATTCCGCCGAGGATACGCACAGGACCACCTATAGAAAACCATGTTGTAGGAAGAGAAGTGAGATAACTTAGTGCAAGGTTGGAAGCGATGGAAGCAATGAAGAGGAGAACACATGTCGTTGAAGATGTCAGTGATGTAGAAAGCGAAGAAATAGAAGTTGAAGAAGATACAGTGGAAGATGAGGGTGAAGAATGCTTATTGAAAGTTGTTGTGAAGTTGGGAGCTAGAGAAAAGATCGACGTTCCAATGTATGAAAATAATTTGGATGCCAAAGAACTATTGGAATGGATAATGTCCATGGATAAGTATTTCAACTATGAAGAGGTCGATGAAGGAAGGAAGGTGAGACATGTTATCACCAGATTAAAGGGACATGCAACACTGTGGTGGGATGAACTGCAGGCATAAATGAGGAGCAAAGGAAAATAGAAGATAAAAAATTGGGACATGATGGTAGCCAAACTGAAGGATAAATTCATACCGGATAGTGTTGTTCAAAAAATTGTCAAATCTAAGGCAGTGGGGTATGACAGTGAAAGAGTATACAAAAGAATTTTATAGACTAAATATTAGGACTGGACAAAGAGAGAAGGATGATGAAATTTTTTTCAGTTATATAAATGGTTTGAGGTATGAAATTCAGGATGAAATCAGTATGATGACTATGAGGATAGTGGAAGATGCTTATCAGATTGCACTGAAGGAAGAAGAAAAGTTCGCCAGAAACCAGAGCCAGTGGAACATAAGTAGAGGCTTAAATAGACGTAAGGGAGTTGTTTATGATAAGGCACCAAAAGCTAAGGATGAGAATGATAAATCATATGGTCGTTTTGAAAGAGGAGGAAGTTCCCAAAGAAGATCGTTTAGTGGGAGAAACTGTTTTCCTCGAGGAAGACAAAGAAGTAGAGGAGGCAGAGTTAAATGTTATGCATGTGGAAAGACAAGACATATGTCTTGGGAATGTCTCGAGAGGAAGAGACAAGGAGGAGGAGAAGCACACATTTTTGAAGCCCAGAAGAATGTGGAAGCAGAGGCAGGAAAAGGAGGACAAAATATTATGATGAGGAAAGTTCTTTTAAAGCTAGAGAAAGAAATAGAAGACCTAGTTCAATGAACGAGGTTGTACAACACTACTTGTAAAACAAATGACAAAGTTTGCAAGATGATTATAGAAAGTGGGAGTAGTGATAATTTAGTATCAATAGAGATGGTTGAGAAGATGAAGATGGAGACAACTGCACACCCAAATCCATATAAAGTATCATGGTTGCAGAAAGGACATCAAGTAATGGTAAGTGAACAATGCAAAGTTGAATTTAAAATATGAGGATATAAATATGAGATTTTCTGTGATGTAATTCCCATGGATGTTTGTCATATTTTGTTGGGGAGACCATGGAAGTTTGATAGAAATGTTATTCATGATGGGAGAAAAAATACTTATACTCTGGAATAGAATGGTAGAACCCACATGTTACTGCCAATAGAAGAGAAGAAAGAAAATGAAGAAGCCATCACAAGAATACTTCTCATGAGTGGGAAGGAACTCTTGAAGGAGATCAAGAAAGATCAAGAAATGTTATTTGTTGTAGTAAGGAAGCCAAGAGTTATCCTTACCAATACTTTTGTGGATGATTTACCTGAAGAAATCCAAGAACTGTTGGAGAATTTTGTTGACATAGTAGTGGATGAGTTGCCTCACTCATTACCACCTATTAGGAGTATTAGCCACCATATTGACTTGATTCTAGGAGCCAGTTTGTTGAACAAAGAAGCATATGGATTGAAACCTTGAGATAATGAAGAAGTTAAGAAGAAATTTCAAGAGTTGCTGGATAAAGGTTTAGTCAGGGAAAGTCTAAGCCCATGTGTAGTTCCAACTGTATTGAGTCCAAAGAAGGATGGGCGATGGAGAATGTGTATAGATTCCAGAGCCATCAACAAGATTACCATCAGGTATAGATTTCCTTTACCTAGGATGGATGATTTGATGGATTTTTTGAGTGGATCAAGTTATTTTTCAAAAATATACTTGAAAAGTGGATATCATCAGATAAGAATGAGAGAGAGAGATGAGTGGAAGACAACATTCAAGACAAATTAAGGTTTGTTTAAATGGCTAGTCATGTCATTTGGATTGAAAAATGCTCCAAGTGCATTTATGAGGTTGATGAATGCAGTACTAAAGGACTTCATAGGTAAATTTTTCATTGTATATCTGGATGATATATTAGTTTTTAGCAAAATAGAGGAAGAACATTTAAAGAACTTGACATTAGTGATGAGGCAATTGCAGCAAGGAAAGTTGTTAATAAACTTGAAGAAAAGTTCTTTTATGAAGACATAGCTCATATATTTGAGTTTTGTGATCTCTTCAAATGAATTGAAGATGGATCCAGAAAAGGTGAGAGCAATCAAAGAATCGACGTCACCCAAGAGCATATTTGAGGTGAGAAGTTTCTATGGTTTAGCAAGTTTTTATAAAAAGTTTATCATAAATTTTAGTGGTATATGTGAACCCATGATGGACACTATGAAGAAGAAACATAAGTCTTTTAATTGGACAGAGGAGGCTAAGAAAATCTTCTGAGTGTTGAAAAAAAAGATAATAGAACAACCAGTTCTGGTTTTACTAGATTTTGGAGAGACATTTCAGGTGAGGTGTGATTTAAGTGGGATAGCCATTGGAGCAGTGTTGAGTCAAGATAATAGTTCAGTTGCTTATTTAAGTGAGAATTTGAATGATGCTAAGGAAAAATATTCTACATATGACATGGAATTTTATGCAGTGATTCAAGATTTGAAAAAATGGAGACATTATTTAATTCCAAAGGAGTTTGTCTTGTATAGTGATAATCAAGCTTTGCAATTAATTACTAGGCAATAGAAGTTGAATCAGAGACATGCTAAGTGGGTAGAATTCATGCAGAATTTTACTTTTGTTACTAAACATATTTCTGGAAGTGCTAACAAAGTTGTAGATGCTTTGAGCAAGAGAAGTTTGGTTATACAAGAATTTCAAGTGAAGACCTTAGGGTTTGAGCACCTTAAGGAAATGTATTAGGAAGATTTAAATTTTAAGGAGGATTATGAAATATATGAAAATCCTTTGTCGAGGGATAACAACTCATGGTCAGAATATTTGATCCATGATGGATTATTTTTTAAAGGAAGCCAATTGTGCATACCAAGGTGTTCAATGAGAGATAATTTGTTGAAGGAAAAACATAGTGGAGGTTTAGCCGGACATTTTGGTCTTGACAAAACATTTGCGCAGTTGATTAGTTTGTATTATTGGCAATGTATGAGGGAAGATGTGAATAAATTTGTAGAAATATGTAATATTTGTCAACATGCAAAAGGGAAGAGACAAAACACTGGTTTGTATCAGCCATTGCCTATTCTGGAAAAACCTTGGGATGCAATTAGTATGGATTTTGTATTGGGATTACATAGAACCCAGAAGGGAAGTGATTCCATATTTTTTGTGGTCGATAGATTTTATAAAATGACACATTTAATACAATGCCAGAAGACAAATGATGCTACACACATAGCCAATTTGTTTTTGAGAGAAGTTGTGAGATTACATGGATTGCCCAAAAACATAGTTTCAGACAACGATACTAAGTTTGTGGGACACTTTTGGAGGACTATATGGAAGAGGATGGGGACTAATTTATCTTTTAGTTCAACATATCACCCTCATACTGATGGACAGAGAGAAGTGGTGAATAGGAGTCTGAGAAATTTCTTAAGGAGTTTAGTCACTAAACAAGGTCATCAGTGGGATCAGATTCTGGCAGAAGCAGAATTTGCATTTAATAATTCAGTTAATAGAAGAACTGGAAAAAGTCCATTTGAGATAGTGTATGGAAGACAACCAAGAGGGGTTGTAGAATTGAGAGAATTGAAACAAGATTAATTCAGGAGAATTGGAGCTGAAGATTTTGATACAGAAATGCAAAGACTTCATGATCAAGTTAAAAGGAAGATACATTATAGTAAT
>JZKD02S1748966.1:608181-626207 GCA_000966675.3 Picea glauca | reverse complement strand
TCAATGAATCCCAAGGTACCCTAGTGGATTCCAACAAATGTGAATAAATGAGATGAGGTCGAACATTCGTGGAACCATATGATCATAGGTCAATGATGTAAACCTACTATCAGAAGCGAGGAGGCATGCCATTGAGGCGTGGAGGTACCAAGGTACTAACTAGTTTCTAAGTCTAATTCCTAAATGATGTGTTGAAGTCGATAGGAAAAGAATCGTCGAAGGGGGGCATTGATGTATCTCCAATCATCAATTAAAGTGTTCCTTTTTCATAATTAGTCTTTTGAGGCCAAAAAAGAGATAAACTATCACTCGAAAGAATCCCTTTCAAACATTTTAAAGATTGTGAAAGGAAGCAAGATCACTCGACAATAATTTCATGTTTAGAGAGTTTGAAAAGATCTTAAAGGAGACTCCAAAGAGTTCCTTTTTTGTATAGATTTTATGAGTCCGGAAAATAGATCTATTATCATGTATTTACGAGCATGAGAAAGAACAAAGACTAAGCTCATTAAGTTATTCTCATGCATTTACAAGCATGAGAAAGAACAAATACTAAGCTCGTTCTAGAAAACGTCTACTATGTTACGATGAGAATGACCTTCGAATGAGGAACACTCCTAGTAGTATGTCTCTCTAGATGTAGTTTTCCCCCAACTTATTTGGCAGAAGTTGGCATTTTTCTCCACCATGAATTCCAGTGGTCGGAGACCTGCCCCCTAAGTGTTTTTTCCTTCAATGAATCTTCTTATTTCCTCATTTAGGTTTTTGGTTACTAATGGAAACATTTTCACTAGGCAGAGGAAAGCAAGGTTCAAGTACTCAATCTAGAGTGAGAATTGATAGTAATGGAGGGCGATCTGTTTCATTTTTTAACGATATTGATAAAGACAATGAATTATTCTCATAGCTTTAGTTTCATTTTTTAATGAGCTTTCCACAAAGAAGAAAAACTATGCCCAAGATATATATTACATTTTTCAACGAGCTTTCCACAGAGAAGAAAAAATATACTCAAAACCTCTCCTTGATCATGGATTCCAAAAGGACAATGCTCTGGAATAAATACATGTCAAGGGAAAAACCTCAACCATGGCTTCCAGGAGATCTTTGCTAGATGGAAGAAAAACAATCTTGAAGGAATACATGTCGACGACCTTGATAAGGGTAGAGAGATATGGCTCTAAAATCCCTATCGAAGAGATTACCATGTCAACTACTGGATCTAAGTCAGGATAAGGGAGAGATTCTCTCTCCTGCGGGGTTGACCGCATGGAGCGGGTTGTTACATAATTGACCTATAGTGGAGTAGACATCGCTAGCTTGTATGGACCGTTCAGGGAAGGCGGATGGTTGACCATGAGATGAGGGTAAATGAATAAAAGTTCGTTGATCATTACTATGTTTCCATTGTGATGGAAACATATCACTTGAAAGAGAGTGGACATAAAATCTCTCATAACATAGACATAGTCTCGCTTGATCCAGGTGGATATTGGTGGTCAACCACCTATTCCAACTGTCTCCTCTTATCCATTTTTGTTTAACACGTTCTTTTGTAATTATTTGTAATTGTGGGCTGTACACTTTTGGGGTTGTCAGAATCCCCACACATCCTCTAGGTGGATACTGGTGGCCTCTCACCTAATCCAACTGGCTTAGTTTGTATGTTTTCATGTCAGAACATCTTCATGTACTTCCAGGGCCATTTTGGGGCCCTAAATGTTTTTTTTTTGGCTCGCCACAGTAAAATTGTAGAGAGAGTTAGAGTTTGATAGTGTAATGTGTAGTTATCTGAAAGACCTTTCCAATGGGCTATCACTTGCCTAAAAGAAGGTCGTATGAAAATGTTATGACCTAGGGAAGTTGAGGTACCAACTTACACCAACTTACCGATAGGGGCCCACATGATTTTTGGCGTTTCACCTTCTAGGGTTAGGTATTTGGATGTCTAGGGTTTTGACATTCATGAGTAATATCGAAAAGCCCTCTGGAGCCTCATTGTGATCCATTATGATCAATGAATGCACTTAGCAGCCACATCTCTTCTCAGAGATAGCTACCACCATTCAAGCAAGTATTCTCAGTTATGCAATTTTACAATTTCATCCTATTTCATTATTTAATAGAATATATTGTTCCCTAGATATATGTGTTATTCTTCATATCTCTGTATTTATTGTATTCAGTCTGTTAATCAGTTCATTCTTCTCCTAAATTCGGATCAGTGGTATCATAGCAGTCTGATCCTCATTTATTTGTCTTCGTGCATGTCCCCGATAAGATCTGGGTACAAGAAGGGTGGACTCGAAACAATCGAGCCATTGGAAGATCGGTCGTGCCCATCCTGAAAAAAACCCATGGGGGACGAAAAGAAAGATGATGGGGCAAAATATCCTATTAAAATGTTGCTCAAGGAATCCCTCGCACGAAGAAGGAACAAAATGATGGACAAATTCATGTATATCCTTATCTAGTTTCCCACAGGAGAAGCATCTTCATCAAGAAGCCATGCAACCCCCTTCATGGTACAGGTAAATTTTGATATTCCATTATTTGAAGGACTAATAGATGCAGATGTTGTAGATAAATGGTTGAATCTGATCGAAGGGTATTTTTTAGTATACAATTTTTCCGATAGGGAAAAGATCACTTTTTCACTCCTTAAGGTCGTTCCTCATGTTAAAGACTTGTGGGATACTTACTCTGAGAAAATGGGAGTAGAGTAATATGAAAATTTTGTGGTGGCCCCTACATGGGATTCCTTGCGAGACACCATCAAAGAAAAGTACTACCCTATTGGAAGCTACAAGGAGAAATACACAAGATGGACCACCCTACGTCAATAAGGGGACCATACAGTACCAGATTTAACCAATATTTTCCATACCCTACGCACCAAATTGGGAATCAAAGAATATGAGAATCATCTTGTGCTCAAATACTGTGTTTTTTTGCATAGATACATTCAAGT
Source organism: Picea glauca (assembly GCA_000966675.3). Classification (NCBI taxonomy): domain Eukaryota; kingdom Viridiplantae; phylum Streptophyta; class Pinopsida; order Pinales; family Pinaceae; genus Picea; species Picea glauca. The sequence continues at coordinate 623,236 of JZKD02S1748966.1, read as the reverse complement.
AGAAATGGAGTTTCTAGACATCTCCTCATTGGGTACGGCTTATAGATACCTTCTCAGGATTGAGCATAAATTTAAGAAGAAAAGGAGAGAGTTTGGATCTACAAAACCCTCACAGTCGAACTAGGGAAAAGGTGTCCCCAACCCACACAGCAAGGGACCAATTTGATATGATTTCCCTCAAGAAAACCAGTCCAATCCAGAACACAAGAAGGGAAATGAGAATATGAAGAAGGACACAGGAAAATGGTGTGAGTACCATAAAATCCCTTGGCACAACATCGAAGAATGTCACTCCATGAAGTCACTCATGGCCGAATTGAAGGATTAGGAGTCCGAGGTTGATCCTGATTTTGAATCAAATCTTGAAGGAGGGAAGAATATTATCGATGTTGAACCTAGTGCCACTATCAATACCACTAAAGTATTACCGAATGAACCAGAAGAACTAGAGGAAGGAGAACACCTCTTTCACTCGCAGATGTGTGTAAAGGGGGCTTCGCTTCATTTCATTTTCGATAGAGGGATTCAGAAGAGCTTCATTTTAGCAGAGGTCATCAAGTGAATGGACCTACCAATGAAACCGCACTCGTAGCCCTACACCATTGGTTGGATTCCCCAAAGAAGAGATCTTTGTGTCAGTCAATAGTGTCGTTTGAACTACAACATCAAGCCTTTCAAATATGAGGTACTCTGTGATATTTATCCCATTGAAGTTTGTGATGTTCTTTTAGGAGAACCATATTTGTGGAAGCGTCATGTTGTGTACAAGTTTAGACCTCACAGTGTTATTATTACTTTGGGTAGACAATTGTACAGAATAGCAGAGGTAGTGCCACCTACTGCTATTTCTTCAGTCTCTGCTAAGAAATACAGTAAGGTCATCTGCCAGACTAGGAAGTTTGTATTTTGTGTGATCCATGCTCACAGTAAGAAGACGGTCACTGCCACATCCATGGCCTATACATAGATCCCCTCTTTGTAGCAGAAGCAACTGGACGGCATCATGGAAGAATACAAAGACATCTTATCCTCACCTATAGGAGTACTGACACACTACCAAGTCAAGCATCCAATTGATATGACCCTCGACGCACCTCTACCTAATGGACTAGTATATCGTCACTCGCTGATGGAAAATGAAAAAATTAGGCAACAGATCCAAGAGTTGCTTAAAAAGGGGCACATTAGACCCAAATCCTATCCTTGTGGAAGCTCGATTATACTGGTGCGGAAAAAGGATGGGACGTGGCGACTTTGCATTGATTACAGAGCCTTAAACAAAATCATAGTCACAAACTGGTACCCCATTCCCAGGACTAATGACCTTCTTGAACAGCTCAAGGGGGAAACGTTCTTCAAAAAGAATGACATAAAGTTTGGCTACCACCAGGTTCACATCGAACCAACTGATGCATGAAAGACAACTTTCAAATATAAAAAATATCTCTTTGAATGGATAGTCATGCCCTTTGTCTTAACAAATGCACCAACCACTTTCATGAGGTTGATGGATGATGTATTCAGACCCTTCATAAACTCCTTTGTGGTGGTATATTTGTATGACATCCTCATCTTCAGCATAACGTGGGAGGAGCACATGTAGCATATTCAATGGGTTTTTAGGACTCTGCGACATCACAAGCTATATGCCAACTTGGAAAAATTATCTTTTGGCATGAACATGGTCCAATACTTGGGCTACATTGTTTATGAGCATGGGGTACATGTTGATATAGCTAATATCCAAGTCATTTGTGCCTGGTGAGCCCCAACCACATTGACCGAGCTTCGAAGCTTCTCGGGACTAGCCAACTTATACCCATAGTTCGTGTTGGGATTCTCCCATATTGCATGGGCCCTCAGCCAGGTGACCAAGGGTGATGGTAGGACCATGTTCATGTGGGGAAAGGAGTAGAAACAAGCATTTGATGATCTGAAGCATCACTTGTTCTCAACTCCAGTACTCTCCTTTCTTGATCTGCAACAACCATTCAATATTGAGACTGATGGATATGACTATGTTGTGGGTGCAGTTCTAACTTAGCACGAGCATCCGGTGGAATTCCATAGTGAGACACTCTCTAATACTATCTAGAAATACCCCAACTATGACAAGGAAATGTATTCCATTGTACAATCTTATCATCAATGGAAACATTACATTCTGGGAAAAGAGACGATCATACACATTGATCAAAAGTCTCTGCAGTTCATACACACATAGGGGGAATTGCATAATGAACCCCATCAAAAGTGGTCTACCTAACTGCAGCAGTTCCATATCAACATAAAGTATAAGACATGTATCTCCAATCATGTCACTAACTACCTCAGTCAGCCTCCTATGGCTGCACTGACCACTTTGCTCCATTCCTGTGGACATGAAGCATCAGAGTGGCCCCAACTTTATTAGAAATATTTGAACTTCGCCACCACCTATAAAATCTTGGGTATAGGCAAAATTGTCACTGATTTTCACATTTAGGATGGACTCTTATTCCACTTGGGCCATATATATGTTCATATAAGAGAGCGTGCAAAGATTATTTCGGAAGCCCAGTACACTCGGGTGGCAGGACATTTTGGCATGGAGAAAACTGTGGCCATTCTTGATAAACATTTTTATTGTCCAAAAATTTGACATAACATCAACAAGTATATCATATATTGCACTTCATGTGCCATTTCCAATCCCTACATCAAGAAGCAATGCTTATACACCCCTCTTCCTATTCTGGAGAAGCCTTGGGAATCTATCTCAATGGATTACGTGTCCACCAAGCAAGGAAATGACTGCATATTTGTGTTCATTGACTGGTTTTCGAATATGGACATCCTCACAACCTCCAAAAAGAATATCATAGCGATAGATAATTCCAATCTTTTCTTCAAACGACTATGGGCCCACTTTGGGATACCACAAACCATGATCTTCAACCGGGAAAACAGGTTCTTAAGCACATTTTTTTCGATTCTATGATCTCTGTTGGACACCAAGCTCACAATATCTACTTCTTTCCACCCCCAAACCAATGACAAAACAAAGGTCATCAATCATATGATTGTGCACATCTTGTGCATGTACAATTCTAAGCATCCATGTACATGGGATGAGATTCTCCTCTATGTTCAACACAGTTACAATAGAGCTCTCCATAGCTCCACTTCCCATAGCCCATTTCAGGTGGGTTTGGGATTCCAACCCTTGGGACCCATTGATGTTGCACTTCCTCTTTCCACTACATATAAATAATCTTCCCATGATCATTCTGCGATCGACAAAGCCACCAAATTCATTGAGTGGATTTATCACATCTGCCAACAGATCTAGGAGATTTTGCAAAAATCCAGCGCTAAGTATAAGCAGTGACATGATCAACAGAGGGTACCACACTAGTTTCAGGTTGGCGACAAAGTTTGGTTACATTTGCAGAAGGAGCATCTCATGGGGCCCCATTGAAAGCTTCACCCACTTCATTATGGACCTTACACTATCACCAAGGTTGCGGGTAACAATGCTTTTGAGCTCAACACTCCACCCTTCCTTGGCCTGCATCCATTGTTCAATATGGACCTCCTTCAACCATATTTTACACCCTTATTGGACACCTTACAGATCGCAGAACAAGTGACCCCAGTAGATCTCAACCCTGACTGCATGGAACAAGAATCCACTGATCAAATAGTGGACACACAATTCAAGGGAACCTGCCAGCAGAGGATCCAACTTTATCGGGTTGTCAAGGCCGAGAAAATCCTACACCAAGGAAAGTGGCTCACCCGAGGCTAAATCTAGTAGAAATTTCCTCACCTTATGGGGGAAATCAACGCAATGGAGACCATTACTTCCTAAGGGGGGATGATTGATCCAGGTGGATGTTGGTGGCCACCCACCTATTCCAACTAGCTCCTCTTGTCCATTTTTGTTCAACACATTCTTTTTTACTTCTTTGTAATTGTGGGTTCTACACTTCCGGGGTTGTCTGAGGCCCCATGCATCCTCCAGGTGGATACTAGTGGCCTCTCTTCTAATCCAATTGGATTATTTTGTATGTTTTCATGTCAACACATCTTTCTATACTTCCAGGGCCGTTTTGGGGCCCTAAACTTTGCTTCTTTGTCTCCCCACAATCAAAGTGTAGATGGAGTTAGAGTCTCACAACGTAATGTGTAGTTGTCTGAAAGACCTTTCCAATGGGATATCATGCGCCTAAAAGTGAGGTCATATGCAAAACTTACAACCCTGGGAAGTTGAGGTACCAACTTACATCAACATACCCATAGGGGCCCACATGAATTTTGGTGTTTCACCTTCTAGGGTTAGGTTTTTGGATGTCTAGGGTTTTGGAATTCATGAGTAATATCAAAAAGGGCTCTAGAGCCTCATTCTAATCCATTCTACTCAACAGATGCGCATAGCAGCCACATCTCTTCTCAAAGATAGCTACCACCATTCGAGCAAGTGTTTTCAATTCTGCAGTTTTACAGTTTTAGCCTATTTCAGTATTCAATAGAAGATATTGTTCCATATATATTTGTGCTATTATTCATATCTCTATGTTTATTGTACTTAGTTTGTTAATCAGTTCATTCCACTCCTAAACCTAGATCATTTCCCGAGGAGTAGGTTGAATTCCAAGGGGTTTTGAACTACCATCACATTGATGTAGAAAATTGTTTCTCCCAATGTAACCAGAAATTAAGGAAGAATCCCTAAATGTTGACTAACGCTTCTCTCAAAGGTCAACAAATTCTGAGTCATGGGTGCAAGTTGCGGGGAACCAAAATCTTTCCAAGCATTCGTGGATAAGATGCTAATAGAAGAACCTTTGTATATTATATTGTTAGGAATATTCCTATCACAAACATGCATGGTGGTTTAAAAAGAACGTAAGAAGGAAGATGAGGTTCTATCATATGATTCCAATTAATAGAAATCATCTGATTACTTGAACGAGGTGCCATCAGGATGAGTGGAGTGCCCCCTTGTTCGGATGAATCAATATTAACCAGGTAGACCTGAGAGACATCCTCACTCTTTGAATGAGGAGTCCGATCGATCGATGATGAAACTGGATCAACCACTTTGGTTGCACTATCTAAGGGAGGAGTGGGATCAATCGATGACAGAACTAGATTAGTCACTTGGGTTTCACTTTTCAGATGAAGAGTTGGGCTGATCGATGACAGAACTGGATCAACTACATGGGTTAGTGATTCAATCGAGGATGAAACCAGATTGACCACCTGATCAAAAACACTGATCGAGGATGGAACCAGATTGACCAGTCCATCAACTAATGATGGTTTGCTAGAGGTCTTATGATAACTAGTTGGAATTTGAATATTTTCCAAAATATAAGAAGCCTCACCCATACGAGGGAAAGGTGAGAGTAATTATCAACTTCCTATAACATAAAAGAAAATTTGATAGTTCTATTATTCTTACCAACCTTAATGACACTAGTTGATGGGGTGTCACTAGCATGTTTAGTAGAAGCTGATGACATGGAAGACCACATTTTTAAGACCATGGGGAGACCAAGGAAATCCCTCATAAAGTGGTCACCCTTAAAAATCTTGCAAGGGAATTTGGGTTTAGGATTATTCATTTTAGACTTGCCGACTTTAAATACTCCCTGTACAATTAACAATAGCTAGTTGCTCAGATCTAACATGACCTGATGCAGTTAGAGGCTTGGTCTCATTCTGATTCTTCTTCTTCTTCCCCTTTTGTTTCTTCTTCTTCTTATCAACCTAGCTACTTGCGTTAGAGATTTCACTAGGTGAATAAGGAGAAATGGAAGGAAACCTGGTGGGTGAAGAAGGAGAAATGTTGACATGAGGTTGGTGGTGTGCATACATCTGAAGCATTAGGGGCATACGAAGAACTAGGAAAATTTGATATCACTAGAGTGGGGAATAACCAAACCGGTAACAAAATGGTGAGTCCCAAAAGACTTAGTGTGGGAATGCACAAAGGATGAATGTTTCCAAAATAAGGAAAGGTGAAAGGTTCCTTGGGAAAAGGGGTTCCTTCGTTGGTATTCCCAAGAATTGACACCATTGAAACTGACTCGACCTAAGGTCCACTAAGGGGAAATAGACTTCACATGCTACAAATCTAGTAAGAAAACAATCAAACAAACCTTCCCATAATGAAACCACTAGTTGGTGATGAAATCCAACATCGCGAGATCAATATAGGAAGGGGCTTGAATAGATCGGGTGGATCAGTTACGTTGGTGAACTCCTTAATGGAATTATTCCTTGGTGCAAGTTCCCACATGGTTTTACCCATGGTTATACGCTCCAGGGAGCTCGAGTGAGTTTGACCAACATCTAACCCAGGTACGACGAAGACTCCCCTTCACTGTCACCTTATGTATCAACCCTATAGATGTAGGCCACTAAGGTTACCAACTGGAAGTCAGCCTCTGGGCGGGTACAGTCGATAGTCGCGAAGGAACGTAGGGGAAAGATAACAAGTATGAAATTCTTCAAGAGAACATAAGAAAAGTGGACCAGAATACTACTAAGAACCCCGAATAGGTTCAAGATTCATGAAGCTCCGAGACCAAATGAAACTAGTCGTTTCTCAGGAAGAAACCCCCATATCCAATATTTCCGGTACATGGGTTAAGATTCGAAGGGGAAATCCCCTCTTATCTCCTGCACATGACTTTGTGTTTAACCGCTTTGTGAGAGGGGTATCCCGACTATGCTTATATGAAAAATTGCATTTACCGCTCCCTAGCACAAGATTCTATATTTGTATGATGGCTTTGGAAATTTATCTGTACAACCTATTCCAAATCCATACACTTTAAGATAATGTAGGTTCGCTACTAAATAATATAAAATTGTATGATTAATTTTATAAGAGATTCATTTTAGGGATGTTGTTTACTCAAGGGTGCAAAAGTGAAACTTATGATGTTTTATACTCGACTCCAAAAGAATGAAGAATAATGAGATGAAAATATTTTTCTTCAATGAATCCTACATATGGGATGGAGAAGAGGTTCAACCTTCTTCAAAAAAAACACCCAATTCCCAAACGCAATTTTCTAAATGCAATCTACTACACTACCCAAAATAAAGAATGCGATTATCTTATTTATTTGATTTTAAAAGAAAGCAAATGCAAATCCTTTAATGCTTCATTAATTTCAATCAAAATGAAAGAGTTAGATGCATATACAAAAGAAACAAAGAAAAAATATTTCAAACAAAGAATGCACTAAAAGGACAACAATAACTAAAAGAAACAAGTTTTATAACTCGCTCAATCAAGAAATCAAAGATTCAAATGAGAAAGAAGATAAACACTCGCGAAAATCATCAAACGATGAGCAACAAGAAACATAAATCAAGCTAGGTTGTCATAATAGTCCTAATCATCCATAAAAGAAAGATGTTTCAAATGAAGACAAGAAGGCTCAATACTAGTAAAACTTTCCAAACCTTAGTTGATGAACAATCCTAAATAGTCAAGCAATATGAAAAATTTACGAGATGAATATCAGATAAAATCAAAAAGAAAAAAGAACCAAGGCATCCTGTTAACCCAAGGGGACCGCAACTAAGAGAAATTTTTTAGAATCAATGGATAAACATAAATGAGTGATAAATTCCAAACTTTGATAAAAATAAATTCAAGAGTATTCAAAGTTATTTGAGCCAAAATCCCCTTAGGACTAGACTGAGAAAAAGTGAGCAGAAAGGCGCAGCGAAACCTAGAAAAGGATATCATCTCTCTTGTTTCCAAAGGGACAGAGTGCTAAAATGCTCTGGTATACACTACATGGGAGTATTTATCCTAGATCATCACTGTGGTGTACACAGTAGAGGATCACTTCCCTTCCCAAAAACTTAGAAAATAGGCTAAGAACTCAAAAAGAATTTCCAAAGTCCCTGTGAAATCTTCAATGAAGAAGAGAGAAAGTGGAGTAGATCAGAAAAAGACAACAAATAAGATCTAAAGGTGAGAAAAATATCAAACGATACAAGGAAAAACAAGTCAATGTCCTTCCCTAGTGGAGTCACCAATTTCTGATATGGAAATATTCCCCTGTGGACATGTTAACCTTCTCTTGGATTACTGACCTTTATACCAAGACATAAACAATCATTTGGACACTACCATTCCTATAAACTCATTTTTCTTATGGAAAAAGAGAGGATAAGGGAAAGTAGGATGTACTATGTTTACGACGTTTTTCTTAGCTACTTCTATCCGCAAGCTAGATCCAATTCCTGTTAGGATATTTAGACACTTATGAGTTAGTTAAGATCTACTTGGTCTAATGTGTCTTTAGGTAAAAGTGTGTTTCTTATTGTGTTTCTTTAGTATGCATTAATATGCATTTGTAGTTAGGAAATTCAATGATCACGATATGTTCCCAACATAGAGTGATCCGATGATTCCTATTCTCCTCAATCTTAATGACCATTGATCCATGGATTAACACCCAATTGGTCCATGATATCTATTTAAAGAGCATGGAGGGTCATTTGTCGATGATCAATTGTGAGAAAATCTCTTGTAAAATATCTCTGTAATATTATTATTTTGCATTAATAAACTTCTCCAAGTGGCCGCATTGGTTGGGGTCATGGATGTTTCCCTATAGGGGGTTTACCACGTCAAAACATCGTTGTGTTTATATTTGATCTAGTCGTGTGAGTGGTTACTGAAGGTGTTCTTCCTCTATTGGAATACATGTGTTTTCGAACATGGTATCAGAGCCTATTTGAAGAACCGCTCATGTTGTAGATCGAGATCGTGAAGCCGAGTTGCATCATCTCATTTTTTTGTCATTTCCATACATTTATGGGATGAGAGGACTATTCCATTGCGTCTGGAGAGCTTGTTTCAATCAATAAAAAAATTTGTTTCACTCGAAAAGGTTTCCTTTTTCCCAAGATACGACCATTTTAGTGAGATTCATAAGTATAAAGCCTGAATACACATTTTTTAAATATTTGAAGAGTATTATTTTGGTTTTATATTATTTATTTCTAGGTTTCTACTCTTTTATATCTTCGTATTCTCTTTTCCCCATGCCCTGTCTAATCTGGGAAAATCATAAACAGATAGGAAAAGGTGCATCTTCCGGGTAAGCTAACCGATATCTAATGCTTCTTATCATGGAGAAACAAACTTTTTTTCTTGTGGGAAAAAAGATTTTTTTTAGCAAGCTCTCCAAGTCTGTCAACAACAACAACAACAATCTTCTTGCTAAACAATACAATATGTTTCACTAGACCATTTGGTTAAAAGTTGCCTTATTATGTAAGAGGTCTGGAGTTCAAGTCTCTCTTTTTGTTAGTTTTTTTGAAAAAGTTCATACTAAAATTGTAAAGTGTATTTCACTTCAAGTATAAAAGTGAATCACTATAAGTAGCTTTGATAATTTATTTTAGATTTATTTATTTTTCATGCAACTTTTATTTTATAAAGTAACTTCATTGTAAAAGTGATCCTCACTTCTCTTTATAAAAGTGGGTAACTTCATAAAGCAACTTACACCACCACGTGGTCCTTTGGTTATCGTTTATGCCTTTTTTTTAAAATGGAATAACTCTCACATCTGAAGTCCATTTTCGGTGCCATTTTTTTAAAACTGCTTAACTTTTCAAGATCTTTCCATCCAGATCATTAGTTTAAGTTTTTAAATCCATATTATGTACATATTTAATATGGATTCTATAAGTAATTTCTTGCTTACCAACACCAACTACTTAAAATGGAAATCCCATGTGGAGGATTTATTAAGAGGTAAAGGCTTGTATCAAAATACTTTGGGAAAGGAAATAGCACCCACTGATGCTGATAAGAAATTCAAATGGGATAATAGGAATGATGAAACACGTTGATTAATCAGTATGTCCATCTCTCATTATTTAAGGTTCCACCTTCAATCAATTGATCAACCCAAAGAAGCTTGGGCCAATATTGAATCTGTGTTTGGTAAACACAATATTATTTGAGAACAAAAGTTAGAAAATCAAGTATTGATTTTAAGTCCAAATGATTTTAATTGCATTGAAGACTATCTATCTAGTTTTAAAACACTCATAACTTTATGTGAAGAATGTACGATAAACATAGAAGAAGATCACTGCATCTATCTTATTATTTCTAATCTAGGTAGTGCATATTTTGTGTTTGTATCTACCTTTCATGCCATGGAAGAGGCTCTAGGGACAGCTTATAAAAAACCCAGTCTTGAGAACTTTTGTGATGCTTTGATTAGAGAGAAAGGTAAGCTTGTACAACTTGGAGTGATCAACACTGCAGGTACCTCCAACAAATCCTTAGTCTTCCTTCAAAAAGATAAGCCCAAGACTCCCAAGAAACAACATCCTCACCACAACAACAAGAAATATAAGGGTCCCAAACCCACTCAGACAACTTTCACTCCTAATGGTTACAAATAAGAAAAATATAAAAGTGAGAAGACTGACATACATTGCAACGTTTGTGATAAATAGGGTCATGACACTAGCATATTTAGGTCATTTTGCGATGGTTGTTTCAACGTTATGTCATTGATCTTGCGACAAGTCTGGAGTCTCAGAAACATCGTTTTATGTGACATGGAATTTGCGATGAACTTGACCAAATGTCGTAAAAGCGACAATATAGGCAAACAATGTGAAACCAACATTTCGTCTAAATTGCGACAACAACTTTTATGGAAAAACCGTCGCATCAATAGAATTTGTCTTTGCATATGAGAAGAACATAAATATAATTTGTTGTCGTAGATGCGATGACAACTTTTGGTTGTTTATATAGAAAAATTGTCGCATCAATAGAAGTTGTCGTCATACATGCGACGACAAATTTTTGTTGTTTATATATCAAAACTGTCACATCAATATAAGTTGTCATCGCACAGGCGTCGACAATATTTTGTTGTTTATATAGCAAAACCGCGACATCAATAGAAGTTGGCATCGCATAGGCGACAAAAACTTTTCATTGTTTATATAGCAAAATCGTTGCATAAATATAAGTTGTCGTCACACAGGCGACAATTTTTTTTTGTTTTTTATATAGAAAAACTGTGGCATCAATAGAAGTTATTGTCGCATAGGCGACGACCCAAATTTATTTAAAAAATAAATAAATAAATTTGGGTTGCAATTTTGATATTAATATTAATATTACCATAATAGACTTAAGACTAGTCTATTATATGAAAGTTCACAATCATTCACATGATAAGTTTCAAAGGCATAACTAAAATATGTTTCTCTCTTTCATATGGTAGCTAACAACAAGAGAAAATATGTATTATACCATGTCATACATAACACTATTGCACACTTTCTATATGATCATTTCATACCTTCTCATTATGAAGAGTTGCATACAACCCACTCAAAACTATCATTCAAAGTAAACAACATAGCATAACCTTCAAGATGAAGACAAATAGTTAAAAATGCTATTATCCAAAGCATAACAAGTACACTTTCATGTTCAACAATTAAACACATCCATGAATTCATATCAATAGACATGCATTCAAATTAATGGACATATGCAATCCTATTCATGAATAATAACTTCACTCTACATAAATAAGAGGTCTACTCATTCAATGCATACATGACACTCAAGGGTGGTTACAACTAAGTCTTGTTAACAATACAAATATACCACCAAAKATTATTGGTTTAACATYAATCAAACTCATTCATAGTATCCCTAAGACAAATTCCTCTTACCAGACATCTACAACACTGTGGATGAAAGGTATCTTCACTTTTAAACATGACAATCCTTAGGAACAAGGTTAATACATTTAAACCCATATACACTAAATAAAGGTAAGAATCATCAATCTATCAACCTATTAACCTTCTAGGTAAACAACCCATCAATGAATAAGCCATTGAACACGTGAATCAATAATGCATAACATTTATACATGTCAAACCCTCCAAAGGGTGGGCACCATTAAGTCTTGATGCTAATACCAATGAATGATCAAATATAATCACTTACATCAATATTAGACATCTTCATACTAGTTACCAAATAATCTCTAATCAACAACTACATATAGTTATGAATATGAAGGAAAAAACTAGTTTCACTTATTCAAGAATAATCAGTTATGTTAATATGGCATCAAAAACACTATCATTCACTATGATTTAGCCCATAGAGGTCCCTGTTGCCCGCCTCTAGTATTAATATTTTAGGCTGTAATTTTAATATTAATATTAATATTACCATTTTTAATATTAATATTACCATATCCTCCAAGTTGAACATGGTTTCTCCTATAATTCCTTGGATAATGGGGATAGGTCTCAATGCCTTGATAATGTGAATGAGAGGAAAATAAATCCCTTAGGCTATAAATGAATCTTTCAGGGACCTACAAGGTCCATGGACGATGCCAAAAACCACAAAACATGCCCTATATAAGATATAATTATCATTAGAGTGGTATGTGGATTCCATTAGAAGGTTTTATGCATTAGGGATGGGTACTAAAGCCTTGGCCATGGTTGGGTCAGAAATCAAGGGAATTAGGAACTAAGTTAATATTCTTGATTTAATAGGCCATGATAAAGGCCTCAAACTACAACATAGTTCCTTTAAAGTGAATCATTGTCATATAAGTAGGATATGTGTATAATAATGAGTTTTTTCATAGTAAGAATGGGTCTCAAGGAATTTACCATAATAAAGGGAGGACAATAAGGGCCTTATTCCATAAATGGATTTGTAAGCCTCAATATCAATGAACATACCCTTCAACATAATACCTTTAGAGGAAATATTTGGCCTCCAACTTGAATATGTGTACGATTATGAAATATTTTTCACTAGGGACATGTGCATTAAGTAATTATCCATGGTCAAGCGAGGAAAATAAGGCTCTTGGGGAATTTATGAATCCTTTAGGGATTGAGGGACATAATCAATGCCCTAAACCACATAACATGTTGTCTATAGGGAATCATGAACCTTTGAGTGAGATATGGGTATTGTTATAATATTTTGTGTATTAAAAATGGCTATGAAGGATTTTTGTTGTACTTGTTTAGAATCTCATTACTCATATTCTATACTACAAAAAGTGAGCCTAGAAACCATAGGAAATACCCCTTGACTTGGGTCTACCCTTTGTCTAAAGTGTAAAAAAGAGTTGGTGAGGTGACAATGGCCAACATCCTAGTTCCACAAATCTTCAGCTAGGTGTTGGACTTTACATTTTGGGTATGATATTGTGTGGAAACATTTTTCCACCATTGTCGAGGATAAAGTTTGTTTCCTAGAAAACATCAGTAGATTAGCTACACCTTTTGGATGAGGGTGCATTGTTGAATATCTATTCTCATCTTGATGACTCCATTGAGGGAATAAGTCTTTTTCTTGTTGCATATTTGAGGACTTGTTGTTTGTAGATGAAGCAAACAACAATTGAAGACATCAAAGATTCACCTTAGTGAATCCACTCATCTCTATTTGGAAAGTATGAAGGTATATCTCGTAGATTTTATTTTCAGATTTGGTATTTCATGTTGAAGAGTTGTAAACAATAATGGCTCCTTGGGAATTTCATGAGTATATCATGCTCTATATGTAGAGAAAATTCAAGGGTACCCAAACCATTATTCTAGACCAAAATCGTTAAAACAACTTCCAAAGTTTAATGGTGATGCCCATTGTGTTATTCATCATGTTGTATCATTCTTGCAAGATGCTTCAGAAATCAATGTAATACATGATGATCTATTAATGAATCTATTTGTACATTATTTGGAAGGAGAACAAAAGTCTTGAGTAAAATATTGTAGTGGTCCTATGGAGATTTCATCTTTTGCATATTTTTCAAAATCTTCTTCAAATGTTGGGGTCCTCACTTGCAAAAGTTTGAAGATGTTACTGCAACTCTACAAGAAAATGAAGAAGAATCCAAAGCCTCCAAGCATGAATACCAAGAGCTTAAAGAGAATGATTATGAATAAGATCAAGAGCCACCTTTTAATCCCATACATGAAGATTTCAATGAAGATATTGAAGATCGAGCTCAAAGTCCTATTGAAGGCCAAAGACATGAAGATGAAAGTGAAGATGAAGAAGCATACATCTCTATTGAAGATAAATAGGTCATTGAAAAGCCTTGTCATGAGTCCAACCACGAATATTAAGAGCATGAGAAGGAATCTCTTTCATCCACTTCATGAATTCATGAAAAATAAGTTTGGGTAAGCTATGATTTTATTCAAAATTCTAAAATTAATGACACGTCTTGTAGTGTCCCCAAGGCCGAGCCCCGTTGCAGATCATGTTATATGCAAAGAATTGTAAATATGTTCTATAGGCTGGTGAGCCAAGTTTTGCATAAGCTGTAGGCTTATGAGTTTTGTTAGGCTAGGGAGCCTAAGTGCTGAAGGCCAGGAGCCGGTGGATGTACTTGTATGTATGCAGGTCAATTAATAAAATATAAATACCACCAGTACATACCGACCACGATGAATGAGTGATGGGGGACTGAGCGTCCATAGAAGGGGCAAGGAACTAGGGGCTGGAAGGTGGGAAAAGGGCTGAGTAAGGATCCTAGGGGCTAAGCCTAGGGGGCTTAGGCCTGGAATAATATTTTATTATTGTTCCTAAGAATCTATGTGCACATTATTTTATCCTAAGTCCTTTGGAAGGACCCGTGAGTCCCCAAGTAGTGGAAGGAAGGTGTACAGATGGGATGCATGCAGTTCCCAGGGTGACAAGTGTCAACCCTGGTGCATGCAAATAAAAACCCTGAACTGAGCCGAGAATGGGCTCTCGCCTCCATTCTGAACTGAACCTCTATGTGTGGAACCGGTACGACCTCTGCTGGATACCCTGGTTCATCTCTGAAACCGTGAGCTGTGTTTTGTCTGAGGAAAACCGTGTATTACCCTGTCCACAGCTAAGAGTCTGTGTCTGTTCTAGTCAACCCGAGAATGCATTTCCTGAACCCGAATTCCCTGTGTTAAACTCGAGTGGAAGAATCCCTGGTGGTTCGGGAAAATTGAGCTA
>JZKD02S1748966.1:590822-601658 GCA_000966675.3 Picea glauca | reverse complement strand
TCTGAGTTGTTAAGTGTGTTTAATTTTGGTTAAATGCATTTGTTCCTTTTACATTCATGTAATGAATGATGATTGAGAGGTTGGGTAAACCTGGGTAGTGAAGGGTACACTACACGTCTATTGAGGGTTTTGTAGAAAATTTATATTCGAAATTATTTTCTTCTACATCTAATGAAGACATGGGCAACCAAGAACATGATATACATTTTTAAAATTTGTATTATGATTTGGATAGATGCTATTGGGAATTCTTAGGAGATCCAATTTATGATGCATCTAGAAAAGGGAGTGTAGATTTTGAGTTTATTGGGCAGCGTAGTATAAGAGAATCAAGTTCAAATAATCTTCATGAAAATTTAGAAATTTCTATAACATATTTTCAGTAATTTTCACATGCACATAATTCATAAAATTTCTAGCCACTTTCATCTCTTGAAAATAATGAAGTTGAATGTAAAATAGAAGATGGAAATAATTTTTTTCATGCGGGAAATCATATGGGACAACAAGATACACAAGTAGACATATCTTACAGAAATTTTCAGCTATCACATATGGACTAGCAAGCCATTACATGCACTCATAAATTAATTTCCAGATCTGGGAATGCATTTTGTAACTTGTTTTCGTACTCTTCCAAAGATAGTGTTGTAACGAAGAAGCCTAGAATTTCAGATCTTGAGGATAGTGAAGAGAATGCTCCTATTTTTGATGGTGTACTTTATCATCAAGATGAATATTCCATCCCTATCCAACTTTTGATAAAGAATGTTGTAAAGGGTGCATGCCATCTTGGGTATGATTTTGATGGTCTTCATGATAATTTTCAAGTGTTCAACCAAGCATCCATGAATATTTCAACTTTGTTGTACATGATGATGAATGTCTTCCTATTTTGGTTTATAGCCAAATATAAGGGAAGGACTATTTATGTAAAAAAACAACTTGGGTGGCTCCATTGGTTGTATGATTACACTTAGCTCTTGCATTTTTCTCATGTAAAGTAGGAGTAGGAGGAGGCTAACTACTCTACCCTCTTGTCACTTCCCACATCTTGTACATCCTATGGGGTGATGTGTGTCCTTAGAATTTTTTTTCATATAGGAAATGGAAAGTTCTATTCATAATGCATAGCGTTCTTTTCCATCTCCATTCAAGTCTCATCAACACCATTAGAATGTGTTTTTTCAACGAATTTTTCCATCCTTGCTTAGGTCCAATCATTGCCATTTGTTTTTTTTTCTCCATTGTATTTTCCATCTCTGCTAAGGCCACATCATCATTGATGACTAGCTCATCATCAGTGTCATGTTCAACATGGAGGGTGATAGATATACACGATGACAATATCATAAAATAATAACTAGTACTACCAATGGGGATAATCATATTCAAATTAAATAGTCGAATAGGTTCACCATAACCAAACTTATTGTTTGAACATCACTGATAGCAAGGCCATCATTGTCTTCTCAATGAAAGGAAGTGTAGAACTACTTTCATAAAACATAGGTGGCATAAAAAACTAAAAACATCTACTTGACAAGATAAATGAAATAATGCTAACAAGACAAAAAAAAGTTAACATAATACACAAGGAACAAATGTAATGATGCTAGCTTAACATGAGGAAATTAATAATGTCAACATGACATGAACATTGACAATATGAGATAGGGCTCCTAGAAATGCATACAAATAACACAAATCCATGAACATACAGGAAGTAGAGAAAATAACAAAATTCAGTGGAAAAATTACCACATCATTTTCTCTTCACTGAAGATCCTTTGTATTGGACATGTTGATTACTTCACCAGAATCATGCTCTGCATGAATAACATAAAATTTATAATAATTACAAGGAAAACACCAATTAGTGGATGTTTTTGTGGAACCACTTCTCCCTTCTCCATTTTTGGTGTGGGTTTATAGCAAAGGTAGGAAACCAGAGGTTTTCACAGATTTATTTTTTTATTGATACACCTAAACTGTTATGTTGCACTAGGTTTCTAGCAAAGGCATGCAACCAGATGTTTTGGCAGAAGTTGTTTTTATTGATGCACCTAAATTATTATGTTTTATCGGTGCCCTTTAATATCTAAAGCATTGGTGATCCATGGCTACAAGTGCATTGGAGAAACAACATGTCAAAAATACATGAGTTCTAAACATTGGTCAAGACACATTGATGATCCACATTTATCTAGGTGCACCAATGCTTCTATACCAATGTGCACCCAAGTGTAAAAAAACCCAAAATACATCAGTGCTCCACTTTGGTTCCAAAAAATTGGTGCTCCATGACCCATGTGCACTAGAGTGATAATATCCCAAAAAGACATCAGTGCTTCACTTCTGTATTGGTATATTGTTTCTCCTATTTGGTATGGGTGAACCAATGTTGCTATATGGTGTAGGTCCATCGATGCTCTTCTTTAGTTATGGGTGCACGATTTCTCCTAATACACTATATCACTGAACAATAATGTCCCTAATGCTTGAGATTAAGAAATAAAAAAATTATATTAATGTCCACAATATACCAACAACACCAAGAAAAACTACACAAAATTAAGTAAGAACTACAAGTTATAGTTTCGTGCTTTTCATCGATTTGGTCACATGTAATTAAGCTTTCCCAAAATGCAACCCTGATTATTACTCGAATACTAGTTATTTTCTAAATACAATTTCAATTCCCAGTGATCATATTTCCCCCTTCCCACCTATAAAAAGGAATACAGAAAACTAGAATTTCTATGGACCACTCCCCCTCCAAATTCTTCATTACTACCATTTAATATGCCAGTGCAATATTTTCCATGGAACAGACAGTGGGACATTTTTCTTCCTACACAAATCCAATAAGGTTATTACCCTCCTATGCAGAAATGCCTTCATATACATCTTTGTTCTGGATTTGACATTGTAAAAAAGGGATGCCTGCTTCATTACATAAAGTTTAAGAACTTTGTTATCAATGGTTGACATATCCACAAACTATGCTAACTGGATGCATAGAATGAAAAAGTCTTATATGTTATTTCCATATTCACCTCTAGATCAAAGATAGGTTCTAAAATTTATTTAGGGACTCTAAAGTGGACTAGCAGTCACTAAGATCTCTTCTTAAACATAAAACACCATGTCCATGACACAATGAAAAGACACAATGAAAATAATGGTAATTCCCTTTGTCATGTGAGACACAATGAAACATGTCACAAGAGACACAATGAAACATGTCACAAGACTTTCAAAGTTGCATATATCATTTCACAAGATTTTGGAAGTTGCATCATTAAGAGAAGCTGGAATTATCATTAAGTGTATAAAAAAATTACATTCATAGATATATACAAGCCATATAAATAGCCTTGTGTATATTATCAACTATATAATGTACATCTAATTGTCTTATAAAATTATTACATGACATCATGAATTTCTTTTAGTTTTATGTTTTGCTTTCCAGTGCTTAAGCAAATCATCAATGTCCATGTCTTCATTTACTGCGTGCGCTTCAATAGATCATGTTATTTCAGTCCTTTCACGCCGAGTACATCTGGTCTCATACCCACAGCATGGATGCTGCTGTGAGGGGACATCACCTAAAAAAATAAAAAATATTGAATTTATATGGCCAAGTTTTAAATATCATTGAAGTAGTTCATTAATATTAAAAAAAACTCTGTAATGTAATTATTTACCTGGTCCTCTAGTCGTCATCATTGGAATGGTTGTTGGCCTATTCGCTTGATCTTTAGGTCATGAATGATCATCTATGACATTCTCTGCCATTGAAACATCAAAATTTATAAGTACAAAATTTATAAGTACAAAATTATTAAGTATATGATTAATATATAAACATTTTACCGTCGTGGGCCTCATTCACATGAACATCTTGGGGCTGCACCTCACTAGGATGGGGCTGCTGGGGAGAACCATCATCTTTTGGTTGTGTTTCACTATCAACTCTCTATTGTTCAGTACTAATGGTAGGGTTGATAGTGTTGCTCCCCTGATTAAAACAAAGTAAGACATTAAATTATGGACGATATCAAACATTTATGTATTCTATAAGTAATGAAAGGTTAATGTGGATTGATTTTTATTTACCTTATCCGACAAATTGGATCTTGGGGTCTACCCCATGCTTTTCCTACAATCAACCATGACTTTATAACCATACTTGTAACCATGTTGGAGGTCTTCCCCCGTGGTTCCAGTTACGAAGTCGTCACCCTGCATTGCATAAGGGTATCGTTTTTTAATGTTTTTGGCTGCAATTCCCTTAAAGTTGTAAGGTGATACAAATAATATTCTTAAGATGTTTGGGTACTTACGATTCATGACTGTAACCTCAAGTAGCCGCCCGAGCCTAGCTTGTGTTGTCCATGTTTGGCAATCCTTTCCTTTTTTGCCTTCGAAGTGTCAGGCAACCTATCATCAAAATTTTCAAGAAATTTTGATGATAACCACACTTTTATTTAGATCTAAAGAAAAGTAAAGATAGTATTGAATTCAAAAAATTGTAATTTACCTTGGTGTACCAGTTATTTGTTCTCATGATTTTCTCAAAATCTTCTCTTTTGCATCATCAATGATCGCCTTCCACTCTCTCTCTGGAATTGAGGGAGGACGCTCATACCTAGGATTTCTTGCCAAGCTTCGTCTATAAACATCCCAGGTATATTTTAAATATTCACCCACTGCAGATGTGATCTCTTTTGTATTGAACGTGTCTACACCAAAGAACCCTTCAAGATAATCCATAAGTTCCTTTCTGAGGTTGGAATTCTAGAAATTCCACCTCATGCGTAAGGTTTCCCCAAAAATAGACAAGGCCTTGGTCTCCACATGCTTGTAAAAAAGGTCATTTCCTACACACAAAAGATATGATCATTAAGTTAAAATTAATAATCTAGACGATTTCTGTATGAGGACAACATTAAACGATTAAAATATGAATTAAAACTACCTAGGATTCTTGATTGTTTTAATGGAAGTCCATTATCATCGACCAAAAATGTGCACGGAAGGTTCCCCATGCTTGTCACACGTCTAGCTCCAGGAAATGCATCCATCTCAATCACATCACTATTATCCTCATCTCTTCCACCCTCTCTAGACTCTATATGAGGTGTGGAATATGGAGAAGTAAATAGTGCTCTAGCAGTTGTATGACCGCCCGCATCAAGACTCTGTAACGTCTCTGTAGCGCCACTACTACCAACCTCGGGTTGAACAGGCTCCAAATATTCATTTATAAAAAATAAAATGTTTTTTCGTGAGATAATGTAAAAATTAAAGAACAAAGTATCATAATTGAACATATGAGTGCATTAAACAAAAATAAATAAAAAATTATGGTTATTACCTTATATGTGTTAAGTTGTGACATAAGGAGCTTGATCTTTTCTTTGACGCCCAAAGTTTGTTCTCGATGATCTAACAAGATAAATAGTTCATTGTTATCTTTAATGATCTTTTTTTTTAATGAGAGCATCGGATCATCGCAAGAATAAAACCCCTTCTCATCGGCAAAATCATGATCCACATGGCCTGCTGACTACATATAATTTCAAAAAAAACAATGTTATTTCAATAAAATTATATAATAAAATAATAAAAACAACGTAAAATGAAAGTGAAAATTGATAATCATTTACATGTTCTGTGGCTGGCCCTTTTCCATGATCAGCCTACCACATTATAATATAATTAGAACCCCCAAATATTTAAAAAATTGTTAATGATAACAAAAAACAATGTTAATGATAATATTTACAACAATGTTAAAGATAATAAAAAAATATAATGCAATAAGTAGAGGCTTCTTAAAGATGTGTTGCATAAGAACCTGCACACTATTAGTCAATATGTCTATTCGATTCAAATGGTAATCCACTAATAACTCTTCCCCGAGAGTTATCTTTTTTATTGTGCACAGGACTACTTGATTCTCTTCACATCCCTCAAATATGCAATTCAGTTGTTTGTTTGTTGTCTCGGGTCATGTGTTTTTTATAAACCCCACAATATTGCCGGAAGCTCTAGGCCTTCCATCAATATAGATAGTCACTCTCTTATTTTTATCCTTGTTTATTAGTTGTATATAATTTACGACGAGTGCATATCTCTGCATACTGCGCATGTACCGGACCAGCCGCATCCAATCATTATAATTGTAACACGGTCCGAAATAGTCCATCAATTCAGTTACTATATTGTATTTTACAATTATTCCATCCATGGAAAATATCCCCAAGCCATGCAGGGAGGATGGTGCAATGCAATATGTCCTATTGTTGACAACAAAGTCAACATCTATAGGAGGTAGTTACTTAGGTACCCATTTCTTCACCAGATGCTTATACCTGAGTGGAAAATATATGTCTCCTATGCTCTCATCATTATAAGAGCATGCTCCTCCTTCGGAAAAAAACAATTGCATGCATCTACAAAAATTTATTCTGACTTTTTCACCTCTAGTCCTTGTTTTCTTATCATATCTACTAGATGTAGTCGCATTTCCAGCCTCTATTTGTCCTAAGCTTTCCTCACTCGACGAAGAAATATCTGATAGGTACCTATTTGGTTTTACTTTCAGTTGCATGTGCATGTGTTTTTAGTTAGTAGTCTATCATCATATTCAGAGTTCTAAATAAAATTTTTATATCAGATCCATAGGAATTGAGCAGATTTGTCATTTCAAATATTTCCAATGCAAGAAATTTCTTAGAAACATGGTACCTATACTTTAGCCTAATGCATAATATTTTAGGTTTGGATGCCTTGGTGGGCCTGGCGTTCCATGGCTTAAGTTCGTTAGACACTTGACACTTGCTAGAAGCATATTGCATCAAATTTTTGCCTGCATGAGGAATACAACTACATCCACTCTCATGTTTCTCCATGGTAGGATTCATCAAGTCCACAAAGGTACGATTCTATGATAGTTGGATATGATGTGGACTAGTGATTAAATGTCTAACGAGATCTGTCACAGGAATCCTTAAACATGGTTGGCTCGTTAAACACAAGGTCCAAGTAAATTCCACCACATGGAAATGCAACATCAACATGAATGAACTTGGAAGGACTAGTAGCAGCTCTAGAGTGTGCCACATGGGACCACTACACATTTTAAAATCTAAGTTAGACGACACCCTTATCAAAAAAATTCCAATTATTTTGGAGGATTGGACTCAAAAAAGATTTCACTAGGCTCTAACAATACTTCAGATCCATAGGAATTCAACAGATTTGTCATTTCAAATATCTCCAATGCAATAAATTTCTTAGAAACATGGTACCTAGACTTAATCCTAATGCATAATATTTTAGGTTTGGATTCGTTGGTGGTCTTGGGGTTCCATGTCTTAAGTTCATTAGACACTTGACTCTTGCTAGAAGCATATTGCATCTGATTTTTGCCTGCATGAGGAATACAAGCACATCCACTCTCATGTTTCTCCATGATAGGATGCATCAAGTCCACAAAGGTACAAGTCTACGATATTTGGATATGATGCGGACTAATGATTAAATGTCTAACGGGATCTGTCTCAGGAATCGTTAAACATGGTTGCCTCATTAAACACAAGGTCCAATTAAATTCCACCACATGGAAATGCAACATCAAGATGAATGAACTTGGAAGGACTAGTGGTGGCTCTAGAGTGTGCCACATGGGACCACTACACATTTTAAAAGCTACGTTAGTAGACACCCTTATCAAAAAAATTCCAAGTATTTTGGAGAATTGGATTCAAACAAGATTTCACTAGGCTCTAATAATACTTCCGATCCATAGGAATTGAGCAGATTTGTTATTTCAAATATCTCCAATGCAAGAAATTTCTTAGAAACATGGTGCATAGACTTAAGCCTAATGCATAATATTTTAGTTTGGGATGCCTTGGTGGGCCTAGGGTTCCATGGATTAAGTTCATTAGACACTTGACACTTTCTAGAAGCATATTGCATCATATTTTTGTCTGCATGAGGAATACAACCACATCCACCCTCATGTTTCTCCATGTTAGGATGCATCAAGTCCACAAAGGTATGAGTCTATGATAGTTGGATATGATGTGGACTAATGATTAAATGTCTAATGAGATCTGTCTTGGAAATCCTTAAACATGGTTGGCTCATTAAACACAAGGTCCAATTAAATTCCACCACATGGAAATGTAACATCAACATGAATGAACTTGGAAGGACTAGTAGTGGATCTAGAGTGTGCCACATGGGACCACTACACATTTTAAAAGCTTAGTTAGAAGACACCCTTATCAAAAAAATTCCAAGTATTTTGGAGAATTGGACTCAAACAAGATTTCACTAGGCTCTAATAATACTTCAGGTCCATAGGAATTGAGCAGATTTATCATTTCAAATATATCCAATGCAAGAACTTTCTTAGAAACATGGTACCTAGACTTAAGCCTAATGCATAATATTTAAGGTTTGGATTCCTTGGTGGGCCTGGGGTTCCATGGCTTAATTTCGTTAGACACTTGACTCTTGCTAGAAGCATATTGCATCTGATTTTTGCCTGCATGAGGAATACAACCACATCCACTCTCATGTTTCTCCATGGTAGGATGCATCAAGTCCACAAAGGTACAAGTCTATGATAGTTGGATATGATGTGGACTAATGATTAAATGTCTAACGAGATCTGTCTCAGGAATCCTTAAATATGGTTGGCTCATTAAACAGAAGGTCCAATTAAATTCCACCACATGGAAATGCAACATCAACATGAATGAACTTGGAAGGACTATTGGTGGCTCTATAGTGTGCCACATGGGACCACTACACATTTTAAAAGCTAAGTTAGAAGACACCCTTATCAAAAAAATTCCAAGTATTTTGGAGAATTGGACTCGAACAAGATTTCACTAGGCTCTAATAATACTTCAGATCCATAGGAATTGAGCAGATTTGTCATTTCAAATATCTCCAATGCAAGAACTTTCTTAGAAACATGGTACCTACACTTAAGCCTAATGCATAATATTTTAGGTTTTGATTCCTTGGTGTGCCTGGGGTTCCATGGCTTAAATTCGTTAGACACTTGACTCTTGCTAGAAGCATATTGCATCATATTTTTGCCTGCATGAGGAATACAACCACATCCACTCTCATGTTTCTCCATGGTAGGATGCATCAAGTCCACAAAGGTATGAGTCTATGATAGTTGGATATGATGTGGACTAATGATTAAATTTCTAACGAGATCTGTCTCGGGAATCCTTAAACATGGTTGGCTCGTTAAACACAAGGTCCAATTAAATTCCACCACATGGAAATGCAACATCAACATCAATGAAATTGGAAGGACTAGTGGTGGCTCTAGAGTGTGCCACATGGGATCACTACACATTTTAAAAGATAAGTTGGAAGACACCCTTATCAAAAAAATTCCAAGTATTTTGGAGAATTGGACTCACACAAGATTTCACTAGGGTCTAATAATACTTCAAATCCATAGGAATTGAACAGATTTGTCATTTCAAATATCTCCAATGTAAGAACTTTCTTAGAAACATGGTATATAGACTTAAGCCTAATGCATAATATTTTAGGTTGGGATGCCTTGGTGGGCCTGTGGTTCCATGGCTTAAGTTCATTAGACACTTGACTCTTGCTAGAAGCATATTGCATCATCTTTTTTCCTGCATGAGGAATAGGGAAACCAAGAGAATTTAAGAATACAATGAGTTGTTATGAGAAAGAGTCCAAGATCTCAAAATCTCAATATAATGACACATGGAATAATCATGTACGTACAAAGGGAATTAAAGAAAATAAGATTGAGAGAACACCAAGTGAGCACATTAATACAACCACATCCACTCTCATGTTTCTCCATGGTAGGATGCATCAAGTCCACAAAGGTACAAGTCTATGATAATTGGATATGATGTGGAATAATGATTAAATGTCTAACGAGATCTGTCTCGGGAATCCTTGTAGGATCCATGTCTTGTGTTCTAACACTTCCCATATAAGAAGAGCCATGTCTCATGTACTAACACCTCCCATATAAGAAGATCTATGCATATTTGATATGGATAGAGGAGAAAAGTAGTGAGGGAGCGAGCCAAGTCCAGTACTCCTAGTAGAGCCAATGGAACCTCCCTCTAATCTTATAATAAATGGGACATCTAAAGATGATGTTCTCTTGCATCCGACTCAATATATTTCAATTGATGCAATTGACAAATCTTCTCTAATGAGGAATGTGATGATTTACCCAATTGGGAGTTGGTGAGAGCAAACCCTAAACTTGCCAAGAGAAATCCTAAGGATATGCATCCAATGTCTTTGATTATAGGTAAGTTTGACTATAAGTTCATCCTTCAGCTGTATGAAGTTCTTGAAGTAGAAGGCCATCTTAGGGTCGAGTCCCTTAGGGGGTTCTCAATTGACCTAGATGTATTGTTTGTGGATATCCTCTCTAATCACCTTGTTCAAGGAGATATAATGTGATCGGTGGGATCCAAGGAGTATCTGTAAGGGGGGAGACAATCAATAGGGATGCCAAAAAACTGAAATAAAAAAGAGACCTTAGAGGACCAAATTGCCTCATCCTAGAGGGGATTATAGAGGTAATCTCTTTTGACGAATAAAGATCCAATAAGGGGTATCTCTCTTTCCTTGTGTTTGAGTCTCCTAAAGTTCAAATCCTATGGAGGAAGGAGACAAGTGTGGAAATATTTTTGAAGCACAATGGATGGGCCTTGTTGCCACTCAATCTCTCTCCTATAAGGAAAAGTACTAACCTCGACGAGAGATCCTAGAGGCAACTCT
>JZKD02S1748966.1:546023-561222 GCA_000966675.3 Picea glauca | reverse complement strand
TATTGTTTACTATTTTTAATCTAATTTTGCGTTCACATATATAAAAATACTAGAATACATACCTCTCTTATTTCTGCTATAACTTTTTCTCATATTAACCATTTCTCAAATGAGTTATATGTGGCACTATAGGAGAGGGATACCTACGATGTTAAAAAAAAATGTTTTGATCATGTTAAGACCCTTATCCGAACAAAAGACATTATAATTTCAAGCATATGTTGACTTTGATAATTAAAAAAAATATTAAATTAATATTAAAAATTTTCAAAAAATACACGGCACAAGAAAAATGGATTCTCTACAAGCATACATTTTTGTGTACATCGTTAAGACACTCAACACCTACACGAAATAAAACATATACCTTGGATTTTGTTGGAAAAATAAGATACCATTTTTCAAAAAAAACAAATTTGACCTAGTTATTCACAATGTCTATGAATAAAAGTTATACATTCAAAAATCTAATTTAATTTTCTATGTTTCATCTTCTTAGACCATATTCAAATTCATTGTAAAAGTACCTTGAATAATCCCTCCAAGTTTATAGATTGTTCTTTTTCCAGGTTTTCATTGCCATTAATACTTCATGGGAGACCATCACTAGCTTGTACTCACCCATTTATATTCCTCCTCCTTTAACAATAGAGAAATCACATGTTTCTTATCAGAATATAACTTTACAAACAAAAATTAAAGTTTCTTATGTGAAGTTAGTTAGTTCTAGGTAATGTAAAATGTCCATTCCTATACAAAATTAAATGCAACTCTTTTTCATAATGAAATATTCATATCCAAATGAATACAAATTTCCAACTATGATGAACAATTATATATTGTTAGTATCGTTCTAGAAAATAGTCACAATTATATATTGTTAGTACCCTTCTAGAAAATAGTCATATATGAAAATAGCTATGTATGGCTTGTTTCCTTGGATATCTCATTTGTTGATGCTAAAGAGTTGTGTACACAACTAATTTTATATAATATTACATTACCTAACCTTATTTGATATCTTATAAAAAGATAAATAATATTTTATTCATTAATTAGTTATATTTTAAAAAATGTCACATCTTTATGAATATGTTATTATATTATATTATTTCGGTTTATATTATAAACATGTTCACATCTCTATAAATATATTATTATATTATATTATTTTTATTATTGTTTAATAAATATTATTAAATTCACTAAATAGAAAAATAGTAACTGATAACTGAATACATAACAAGATAATAGCTTCCCATTTCTTCAAAGTGAAGAGAAATAACCAGATTTCATAAAACATATATATATATATATAATATTAATTTAAACTTTTAGAATTATAAATACTATACAACTAAAAATGGTTCGGTTGATTTTTCAACACCATAATAATAATATAGGTAATGATTTTGAAGCTTCCGTTTTTTTTTTAATAAATAAAAGATCTAAATTTATTAAACATAATAAAATACAACATTCTCTCAAAATTTAAGATATTTACATTGTTTCAAACTTATTGAATGTGAAGTTGATATGATCAATTATTTGGATCAAGTTAAAATAATATGACTGCAGAAGTCGCAAATGCATATTTTGAACAACTATCCTTAAAAAACCAATGCATATTTTGAACAACTATCCTTAAAAAACCAACAGAAACAGTAAAAATGCCACAGATCAGTATTAAAAACTATCTATTTACAGTTCAAAATCTAAACAATCTTATTTGTAAGATCATAAGAATCATGCTAAACATTCAAGTATAAGAACAATATTTAATGAGGATGTAATAAAGTTAAGCACCCTTACCATTATTACTTCCTCCTCAACATCTATCAAGATAGTTGTAAAGTGGAGATGAAATAACACAAAACACAATGCAAAGATATGATAAACAAATCAAGTACTTTGAATGCTTATGCCCTTAAGGAAGAAAAATTCTTATCCCATTAAGGAAGAAAATGTGTGTAAGACATCTCATACATATTGACAAGTTCTTTGGCCTTCGGGTACTCTTTAGTATTTCCTAGAAACACTGAGCATGTTTTACATCTACAATCCTTTTTCTTACCTCAAATAATTAATAAAAGGATGACTCGAATGTTTATTAGACCAGGCAATGTGTCTAGCAATGAAGTAGAAGTTATAGATTAAGTCAAAACTTCAAAATATACCACAAGTTATTTTGACAACGTACTTGCCTAGTAAGGAAATACAAGAAACAACATAAATACAACTCTTATTTATGATGAATATTTTTGTTAATTGACAGCCCCTCTTTAATCCACGAGTCGAAGGTCCACGTCCTCAGGATCTTCTCCCTTCCTTGGCCTGAAGAACTCTAAACGGTTCTTCTATTTCCCTATCGGGAAATCTACACCCACAACAACTCTCACGGTATCCCCCTTTTTCCAATCGAGAGATCGGACTTCGCAAGGTCAGTGGTCGAGCGTTGATCACTCAAATCCCTGAACCCCGATATAAATCAATGCTGACCTTTTTCTTCTCCTATCGGGAATTTCTCTATCACGAATTCAGCACTCGCGATGTCAAGGAACTTGCTTTCCCGACTCCCAAATCCCGATACGCTGAAACTCCGACACTCACGCGAGTTTGACCTTTCAACGCTTCACCTCATCGTGATTTCGGAGTTCGCAATATCGCGAATCCTGATGCAATTGTTTCAGGACTTCTCGCCACAAAACTTCGATACGGTCAAAGTATCTGAATCGCGACGACGGTGTGCCACCTGTCCGCCTCGCCGACTCTTGTGGCCCCACGCTGTTTCTTTAGCCATCGGGATATCGTGTTTCATGATTTCGCGATTCCTATTGCAATGTTTACGGGACTTCGACTTATGAAACCCCGATACACGATGCCACGTGTGAATCCAACGGCCCCTGCTGCCTTGGATCGATGGTTCTAACTCCCCTGAGATTATAGCCTCTGGAATTACCTGCGATATTCCTCCAACTCCTCCGCAAGATCTAACGGCTCACAGAATTTCATGAATCCTCCTCGGAGAATTTTGACCGTCTGTTCTTCCTTGGTGATTTCTGTGAATGGTCAAGTGTTCCTCCACATAACTCGTCCTCCTGCGCACTATCTTACGATGCCTCCTGAATGCTTCGGGTCGCAACTTCCCTTGCGATGTTCCTCCACGACTTTGAAGGCCCTATCCTTCCTGAGCTTTTCCATAGCTTCAAAGTCCTTGGAAAAGAAAACCCTTTGCACGCACTCCTTGCGGCAACCTTCAAACACTTCCAAGTGTTGAAGTCTTTCGACCCTGCGCACTCCTGCAGCAGAAATCTCAAATACTTACTCAGATTCACAACCCTGATATTTTCTCTGGCCTACGCACTCCTTGCACGACTCCTTTGCCCAAATACACTTTTGGGTGAATGAGAACAAAAGCTATCTCTTCTGAGCCCTCTATCAACGCACTCCTTGCAGACGACTTCAACTGCACTCCTTGCAGGAATCCTTACTCAGATAGAGAAACAATTGAAACTCATTCTTACTTCCTCTCAGATTTCAATTCTTAACACATGAAATCATATACATAGCATAACAGCAAATGCATAACAGGAAGTAAACATTCAAGAGCATATAGATTAACACATATACACAGAGAGAAAACATGACGCCATAAATTTGAACCAAAGCTTTCTATTAATTCAAATATCTGTACATGGGTGTTCTTACATAGCTCTCTTCATGTTCTCTATGCTCTCGATCTCATCTTCTAATGTTACAATGATACAATGAGGGTGTCTATATCTCGTTTCCCTCTTGTGCTCTCAAGCTGTCTAATCTACACAATAAATTCTATCTACCTACATTTATTAGCATAAATGCCTTCATCTACCTAAGGACGAGAGCGAATCGCTCAATCTCTCTTACATCATACAAGTGCGCCTTTCATTCAATTGCTACATTTAAGGTTTGGCGCATCAACTTCAAGGGAAATATTCAAAAATTTTAGCTGGCTTGTCTAGCTGTCCCGTGCCTTCGCGCTGGATCGCTTGATGTTGGCGATGCTCCTGCATCATACTCCCTCACTTGAAAAAATTCATGGGCTCTTGTCCATGAGCTCCTGCACAGTCTGTCCATGCCTTTGGATTTCCACTTCGTTCTCCCAGCTGGCATCTTCAACTAGATGGCCTTTCCACTTGACCAAATACTCAAAGTATTCTTTCCTCCTGGTCTTCTTAATTACTCTCTTGTCTAGTATCTGCTCCATCTGCGGCTTTTCTGCAACTGGCATCTTTTTCACCACTACACTTCTGGCTACTTATCTTTTGCTCCTGCTTCCTTGGCTTTGTATGGGTACAAATCTGAGATATTGAATATCGGAGATACTCCGATCCCATCGGGTAATTCAATCTCATAAGCATTTGCCCCAAATTTTCTCAAGACCTTACATGGTCCGATTTTCCTCATCTTCAGTTTGTTGTATGTTCCTCTCGGGAACCTTTCCTTCCTCAAATGTGCGAGAAACAAGTCACCAACTTCGAACTGAAGTTGTCTTATGTGCTGATCTGCTCTTCCCTTATATTCCTGACTTGATCTTGCAATTGTTCCTTCACCTGGCTACGAAGTTCCTTCATCGCCTCTGCAAAATCTTCTGCACTAGCACTCCTAGTCGCAGTCTGTTCTGAATCTCTCAGTTCAGAAACTCCTCTCGTCTACATGCCATATACAATCTGAAATGGACTTTGGCCTGTGCTCTTGTTCACTGAGTCATTGTATGCAAATTCTCCCTGTGGTAATATGTTGTCCCACTGGCTGTGGTGCTATGTCACCAGGCTACTTAGCAAGTCTCCCAGACTCATGTTCACCACTTTTGTTTGTCCATCCGTCTGAGGATGATAAACAGAACTAAATGACAGGTTAGTTCCCAGTGTCTTCAACAATGTCCTCCAGAAGTGTCCTACGAACTTTGTATCCATGTCTGAAACTATGCTTCTGGGTAAGACATGAAGTCGAATGACTTCTTTGAAAAAAAGGTTCGCGATGTTAGTCGCGTCACTGTTTTTTTGACATGGGATAAAGTGTGCCATATTGGAAAACTTATCCACCACCACAAAGATTGAGTCAAAACCCCTTTGCATTCTTTGAAATCCCAGTATGAAATCCATGCTGATTTCACCCCATGACTTCTCAGGTATGGGAAATGGTTGATAAAACCCTGCCTTCTGCCTTCTTCCCTTCGAATGCTGGCAAATTATGCATCTATCCACAAATCTCTTGACCTTTGATTGCATCCCTGGCCAAAAGTATGATTCACTCAGCTTCACGAACATCTTGTCATGACCGAAATGTTCGGGCAATCCTCCACTATGTTTCTCCTTTAACAGGTTCTCCCTCATGGAGCAATTCGGAATACACAGTTGATTTCCCTTAAATAACAATCCTTCCTAGATTATATATTCGGCCCACTGGCTCCTATCTCTGAGAACTGGATTCTCAGCTACTTCATACGCCTCCTTAAAATCCTGATGATCAGTGTACATGTCCCTGAGATCATCAAAACCCAATGTTTTGACTTTGAACTCCTACAACAACAAACACTTCCTGCTCAAAGCATCAACAACTTTGTTAGCAGTACCCGAAATGTATTTGATCACAAATGTGAAATTATACATATACTCAACCCATTTTACATGTCTCTGATTCAACTTTTCTTGTTGAGTCACAAACTGTAAAGCCTGGTTATCACTATACAAAACAAATTCTTTTGGGATCAAGTAATGCCTCCACTTCTTCAATGCTTGCAGAATAGCATAAAACTCTTTATCATATGTGGAGTATTTCAATTTCGCCTTATTCAGCTTCTTGCTGAAATATGCAATCGGCCTGTCATTTTGACTCAAGACCGCTCCTATGGAAAATCCGCTTGCATCGCATTTCACCTAAAATGTCTTTCGGAAATCCGGCAACACCAAAACCGATTGTTCCGTGATCTTCCGTTTCAACAAAATGAAACTCTTTTTAGCCTCTGCTGTCCAGTGAAAAGATTTGTGTCTTTTCTTCACTGTGTCCATCATCGCAACACTAATCCCACTGAAATTCCTAATGAACTTTCGGTAGAAACTAGCCAATCCATGAAAACTTCTCACCTCAAATATATTTTTCAGTGATGGCCAATTTTTTATCACTTCCACCTTATCCGGATCCATTCTCAACTTATCTATAGAAATAACAAACCCCAGATAAATGATCTCCATTTGCATGAACAAATATTTCTTCATGTTTATCAAAAGCTTCTCCTGCTATAGCTTCTTCATCACTGTAGCCAAATGCTTCAAGTGTTCAGCCACTGATTTACTAAAAATTAGTATGTCATCCAAATACACAATGACAAATTTTCTGATGAACTCCCTCAGGACTTTGTTCATCAATCTCATAAAGGTACTCGGCGCATTTGTTAAGCCAAACGACATAACTAGCCATTCGTACAATCCTTTGTTTGTCTTGAATGTTGTCTTCCATTCATCACCTTCCCTCATGCGAATCTGGTAATATCCGCTTTTCAAATCAATCTTTGAAAAGTACTTTTATCCACTCAAGCAATCCATGAGATCATCCATACTCGGCAATGGAAATCTGTACCTGATGGTTATTTTGTTGATCGCCCTCGAGTCAGTACACATCCTCCAGCCTCCTTCTTTCTTCGGACTGAGTACTGTTGGAACAACACATGGACTCAAGCTCTCTCTAACCAACCCTTTGTCCATCAAATCTTGGACTTATCTTCTAACTTCTTCATTTTCTTGCGGCGTCAATCTATACGCTGCTTTGTTCGGTAAACTGGCTCCTGGTATGAGATCAATATGATGACTCACACTCCTAATCGGTGGCAACGAACGAGGTAATTCGTCCACGACTATATCAGCGAACTCTTCCATCAGTTCCTGAATCTCCTCTGGTAAATCATCAACTCTCGTGCTGGTCAAAACAATCCTTGGCTTCCTGACCACAAAGAATTGCGGTTCTTCTTTCTTCTTTACCTCGGTAAGAAGTTCCTTCCCACTCATGAGAAGTACAGTGTTACTTACTTCAGGCTTCACTTCCTTATCCTTGATTGGAAGCAACATGTGAGTTCTCCCATTCTTCTCAAGGGTGTATGTGTTCATTCTCCCGTCATGAATCACATTTCTATCATATTTCCATGGTCTATCCAACAATAGATGACAAACATCCATAGGAATAACATCACACAAGATTTTATCATTATAACCTCCTATCTTGAATTCAACTAAACATTATTTAGTGACAGTTACCTGATGTCCCTTTTGCAACCAAGAAATTATGTATGGGCTTGGATGATCAGTCGTCTCCAGCTCCAGCTTTCCTACCATCTTGGTTGAAATGAGATTATTAGTGCTTCCACTGTCTACAATGACCTTGCATACCCTGTCCTTGGTTTTGCAAGCAGTCCGGAATAGCCTGCTCCTCTGGACTGAACTCTCCACCTCCTTGTCAGGTGTCAAAAGTGATTTTCGCATCATTGGCGATCTTCCACCTTCAACGTCTTCTACCTCAACATCCCGCCTCTGTGCTTCGGTGATGTGAGCTTCTCCTCCATCTTTCTGTTTATCTGGACACTCGTAAGACTTATGCCCATTCTTTCCACATGTGAAGCACTTAATTAATCCACCTCTTCCTCCTCCTCTACCTCCAGTATGAGGAAAAGTGTTGTTATCAACATAATCTCCTCTCTGATCAGTATGTTGTCCTCTCTGCTCAGCATATTTCCCTCGCTATGAGGTTCCACCTCTCTCATTTCAAATTTGAGGTTTCTACCAGTCTTCCTTGGGCTTCTGATTCTTATCCTGGGCAACTGATTTGCCTCTGGGCTGACTTCTTCCTCGACCTCTTTGACTTTTCTTTCGGCTCAGCTTCTCTTCATCTTTCAAATCCAATTGATAAGCATCTTCCACCGTTCAGAAGGTTAACATGCTCATCTCATCCTGGATATCGTATCTCAGGCCATTCATGTATCTGGAAACTTTCTCATCATCGCTCTCTCGATGACCTGCCCTGATGTTCAGTTTATAGAACTCTTCAGTGTATTCTTTCACCGACATCAGCTTCTGTCTCAGGTTCTGCATCCTCC
This sequence comes from Picea glauca, assembly GCA_000966675.3. Taxonomy (NCBI): domain Eukaryota; kingdom Viridiplantae; phylum Streptophyta; class Pinopsida; order Pinales; family Pinaceae; genus Picea; species Picea glauca. The sequence goes on along the minus strand of JZKD02S1748966.1, from coordinate 553,097 downwards.
TGAACAAAGTGATTTGATAGTCCCTGGGGATGAATTTTTCCTTCATCTTTGCAATCATTCTGTCCCAGCTTTTGATCTTCTGCTTGCCTTTGCAGCATCTGTCAGCTTGTAGTTCATCCCACCACAATGTTGCATGTCCTTTCAGTCTCGTGACATCATGCTTGACCTTCTTGTCCACTTCGACATATTCATAGTCAAAGTATGTGTCTAGAGCTCTAATCCAGTCTAGAAGCTCCTCTGCATCCAAGTTTCCCTCATAAACTGGAATGTCCATTTTCTCTCTTGCACCCATCCTTGCAATAGCTTTAATCAAACGTTCATTGGCTACATCCTCAGCTGCAACTTATTCTTCATGTTCAATTTCAACTTCATCTTTGGAATCACTACGATCCCCAGCACCGGCTGTATGCCTTTATGCTGTTTCCATTTCTTCGAGTCTAGCTCGTAGATCACTCATCTCTCTCTCCATATCTGGATTCTGCATCTGCCTGCCCCTTCTCCTCGAGATTTCCCTCTCCTCTATATCGGGTGATTTCCTATCCCTTCGTCTTGGCAGCATGATAAATTATCCTCTTCTCTGCTACAGAAAGCAAAGAATCTTTCTATGCTCTGATATCTAACCTGACGCAACCGCTCTTCAACCTGTGAGTCGAAGGTCCACGTCCTCAGGATCTTCTCCCTTCCTCGGCCTGAAGAAATCTAAACGGTTCTTCTATTTCCCTATCGGGATATCTGCACCCACAACAACTCTCACGGGATCCCCCTTTTTCCAATCGGGAGCTCGGACTTCGTGACTTCGTGAGGTCAGTGGTAGAGCGTTGATCACTCGATTCCCTGAACCCCGATATAATTCAACGCTGACCTTTCTCTTCTCCTATCTCGAATTCGGCACCCGTGATGTCAAGGAACTTGCTTTCCCGACTCTCGAATCCCAATACGCCGAAACTCCAATACTCACACGAGTTTGACCTTTCAACGCTTCACCTCATCGTGATTTTGGAGTTCGCAATATCGCGAATGTTGATGCGATTTTTTTGGGACTTCTCGCCACAAAATTCCGATACGGTCAAAGTCTCTAACTCTCGATGACGGTGTGCCACCTGTCCGCCTCGTTGACTCTTGTGGCTCCACGCTGTTTCTTTAGCCATCGAGATATCGCGTTTCACGATTTCGTGATTACTATTGCAATGTTTACAGGACTTCAACTTATGAAACCCCGATACATGATGCCACGTGTGAATCCAACGGCCCCTGCTGCCTTGGATCGATGGTTCTAACTCCCCTTAGCTTATAGCCTCTAGAATTACCTGCGATATTCCTCCTGCTCCTCCGCGAGATATAACGGCTCATGGAATTTCGCGAATCCTCCTCAGAGAATTCTGACCATCCGTTCTTCCTTGGTGATTTATGTGAATGACCAAGTGTTCCTCCACGGAACTCGTCCTCCTACATGCTATCTTACGATGCCTCCTGAATGCTTCCGGTTGCAACTTCCCTTGCGTTGTTCCTCCATGGCTTTGAAGTCCTTATCCTTCCTGAGCTTTTCCACAGCTTCAAAGTCCTTGGAAAAGAAAACCATTTGCACGCACTCCTTGCGACAACCTTCAAACACTTCCAAGTGTTGAAATCTTTTAACCCTGCACACTCCTGCAGCAAAAATCTCGAATACTAACTCAGATTCACAACCCTAAGATTTTCTCTGGCCTGCGCACTCCTTGCATGGCTCCTGTGCCCAAATACACTTTTGGGTGAATGAGAACAAAAGCTATCTCTTCTGAGCCCTCTGTCAACGCACTCCTTGCGGATGACTTCAACTGCACTCCTTGCAGGAATCCTTGCTCAGATAGAGAAACAATTGAAACCCATTCTTACTTCCTCTCAGACTTCAATTCTTAATACATGAAATCATATACATAGCATAACAGCAAATGCATAACGGGAAGTAAACATTCAAGAGCATATAGATTAACACATATACACAGAGAGAAAACACGATGCCATGAATTTGAACCAAAGCTTTCTATTAATTCAAATATATGTACATGGGTGTTCTTACATAGCTCTCTTCATGTTCTCTATGCTCTCAATCTCATCTTCTAATGTTACAATGATACAATGAGGGTGTCTATATCCCTTTTCCCTCTTGTGCTCTCAAGTTGTCTAATCTACACAATAAATTCTATCTACCTACATTTATTAGCATAAATGCCTTCATCTACCTAAGGACGAGAGTGAATCGCTCAAGGTCTGTTGCATCATACAAGTGCACCTTTCATTCAATTGCTACATTTAAGGTTTGGCGCATCAACTTCAAGGGAAATATTCAAAAATTTTGGCTGGCTTGTCCAGCTGTCCGGTGCCTTCGCGCTGGCTCGCTTGATGTTGGCGATGCTCCTGCATCATTAATAATATGAATAAAAAATCACAAATGTATAAAAAATGTGTGACAAACTATGAAGCTTAACCAAAACTCCCTGCATGTTCCTTTAGTATATTGGATAGAGTAGGGGTCGTTGGGGTAATTGTTGTAAAGCGTCATCTACAAGTTACCTTATTTTCACCATTTCATATGATCTCTATATCATTGTGACGATGGGAATTTAACACTCCAAATCCCTTATTGTCTTATACTGTATTCATTGTTGGCTTAATTGAGTTTAATCTTTGGGTAACATTAATGCATGCCTATAATTGGAGTGTAGAGATAAGAAAGAAACATAGTATCTTATATAAGAATATCATGCTTTGAATTTTATACAAAATAAATAGGTTTAATAACATGCAATAAGCATGATGATTTTGAAATTTTCCTTGTCTCATCTGTAAGACCGGCTCCTATGAAAGAGTGGGCATTTGGGACTCTCTCATATAATATTTGTTTGTTAGATAGTTGTTCTTACTCCTGGGACAACTATACTTTTTATTTTTTTTATTTATCCTTTTCTTTTAGGCTAGGAATGTAGTAATTGGCAACGGAATTTAGATCATGATGGTTTCCAACCTAATTGGAGTCAGTGAAACCCACAAACAAGGGAGTTCCCCATAAACTATAATGTATTTCAAATCAAAGTGAACCCCGCATATACTCAACTATAATATTTATTTCTTTCCAATAGATATCATGGGATATTTACATATGTTTGGAAACAAGACCAACAATAAAGGATTTATTAGGATGGTTATGATTCAAATACAAAATCCTACCAAATAACTAATGGTACAAAGTGGCATCTACTTCAAGTGTAGTATAGGTGGCAACAAGTTCGAATCTAGAATGAAAAGGGAATATGTCTTTTGTTTACAATTTTCAATGTGAAATTAGTGAAGAAGAACACATAAATACTTAGAATAGGAAAGTGTAATGACCCCGCCGTTATGACACAAAAATGACAATACAACCGCTAAATTTTTTTTTGCGTTAGGAACTATGCACCACTATCAAAATCGACATTACTGACACATCATCCAAAGATCATCAAGGTGCCATAGCATTCTAATAACCAACACAAGTAGCTTAAAATTCCAGGGCATAAGAGATTTAAATCATAAATCAATCGTAAGGACGTAATAGAGGGCGCAATGAAACAATTTTATTTTATTTCTAGGCGCAAGGGAAACATCTACATTACTCTAGACACGCACTTAACCCATCAAGAAATCAACAATGAAACTACAATCATTACACGACGTGCGCATGATCCCATTACCAGATAATGAAATCAATCGTTAGTCATTGTGTAAGAGTAAAACCATCAAATATGGCACAACAAGTTATCTGCTCAACAATCTTACATCAGTCTTAATTACATACTCATCAATCAACATTTAATTTTGGACGCATTAAATTACATGTATTAATTTAAGGGCACATTCAACTTTACCTACAATATGACTAGATGATCAAGTACACATAAGGAATGAGAATCCATAAGAGCTAGAGCACAGTAGTGAACTAATTACATAGTCGATCAACATTAACTTAAGGCGCAAGAATATAACAATTCTAATTCAAGCACGCCACCACATCATTCTAAGGTCGCCAGTAAATACATCCAATCACTCATCAATCAATATTTAATCGTTGCGCAAGGTTAAATAAGTTTTGATTCAATCCAACAACATTGATATTAGGGGCGCAAGAAAATCTAGTTATTAAGCCATCAACATGGGTAATTTAAAGACATTAGAAAAGAAGTTAAATAATCATAAGGACAACATTCATAACGTGAGTGATCCTAAGACTAGAAAACCACTCCTTACATCAAGTTGTTGTTGCGCGCTATAGGTTTAATATATATACATCACACATTATATTGAAAATTAGTGCACGCAACGGTTCTAGTTATTTTAACTAGTCATTCATCGATGTTGAAGGGTCATCGACATTGAAGAGTCATTGTGCAAGAGACACTACCCATTTTACCTTCCTACTAGAGAATCTAAACATCAACATTTACATGAAGAAAGGCGCAAAATAAGTTATCGGTTCTTTTCTCAAGGCGCAAAATAAGTTATCGGTTCTTTTCTCAAGGCGCAAAGGGATCTACACACGTGACTATCCACACCTAGCTATATATATCGTGGTGTGAGTAAACTTATGATCTTAAGGGACAACGAGACAATCAGTTTACATTACCATTAGAGGAGAGCATAAGCGTTAAAAGGATTTTGAATATAAAATCAAGGAGTAAACATAAAATCAATGATTATAGCATTAAAGGTGAGCCTAAGAATTAAAAAAAAACTCTGCATGTAAAGGGTTAATGAAGACCTTACTCCCGACATACTACAATATAATTCCACCATCCGAAAATGTGACTGGATGTGCGCCAAGCTGGTGGACTCCCGCCCACGCACAGATAAGGAGGGGAAAACGGGTTAATTTGAAGGCTGATATAAGATCCGCCTCTTACGCTTCTGGGTTGAAATCAGTTGATGACCTGCCTGCTTATTAACCTCCATTTTAATTGCGTATAATCCTATGGGATTGTTTAGAGGGGCCCGTTCATAGCTATGGTTAATATCCCTTTAACATTAAAATAAGTATATTCAGTTGAAAGGGAAAACTGTAATTATTTTAGTAAACAAAAAAAACCTAAATTAAAGCGCATGCTTAAAATAGTAAAATAGAAGAATCGAAGAGTGAACAAGTGGCATGGTACTATATATCGAATTGGTGCCATAAAACAAAATGAGTTACCAATCATTGGTTAGATCGAAATAGCTTTACAAATAATACCTGAGGGGTTAGTTCGTGGGATAAATGCAGAGGTAACAGTCCGAAAATGGCTGAGCGGAAGAATGTCTCACGGAGGAGAAAGGGAAAGAAATAACTGCCAAATAAGACACGCAGAGATAACGGTTCGAAGGATGGGTGAATGCACGTCCATGGAGGAGTAAGGGAACGGCTTTTGCTGGGCAACTTTGCTCAACGCAGGTGAAAATCAGTAAAATTCGCAGGGTGAGCAGAAGCAAAAACATGCTGAGAACATAGAATTCATTAATGCAGAGGAGAAGGACAAGGACAAGGAGCAACTCGTTGAGCAGGGACCACGAATTTCGCTGGGCATTGGCCCTAAAATTCGTTGGGTAAAGGAGTGAGACCCAAAGCCATGTGCTCTCCCCAAACGCTGAGACTAAGATGAGAAAAATGCTGTGTTAATCCTGGAAAACGCTGGGATACTTTAAAAACAAAAATAGGAGTAAAAACATCAGAAAACGCATAGCATCAAGGGAGAAAGTTTTTGTACAAAAAATGGACAACCCTGAGAGAGATTCAAGATGGAATATTGGGAGAAAAACGAAATAACACAGCGTCTTGAGGGTTAAATGCTGCAAGAGAGGCCCAAATTCTCTGTGAAGACCCAAAAACGCAGGGCAATTAATCATTAAAATGAATGCAGAAAAGAACCCAGTGGAAACAACAAGTACAATGGCTGAGCGAAAAATTATTTTCCAAAGGGCAGAGGACACCAAGGATCAATGCCTGGAGAACCACATTGCTCGGCGAGAATGCTCTGTGATGGAGCCATGAATAATATGCCCCGAGAATGCTCAAGTGGGCGAAGTGTTACGCAAGGACGCAGTGTTTTAATAAAACGATGAGCAAGCAATTTTAAATCAAGGTTCAAGCCGACTAAAATTTAAAAATGGAATCAATGGGACATAAATGATAATAAAACAAATTTAATCTTCGAGCGGTCATAACGATTCACAAATTCATGATAATCAACAATACCATTTCAATTCCAACAACACATAAATCTATCCACAAATTCTAATTAATTTACAACTGTAAATTTAAAATGCATACCGTAATCGGCTGCTGGCTTGTTGATGTTCTTCGGCTGCTCGTGATACTCCTCGCTCCCGCTGGGTAATCGTTGAGACCTCACCGATACCTCCTAACCAATGCTATGGGTACTCTTCTTCCCCCTCAGCCGCAAAGGGGCCACACACACACAAACTAGAGAAAAATCTAGCTCCCAACTCACCTTGCAAGGTCGAGCTACCACTCCCTTTTCGAGTTGGGCATCCCAACTGCCATAAAAAAAATCAGTCAAGAAAAATTTCGGCAGCATAACCTTACACATACTAGTCGTCCTCCATTCCCTTCCTCTGTCATATCTTTTATAGAGTTCTCTTAGTAACTAGTTGCCAAATGCACATTTAATTCTTCTTATTAAAATTTTATTAGGAATATTCCCCCCCGTACACTTGTTACCCGTTCCCTTAGATGCACCAGAAATTCATTTAATTAATTAAATTAAATTGTCAATTTCGCTCACCCTCATAAAATTGTTTTTAAAAATGCTCCTTGATGTCCCTTTAATCCCTCAGATTCTCTTAATGACTGATGTCTTTCTTAAATCTTAGTTGAGTTCGAATTTGGAAAGTTCTCTAGACTAGATTCCCTCCTATGTTCTACATTCTTTTTGTATTTAAGTTTCCCCTTTTTGGTCTAAGTTCTAAATTAGCAAGTTTTGCACATAGCGAGCAGGGATGATTTTAGGAGCTAAATTTCGCTCATGGACTAATTTACAATGGTTTTTTCAAAAATGAGATTCGTTATTT
>JZKD02S1748966.1:492914-545973 GCA_000966675.3 Picea glauca | reverse complement strand
TGAATATTTTTACAAAAATATCGCCAAACATTTATAGTTGGCATATGAAGGATTAGTAATATTCGCCAAGGTTTCTACATTTTAAAATAAATTTACATCCTTAAAATCATCCCTGATAGCGAGCAACTAAATACTTTAAATAAATTCTTTCTCCTTTAATTTTTCTTCATCCCCCCTTTATTAATTGATTAATTAGTTTTAATCCTTATACCCCCAATTAGACCTATGCTCTAATTTCAATTAGGTTTAGAAAAATTGTTTTTAAGGGAACATTCATAATTATTAAACTTTACTCATACAACATTTATTTTAAGGTTGACCAAGTCAAAATGAGATATAGTTTTCTAGGTGCCTTGGTTGATTGACTCATCAGTGTTAAAACCATGATGTTCCCTTAGGGATGCACTACGTGCTCCAAGGGTGCCACTATCCTTTATTCATGTTTCACTTATGCAACATGCCATTCAAGACACACTACGTGCTCTAAGGGTACCACTCTCCTTTTGACTGATTTTGGTATATGTCAAGCCCTTGGAGTCAATACTCTGTTAGGTGACCTTGCGGGAGTATAAGGGCCTCTAAGGAATAAGGACCCTGTTTTATTGCGCACCCTTTAGAATCTTCATGAGGGTATGTCTCAGTATTCCCTTACGACATTGTGGATCTCTCGAACTAGGTAATTGTTAACCTATAGTTTGAGCCACGACAGGATTGCTAGTAGGATATAGCAGGGCTAATGCCACACCTCTCCCTCAATATCTCTGGTTCTCGTGCATGGCCCCTTTACTCCAAATGTGGTTATGATTAGGAACAAATTGTCATTCTGCATCCATCAACAAACATGTCAATGATCCATAAACAACATCGTAATATACCCAGCCATATGAAAGAACAAAAACACTAAAACCATATACACTCCACTCCCTGACTCGATCTGGAGTCCACGTAGGTCCATCATTTCCATCATCATCCTCAATCTGTCAAGAGTCCTGCACACTCAGGAGAAACCAATTAATAGCACTTGTCTATACTTGATAACATAACATGAAATCATAATCCACAGTCTCAACATCAGAATCCATAAGTTAACAAGTCTATCATATAATGAACCGGATCACTTGCACACAAGTGTCCTCAAAGAATAAGTTACATCAGGTGAATGCGAGAGAGGGATGTCACATACACTCCCTCTTGTTTTAAAATTTGTCCCGAATTTTCATAGTATACAAGTGCATAATTAAAGTATTTGAATATATCTAAATGTTTAGCTATAAAAAAAAATGGAAACTGTCGACACATATCATATGAGTCCTCCCAGGTAGTCGAGTGTGGACTATAATTTTCCCACTAGACCTTGACCTGATCGATAGTTCGACGTCGTAGTTGTTGAGTGCAATGGTCTAGAAGGTGGGTTGGTTCTACCGTGAGTGCACCTTCGCCCAACATCCGGCAAGAACTTGAGTCAATCACATGTGTAGGATCACTAACCTAAATTTGCACATAGATGCAAAATAAATATCGACGAATTCCTCAAGGAATGAAGCACGGTTAGCCATTAGGCCCTTCATAATTATGGTCATGCGATGCGCATTGGCGAAACCCTTTTTCCAATCTTGTGCTTCTTCTAACCCTTTTCTGTATCATTTGTACTTATTCTTCCATTTCTTGGATAACTTTTGGTCCTACCAGGACCCCATCCTCGGTTCTATCCCATTTCAAAGGCGTCTGATACAGTCCCTCGTAGAGGAACTCAACGTTGCCATCTTAACGATACTTTGATGGTTGTTGTTGCATGCAAACAAGGCCAGTGGCAAGAACTATTCCCAACGTTTGTGTTGGTCCAACACTCACATATGAAACACAACCTTTCAAATTTGGTTCATTCCTTCGGTCAACCTGTCTATCTCAGGGTCATCTTGTACTAAATTTCAGTGGTGTTCCCAAGGCCTCTTGGGATCTCATCCAAAATGTCTTGCAAATACCAATTCCATTATCGGATATGATCCATTGCTCTGTCTGGCAGTCTCAATATCTTTCCAATATAAACTCTAGCCATACCTAGCATCGGATGCATCGTACGTATGGGAACAAGGGTGGGCACTCTTCGTCAGAGTGTCAACTATCACAGAAATATAGTCATTCCTCCTTGTTGTTAACAACAATCCCAACAATAAAGTCCATCGAAATGACCTCCCATTTTGATTCCAAAAAAGCATGTGGTTGTAGTAATCCTGTCGGATGTCTACGTTAAGTCATCACTCACTTCAATGTCCTAGACACCTCACCATGTAGATAACCATGTCTTCCTTCATCCCTACTAGAAGAATGTGGGATTAAGGTCTGCCCTCATCTTCGTGACTCCAGGATGAGGCATGTATACTGCTCTATCTACTTCATTTAAGATCAAACCTCTCAACTCGTCATTGGTCGGTACATAAATATGGTTATTATATCTCATTAATCTGTCGTTGTCCATAGTAAATACCTCAAATTTGGTACCATCATGGTGTTTTGTCCGATAAATTCCTCAACCTATTTATACCACCCATCGTCGTGCTGTATAGTTAGAATCTTATCTCAAATATTCTTCTGAAGAGGTATCACCTAAAACATGCGGGGTCTCTGACTCAATGCATCTTCCCTCTGTTCATTGATCAATTTATGTACTAAAACTCAAATCATAAAGGATAAGTAATACTTACCTATGGTTTTTCTATGTGTTCAAGTCATTTTCCTAACCACCGCTCCAATCCATAGTCTATTGTTTTTTTTTTGTTCGAGAATTTTGTCCAGTCAAATAGTGTCTCCACACTTTCCAGGCATACCTAAAGGCCAACCTCTCCGCAATATGCATTGGGTATCTCTCCTCATTCCATATCACATTCCTTGAGACATAAGTGATCACTCGACCTCTTTGCATCAAGATTCAACCTAAACCTTCCTTGTATACATCTACGCATACCAAGAAGCCCTCGTCCTTGTCGGGGAATTTTAGTATCAGTGCAGGCAACGATAGCTCCTTGAGCCTTCGAAATTCTTTTGCTCATTTCTTGGTCCACACAACTTCTTGTTCTTTTTCTCCAATTCCGTAATCATATTTCTATCCTCGAAAAACTCTCGACGAACCATTGATAATATCTATCTAAACCCATGAAGTTATGTACTTCTCGTACATTCATCGGTGCAGGCTACTCCCTAATAGTCTCTACCTTCGTTGGATCCACATCGATACCTTCGCCAAAGGTAACATTCCCTAGATGAAGTGTCCTTTATAGATAAAAAGAGCATTTTTACAGTTTCTCATAATTCGTTCTCTCATAAACATAGTAGTACCAAGCGTAAAAGTTCTTCAATGAATACTTCAACAAAATTGGCCAGGTATTCATGAAACACCCCTTTCATCAAGCTCAATATTACCCATTGGGTGTTTATTCGTCCCTATGGCCAAATAGTAAACTCGAGTGTCTGAACTGCATTTTTAAAGAGGTCTTAGGCATATAGTCCTCTTTAATTCGTAACTGGTGATAACCTGATCTCCAATCAATATTGAATACATGGTTGCGTCTTTCATTTTATTAAGCAATTTGTCTAAACTTGGTAATGAATACAAGTTCCTGAATGTTTCCTCATTCAAAGATGGTATTTGACACAGAGTCTTCCATGACCCATCGTTCTTTTGTATGAGAATAATAGGCACACCTCGAGGTGACACTTGGATGTAAAGTCTTATGTCCAACAACTCCCTCAATTGCATTTTCAACTCTTGTAACGTAGGGGTCGACATCTGAGAAGGTGTTTCAGCTATCGGTTTAGTTCCAAATTTCAATTCGATGGTAAATTCCATCTTGTCTTCAGGCAGCACAACTCTTAATTCTTTTAGGAATCACAACCACAAATTCTCGTACTACTGGAAGGTTTTCTAGTCCCTTCGCCACGCCCTTTCCATTTGATGCAAGTATAACATGTAGCTTGCATCCCTTTCTCATTCTCTTATGAAGCGGTGGGGAAGAGATTAACCTTAGGAAAACTCCCTGGTTCCTTCCTACAATCACATGTCTTCATCCCTCATCATCATTCCAACTCAACCGCTTCCTCTTACCATTGAGTATCACATCATGCGAGTCCCACCAGTTCGTACTAATCATTTCGTCATAAGATATTAATATCGTGACGTAGGTCAAACTTGGTTACCTAATCTCTAGGTTAAAATGATAGTTCATAACCCTTCATTAATGATCTGGTTGGCACCTGAAGCCATTTCGACAAATCTAAAATCATTTCGTTCAATTCATTTACCTAAATCCCTTCAGTGCGGTGGTAGAAATAGAGCTCTCTGTAGCACCGAGATCTAAAAAATACTAAAAGTTTGGTTGGAAATTATACCCGAAGCTTTCAACACAGTGGACTCGTGCTCGACCTAAATATTATTCACTGCTGTAAGAATCTGACAGTCCTTACCCCAATCTCCAACTATAGGGGGTCTTGTTGATCCGACCGCTCTAGTCCTCTCAACTGGACATTCCCACTGGTAATGTGGATCTCCACATGTCTATCACCCATCTCTGGTCTAGTACTCCTGGCTTGGAAGTAGAATTTGTTGGCCTAACAGCCTAAGATCCTAGTCTATTCTGCTGACAAGCCTAACTGTGGTTGTTGGTGGCAGTCCCTTGTCGGGGTTTTCTATTGAGGAACCTATCATCGTGGTGTCATGAAAAAGGATTCTATAGACGTATCTTGATACCAATATGTCTTTTCTAGTTCACATCCGATGTTGTTGTGCATAGTATGTTGTCAGCCCAGACAGTCTTATAGGAGTCATGCATTGACTCCCGTGGTCAAATTCTTCTCATCTATGAGGCCTACTGGACTGTGTCGTGTAATTTCTGAGGAACTTATATCCTCACTTTCGCACGAAAGTTGGAGTTAAGGCCAATCAAAAACCTGTTGATCTCTACCTTTTTCGGGTTCAGATGCAGGGCATGTTGAAGTAGCTCCATAAATCTGGTCTCATAATCAAGGATGATTTTAGGGGGCTAAATTTCACTCATGGGATAATTTTCCATGTTTTTTACCAAAACAATATTCGCCATTCTAAAAATGATTCACCCAAATTCTATACGATAAAATTATTTTACCTTGAAAATCACCAAAATTTTATACAAACTATATAAAATCCTTAGAAATTTTAATATTTTTACAAAAATATCACTAAACATTATAGTTTCCATATGAAGGATTAGTAAGATTCTCCAAAATTTCTACATTTTAAAATAAATTTTCATCCTTAAAATCATCCTTTCTCATAATCTGGCACCGTACGACCACCCTGTCGTGAGTCGTTGCACCCATCGAGATGGCACTATATGAATTCCTTTGCAAAATTACTTCTCTTGGAACCGTTCCTCGAACCATTCCCATAAAATGGATTTGACGGTCACGTTTCGTTGAGGTAGGAGCATCTTCCACCATAGAAGAGTGCTCCCCTTTAGTTGAAGGCTGCCATGTGGACCTTCGTGCCAGGGATCGTAACCACGAAGTGCAAAACATGTCATCTTGTTCTCCAACCATGCGTCGACATCTACGCCGTTCGTGGCACTCGTGGAATCAAGAACTTAACCCTCTCAAGTTTTGTGCAAAAGAGACCAGTGTTGGCTAGGGCACGTTGTGGACCCTCAGGGGGTACATTTTCCCAGGACTCAACTCCATACAGACATTTAGTCAAGGCCTCTGACCTTACCTGGAAGGACCTTGTTAGACCAACCGCTTACCGCACGAAAATATGCTCATGCTCAAGACGTTTTCTTCACTTTGGGAGGGTTGGACCGCTTTGGCATGGGTGCTACTGGAGTCGTAGCACCTCTTCCCTTAGTACCATGTCATCTATTTCCATGATGTCCTCTAACTAGGAGGACCGCATGGACATGCAAAATTTTTAAAGAGAGTTGAGTTTTTAATCAAGGGTTTAATTCATTGGAAGGCGTGATTATCCACAGTCGCAGGGTTGAACATGCTCTGATACCATATGTAATGGTCCTTCCATTATGTCACAAAAGTGACAATACAACTGGTAATTATTTTTTTTGCGTTAGGAACTACGCACCACTATGAGAAGCGACATTAATGACACATCATCCAAATATCATTGAGGCACCATATAATTCTAATAACAAAGACAAGTAACCTAAAGTTCCAAGGTGTAAGAGAATTAAATCATAAATCAATCGTAAGGATGTAATAGAGGGCACAGTGAAACAATTTTATTTTATTTCTAAGTGCAAGGGAAACATCTACTTTACTCCAAACACACACTTAAACCATCAAGAAATCAATAATGAAACTACAATAATTTTGCGGCACGTGGGTGATCTCATTACGAGATAACGAAATCAATCATCAGTCCTTGTGCAAGAGTAAAACCATCAAATATGGTGCAACAAGATATCTACTCGACAATCTTACCTAAGCCTTAATTACATACTCATCAATCAACATTTAATTCTGCATGCATTAAATTACATGTATTAATTTAAGGGCGCATTCAACTTTACCTACAATAAGACTAGATGATCAAATGCACATAAGAAATGATAATCTATAAGAGCTAGAGTGCAGTAGTGAACTAATTACGTAGTCAATCAACATTAAGTTAAGGCGCAAGAATATAACAATTCTAATTCAAGCACGCAACCATACAATTCTAAGGTTGCCAGTAAAGATCACCAATCACTCATCAATCAATATTTAATCATTGTGCAAGGTTAAATAAGTTTTATTAAATCCAACAACATTGATATTAGGGGTGCAAGGAAATCTAGTTATTAAACCATCAAGATGGGCAATTTAAAGGCGTTAGAAAAGACCTTAAATAATCATATGGACAACCTTCCTAACGAGAGCGATCCTAAGACTAAACAACCACTCCTTACATCAATTTTTCATTGGGTGCTATAGGTTTAATATATATACATCACACATTATATTGAAAATTAGTGCGCGCAATGGTTCTAGTTATTTTAACTAGTAATTCATCGATGCTAGAGGGTCATTGTGCAAGAGACGCTACCCATTCTACCTTCCTAATAGAGAATCTAAACATCAACATCTACATGAATAAAGGCGCAAAAGAAGGTATCAATTCTTTTCTCAACGCGCAAAGGGATATACACACATGACTATCCACACCTAGCTATATATATCCTGGCGCAAGTAAACTTATGACTAATATTTATCCGTCACAGTATTCTTAAGGCACATCGAGACAATCAGTTTACATTACCATTAAAGGAGAGCATAAGCATTAAAAGGATTTTGAATATAAAATCAAGGAGTAGCATTAAAAAAAAGGAGCCTAAGGATTAAAGAGCTCTCAAAAAAAAATCAATGATTATAGCATTAAAAGTGAGCCTAAGCATTAAAAAAACTCTGCATGTAAAGGGTTAATCGAGACCTTACTCCCAACATACTACAATATAATTCAACCTTCCGAAAATGTGACTGGATCTGCGCCAAGCTGGTGGAATCCCGCCAACACAGAGATAAGCAGGGAAAATGAGTATATTTGAAAGCTCACATCAGATCAGCCTATTACGCTTCTAGGTTGAAAGCAGTTGATGACCTGACTACTTGCTCTCCTTCCGTCCTTTCTAACGGGATGTCAAGTTGAGGTAAATTCTCTTACTTCTTTAGATAGGATTTAGGAATCGTCTTTACGCTAAAAGGTAAAAGGATTGGTTTGTTAACCTTGATTTTAATTTCCTATAATCCTATGGGATTGTTTATAGGTTCTAGTTCATACTTATGGGTAATATCCCTTTAACATTAAAATATGTATATTCAGTTGAAAGGGAAAACTTCAATTATTTTAGTGAACAAAAAAAACTAAATTAAAGTGCATGCTTAAAATAGTAAAATAGAAGAATCGAGCAACGAAAAAGTGGCATGGCAATATATATCGAATTGTTGCCATAAAAAAAAATGAGTTACCAATCATTGGCTAGTTCGAAATAACTTTACAACTGATGAGGGTTAGTTCGTGGGATAAATGCAGAGGTAATAGTCCCAAAATCGTTGGTTGGAAGCATGTCTCACGGAGGAGAAAGGAAATAAATAAATTCTCATTAATACACGCAGAGATAATGGTTCAAAGGCTGGGAGAATGCACATCCATGGAGTAAGGGAACGCATTTTTTTGGGTGACTTTTCTCAATTCTGGTGACTATCCACGTAAAATTTACACGGTGAACAGAAGCAAAAACATGATGAGAAGATAGAATTCATTAATGCAGAGGAGAAGGAGCAACTCGCTCAGGAGGGACCACGAATTTTGCTAGGAATTGGCCCTGAAATTCGCTGGGTGAAGGAGTGAGGTGCAGATCCATGGGCTCTCCCCAAACGCTGAGACAAAGATGAGAAAAACATTGTGTTAATCCTGGAAAACATTGGGCTACTTTAAAAACGAAAATAGGTGTAAAAACATCAGAAAACGCAGAGCATCAAAGGATAAAATCATTGTACAAAGAATGGACAACCCTGGGCGATATTCAAGATGGAATGTTCGGAGAAAAACAAAATAACACAGTGTCTTGAGGGTTAAATGCTTTAAGAGAGGCCCGAATTTGCTGTGAAGATCCAAAAACGAAGGGAAATTGATCATGAAAAAGGATGCAGAAAAGAACTCAGCAGAAACAACAATTACAATGGCTAAGCGAAAAATTATTTTCCGAAGGGCAGAGGAAACCAAGGATCAATGCCCGGAGAACCAAATTGTTGCGGGAGAATGCCCCTTGTAATGCACACAGATGGAGCCATGAATAATGCGCCCTAGGAATGCTCAAGTGCACCAACTATTACGCAAGGATTAACACAGTGTTTTAATAAAACGTTGAGAAAGGGATTTTAATTGAAGTTTTAAGCACTAACAGATGATCAATCGAGGAGATGTTAACAATACAAGATCTTCTCCGCCTTCTAGCGGATACTAAAATTTAAAAATGTGATGAATGAGACATAAACGATAATAAAACAAATTTAATCTTTCGGTGGATGTCACAATGATTCGCAAGTTCATGATAATCAACAATACCATTTCATTTCCAACAACACATAAATGTATGCACAAATTCTAACTAATTTACAACTGAAAATTTAAAATGCGTACTGTAACCGATCGTCGACTTGTTGATGTTCTTCAGCTGTTGGCTATCCTCCTCGCTCCTGCCTTTGAATCACTGAGACCTCACCGATACCTCCCATCCAACAATAAGGGTACTCTTCTTCCCCTTTATCCCCCCGAGCCACAAAGGGGCCGCACACACAAAAACCAGAGAAAAATATAGCTCCCATCTTGCCTCGCAAGGTCGAGCTACCACTATCTTTTCAATTTGGGCATCTCAACTCCCACAAGAAAAATCACTCAAGAAAAATTCTGGTAGCATAACCTTATGCATATCCGTCATCCTCCATTCCCTTCCGCCGCAATTTCTTTTATAGAGTTCTTTTAGTGACTAGTTTCCAAATGCACATTTAATTCTTTTTATTAAAATTTTATTAGGAATATTCTCCCCCATACACTTGTCACCCGTTCCCTTAGTTTCACAAGAAATTCATTTAATTAATTAAATTAAATTTCCGATTTCCCTCATCCACCTACAAGTGTTCCTAAAAACACTCCTCAATGTCCCTTTATTCCCTCACATTCCCTTAATGATCGATGCCTTTCTTAAATCTTAGTTGAGTTCGAATTTCAAAAGTTCTCTAGACTAGATTCCCTTCTATGTTCCACATTCCTTTTGTACTTAAGTTTCCCCTTTTTGGTCTAAGTTCTAAATTAGGAAGTTTTGCACATAGCCAACAATTAATTTTTTTGGATAATTTTTTTCTCCTTTAATTTTTAAATTTGATTTTTCTTCATTCCCCTTTTATTAATTTATTAATTATTTTTAATCCTTATACCCCCAATTAGACCTATGCTCTAATTTCAATAAGGCTTAGCAAAATTGCTTTTAAGGGAAATTTCATAATTATTAAACTTTACTCATACAACATTTATTTTAAGGTTGACCAAGTCAAAATGAGATATTGTTTTTTTGGTACCTAGGTTGATTGACTCATTAGTGTTAAAAACGTGGTGTGCCCTTAAAGATGCATTGCGTTCTCCAAGGGTTCTACTTGCCTTTATTCATGTTTCATTTATGTGACATGCCCTTCAAGATGCACGATGTGCTCCAAGGGTGCCACTCGCCCTTTGACTAAATTTGGTAGACTTAAAGCCCTTGGAGTCAATACTTTGTTAGGTGACCTTGTGGGAGGATAAAGGCCTCTAAGGAATAAGGAACCTACCTTATGGCAATTCCCTTTGAATATTCATGAGCGACTGTCTGATTCTACCCTCATGACATCGTGGATCTCTCAAACCAGGGAATTGTTAACCTACAATTCAAATGATGATGAGAGTGCTAGTAGGTTGTGGCAGGGTTGTTTCCACACCTCTCCCTCAATATATTTGGCTGTTCTGCATGGCCCCTTTACTCCAAATGTGGGTATGATTAGAAATAAACCATCAGTCTGCATCCATCAATGGACATGTCAGCGATTCATAAACAACATTGTAGTATATCCAGTCATATGACACATATGAAATAACAAAAAACACTAAAACCATATACAGTCCGCTCCCTAACTCCATCCAGTGTCCAAGGAGGTCCATCGATGCCATCAACATCCTCAATCTGTCAAGAGTCTTGCACACTCAGGAGAATCTAGTCAATAGCACCTGTCTATACATGATAACATAACATGACATCGTAATCCCTAGTCTCAACATCTGAATCCATAAGATAAGAAGTCAATCATATAATGAACCAAATCACTTTCATGCAAGTTTCCTCAAAGAATAAGTCACATTAAGTGCATGCGAGAGTGGGATGTTACAGAATGGAAAATTCCTTCCTTGGATTCCAAGAATTGGATGCCAAGAAAATATTGCAAATGTCTTAAGTATTCCATTTAAAATTTCTTATTAAGGTTGAATTTCACATGGGTTAAAAGTTTGGGGTCATTACCAGTGAGGATAAGGTCATCAAAATAAAGAACACGTATTACGACATAGTTACCCACTTTCCTGGTATATAATTTGGTGTGAAAATGGAATCTAGAAAAGACTAGGTCAATAAGAAAGATATCCATTTAAGCATACAAAGGTTGAGGATATAACTTAAGTATAGAGATATATTTATTGAGATGATAGACAATGATAATTGAACATAGCCAAGATGTTTCTCAACATAAATTTATTCTTGCAAATCATCATGCAAGAAGGTTAATTTAACATGTAATGTACCCAACACTCATTTTGAGTCTCGTCACTATGGAAAATGACTTATCCTACTGAAATTGAATTAAAAAATCCCCATAAATATAACATAAAACCAAGAAGCAATAGAGCCATAAAAACTACAACAAACAGCATGTCGATTCATCCATGCATATACATAATTTATAAATTCATGAATGCATGCAAACCCAACAAAACATACCACAACATTGAGATATCACTTACACAACAAAATGATCATAAATAATACAACATAAAATCTTATTTGTTTATAAATGTGATTCAACTAGCTACATATGAAGGATACACATCTCAACCATAGGCTCTATTTTTCCAAATCTCAATAATAGACCACTCCTGAGCTAAGGCTATGACTCGACAATAAGATCTATCCCTTTGGTTGTCAACTCTCCTACAATGGTTATCATCCCCCATATACACTCCACTCCCTAACTCGATCTAGAGTCCACAGAGGTCCACTGATTCCATCATCATCCTCAATCTATCAAGAGTCCTGCACACTCAAGAGAAACCAGTCAATAGCACTTGTCTATACATGATAACATAACATGAAATCATAATCCACAGTCTCAACATCAGAATGCATAAGCTAAGAAGTCAATCATATAATGATCTGGATCACTTGCACACAAGTTTCCTCAAGGAATAAGTTACATCAGGTCCGTGCGAGAGAGGGATGTTAGATACACCCCCCCTTGTTTTAAAATTTGTCCCGAAGTTTCACAGTATACAAGTGCATAAATAAAGTATTTGACAATATCTAAATGTCTAGCTATAAAAAAAAAATGGAAGCTACCGATGCATATCATATGAGTCCTCCCAGGTAGTCGAGTGTGGACTATAATTTTCCCACTAGACATTGACATGATCGATAGTTCGATGTTGTAGTTGTTGAGTGCGATGGTCTGGAAGGTGGGTTGGTTCCGCTGTGAGCACACCTTCACCCAACATCCGCCAAGAAATCGAGTCAGTCACATGTGTAGGATCACTAACCTATATTTGCACATAGATACATGATAAATATTGAGAAATGCCTCAAGGAATGAAGCATGATTAGCCATTAGGCCCTTCATAATTATGGTCACGCAATGCGCATCGACAAAACCCTTTTTCCAATCTTGTGCTTCTTCCAACCCTTTTCCGTATCGTTTGTACTTATTCTTCCATTTCTTGGATAACTTTTGGTCCTACCAGGACCCCATCCTCGGTTCTATCCCATTTCAAAGCCGTCTGATACGGTCCTTCGTAGAGGAACTCAATGGTGCCATCTTATCGATACTTTGATGGTTGTTGTTGCATGCAAACTTAGCCAGTGGAAAGAACTATTCCCAATGTTTGTGTTGGTCCAACACTCACATATGAAACAAAACCTTCCAAATTTGGTTCGTTCCTTCGGTCCACCTGTCTATCTCAGGGTCATCTTGTAGTAAAGTTCAGTGGTGTTCCCAAGGCCTCTTGGGAACTTTTCCAAAACATCTTGCAAACACCAATTCCATTATCGGATATGATCCCTTGCTATGTCTGGCAGTCTCAATATCTTGCCAATATAAAATCTAGCCATACCTGGCGTCGGATGCATCGTATGCACGGGAAAAAGGGTGGGCACTCTTCCTGAGAGTGTCAACTATTACGAAAATATAGTCATTCCTCCTTGTTGTTAATGACAATCCCAACAATAAAATCCATCGAAATGACCTCCCATTTCAATTCTGAAAAAGCATGTGGTTGTAGTAATCTTGTTAGATGTCTATGTTAAGTCATCATTTGCTTCAATGTCCTAGACACCTCGCCATGTAGATAACCATGTCTGCCTTCATCCCTACTAGAAGAATGTGGGATTAAGGTTTACCCTCATCTTCGTGACTCTAAGACGAGGCATGTACACTGCTTTATCTACCTCATTTAATATCAAACCTCTCAACTCGTCGTTGGTTGGTACATAAATCTGGTTATTATATCTCATTAATTTATCGTTGTCCATAGTAAATCCCTCAACTTTGGTACCATCATTCTGTTTTGTCCGATAAATTCCTCAACCTATGTATACCACTCATAGTCATGTTGTTTAGTTAGAATCTTATCTCAAATATTCTTTTGAAGAGGTATCACCTAAAACATGCGAGGTCTCTGACTAAATGCATCCTCCCTCTATTCACCGATCAATTTATGTACTAAAACTCAAATCATAAAGGATAAGTAATATTGACCAATGCTTTTGCTATACATTCAAGTCATTTTCGTAACCACCACTCCAATCCATAATGAATTGTTTTTTTTTTGTTTGAAAATTTTGTCCAGTCAAATAGTGTCTCCACACTTTCCAGGCATACCTAAAGGAAAACCTCTCCGCAATATGCGTTGGGTATCTCTCCTCATTCCATATTAGATTCCTTGAGACATAAGCAATCACTCGACCTCTTTGCATCAAGATTCGGCCTAAGCCTTCCTTGGATACGTCTGCGCATACCAAGAAGTCCTCGTCCTTGTCGAGGAATTTTATTATTAGTACTCGCATTGATAGCTCCTTGAGCCTTCGAAATTATTTTGTGCATTTCTTGGTCCACACAACTTCTCGTTCTTTTTCTCCAATTCCGTAATCGGATTGATATCCTCGAAAAACCCTCGATGAACGATTGATAATATGTATCTAAACCCACGAAGTTACGTACTTCTTGTACGTTCATCGACACAGGCTATTCCCTAGTAGTATCTACCTTCATTGGATCCACATCAATACCTTCGCCAAAGGTAACATGCCCTAGATGAAGTGTCCTTGATAGATAAAAAGAGTATTTTGACAGTTTCTCATAATTCGTTCTCTCATAAACACGGTAGTACCAAGCGTAAAAGTTCTTCAATGAATACTTGAACAAACTTGTCCAAGTATTCCTGAAACACCCCTTTCATCAAGCTCAATATTACCTATGGGGCGTTTATTCGTCCCTATGGACAAATAGTAAACTCGAGTGTTTGAACCGCATTTTGAAAGAGGTCTTAGGTATATATTCCTCTTTAATTCGTAACTAGTGATAACCTGATCTCCAATCAGTATTGAATACACATTTGCGCCTTTCATTTGATTAAGCAATTTGTCTAAACTTGGCAACGAATACAGGTTCCTGAATGTTTCCTCCTTCAAAGATGGTAGTTGACACAGATTATTACATGACCCATTATTCTTCTATATAAGAATAATAGGTGCACCCCAAGGTGACACTTGGACGTAAATTCTTATGTCCAACGACTCCCTTAGTTGCATTTTCATCTCCTGTAATGTAGGGGTCGACATCTAATAACGTGTTTAAGCTATCGGTTTAGTTCCAAATTTCAATTCGATGGTAAATTCCATCTTGTCTTCAAGCAGTGTAACTCTTAATTCTTTTGGGAATCCCAGCTACAAATTCTCGTACTACCGGAAGGTTTTCTAGTCCCTTTGACACGCCGTTTTCGTTCGATGCAAGGATAACATGTATCTTACATCCCTTTATCATTCTCTTCTGAAGCAGTGGGGAATATATTAACCATAGGAAAACTCCTTGATTCCTTCCTACAATCACACATCTTGATCCCTCATCATCATTACAACTCAACCTCTTTCTCTTACCATCGAGTATCGCATCATGCAAGTCCCACCAGTTCGTACTAATCATTTCGTCATAAGATATTAAGATCGTGACGTAGGTCAGACTTGGTTACCTAATCCCCAGGTTAAAGTGATATCTCATAACCCTTCATCAATGATTTGGTTGGCACCCGAAGCCATTTCGACAAATCTAAACTCATTTGGTTTAATTCATTTACCTAAATCCCTTCAGCGTAGTGCTAGAAATAGAGCTCTCTGTAGCACCGAGATCTAAAAAATACTAAAAGTTTGGTTGGAAATGTACCTAAAGCCTTCAACACAGTGGAATCATGCTCGACCTGAAGATTATTCACTGCTGCAAGAATCCGATGGGATTTTCCCTAATCTCCAACTATAGGGGGTCATGTTGATCCGACTGCTCTAGTCCTCTCAACCAGACATTCCCACTGGTAATGTGGATCTCCACATGTACATAAACCATCTCTGGTCTTTTACTCCTGGCCTGGAAGTAGAATTTGTTGGACTAATAGCCTAAGATCCTGGTCTATTCTGCTGACAAGCCTAACTGTGGTTGTTGGTGGCAGTCCCTTGTCGGGGTTTTTTGTTGAGGAACCTATCATCGTGGTGTCGTGAACAAGTATTCTATAGACATATCTTGATACTAAAATGTCTTGTCTGGTTGGCATCCGATGTTATTGTGCATCGGATGTCGTCAGTCCAGATAGTCTTGTAGGAGTCATGCCTTGACTCCCGCAGTCAAATTATTCTCATCTATGAGGCTTACTAGACTGCATCGTGCAATGTCCAAGGAACTTATATCCTCACCTTCACATGAAATTTGGAGTTAAGGCCAATCACAAACCTGTTGATCTCTAGCTTTTTTGGGTTCAGATGCAGGGCATGTCGAAGTAGTTCCATAAATCTGGTCTCATAATCAAGGATGATTTTAGGAGATACATTTCGCTCATGGTATAATTTTCCATGGTTTTTACCAAAACAATATTTGCCATTCTAAAAATGATTCGCCCAAATTCTATAGGATAAAATTATTTTACCTTAAAAGTCGCCAAAATTTTATACAAACTATATAAAATCCTTAGAAATTTTAATACTTTTACAAAAATATCGCTAAACATTTACAGTTGGCATATGAAGGATTAGTAAGATTCTCCAAAATTTCTACATTTTAAAATAAATTTTCATCCTTAAATCATCCTTGCTCATAATCTGGCACCATACGACCACCCTGTCATGAGTCATTGCACCCATCGAGATGGCGCTATATGAATTCCTTTGAAAAATTACTTCTCTTGGAACCATTCCTCAAACCATCCCCGTAAAATGGATTTGACAGTCATGTTTCGTTGAGGTAGGAGCATCTTCCACCATAGAAGAGTTCTCCCCTTTAGCTGAAGGCTTCCATGTGGACCTTCGTGCTGGGGATTGTAACTGCAAAGCACAAAACATGTCCTCTTGTTCTCCAACCATGCGTCGGTGGCTACGTCGTCGGTGGCACTCGTGGAATTGAGAACTTAACCCTCTCAAGTTTTGTGCAAAAGAGACCAGTGTTGGCTAGGGCACATTGTGGGCCATCAGGGGGTACATTTTTCTAGGACTCAACTCCATACAGACGTTTAGTCAAGGCCTCTGACCTTCCTTGGAAGGACCTTGTCAGACCAACTGCTTACCGCACGAAAATATGCTCATGCTCAAGATGTTTTCTTCACTTTGGGGGGGTTGGACCCCTCTGGCATGGGTGCTACTAGAGTCGTAGCACCTATTCCCTTAGTACCATGTCATCTATTTCCACGATGTCCTCTAACTAGGATGACCGCATGGACATGCAAAATTTTTAAAGGGAGTTGAGTTTTTAATCAAGGGTTTAATTCATTGGAAGGCGTGATTATCCACAGTCACGGGGTTGAGCATGCTCTGATACCATATGTAACAACCCTTCCATTATTTCACAAAAGTGACAATACAACTGGTAATTTTTTTTTTGCATTAGGAACTACACAACACTATCAAAAGCAACATCAATGACACATCATCCAAATATTATTAAGGCACCATAAAATTCTAATAAAAAACAAAAGTAATTTAAAATTCCAAGGCGTAAGAGAATTAAATCATAAATCAATCGTAAGGACGTAATAGAGGGTGCAATGAAACAATTTTATTTTATTTCCAAGTGCAAGGGAAACATCTATTTTACTCCAAACACACACTTAAACCATCAAGAAATCAACAATGAAACTACAATCATTCTGCGACACGTGGGTGATCCCATTATGAGATAACAAAATCAATCATGAATCATTGTGCAAGACTAAAACCATCAAATATGGCGCGACAAGCTATCTACTCGACAATCTTACATAAGTCTTAATTACATACTCATCAATAAACATTTAATTCTACATCCATTAACTTACATGTATTAATTTAAGGGCGCATTCAACTTTACCTACAGTAAGACTAGATGATCAAATGCACATAAGGAATAATAATCTATAAGAGCTAGAGCACAGTAGTGAACTAATTACATAGTCGATCAACATTAAGTTAAGGCACAAGAATATAACAATTCTAATTCAAGCACGCAACTGCACCATTCAAAGGTTGCCAGTAAAGACCACCAATCACTCATCAATCAATATTTAATCATTGTGCAAGGTTAAATAAGTTTTATTCAATCGAACAACATTGATATTAGGGGTGCAAGGAAATCTAGTTATTAAACCATCAACATGGGCAATTTAAAGGCATTAGAAAAGACCTTAAATAATCATAAGGACAACCTTCCTAACGAGAACGATCCTAAGACTGAACAACCACTCCTTACATCAAATTGTAGTTGGGTGCTATAGATTTAATATATATACATCACACATTATATTGAAAATTAGTGCGTGCAATGATTGTAGTTATTTTAACTAGTAATTCATCGATGCTAAAGGGTCATTGTGCAAGAGACGCTACCCATTCTACCTTCTTACTAGAGAATCTAAACATCAACATTTACATGAATAAAGGTGCAAAATAAGGTATCAATTCTTTTCTCAAGGCGCAAAGGGATATACACACATGACTATCCACACCTAGCTATATATATCCAGCCGCAAGTAAACTTATGACTAATATTTATCCGTCACAGTATTCTTAAGTATTCTTAAGGCACATCGAGACAATCAGTTTACATTACCATTAAAAGAGAGCATAATCATTAAAATGATTTTGAATATAAAATGAAGGAGTAGCATTAAAAAAAAGGAGCCTAAGCATTAAAGAGCTCTCAAAATAAAATCATTGTGCAAGAGACGCTACCCATTCTACCTTCCTACTAGAGAATCTAAACATCAACATCTACATGAATAAATGTGCAACAGAAGGTATCAATTCTTTTCTCAAGGCGCAAAGGGATATACACATGACCATCCACACCTAGCTATATATATCGAGGTGCAAGTAAACTTATGACTAATATTTATCCGTCATAGTATTCTTAAGGCACATCGAGACAATCAGTTTACATTACCATTAAAAGAGAGCATAAGCATTAAAAGGATTTTGAATATAAAATCAAGGAGTAGCATTAAAGAAAAGGAGCCTAAGCATTAAAGATCTCTCAAAATAAAATCATTGATTATAGCATTAAAAGTGAGCCTAAGCATTAAAAAAAACTCTGCATGTAAAGGGTTAATCGAGACCTTACTCCCAACATACTACAATATAATTCAACCTTCCGAAAATGTGACTGGATCTGCGCCAAGCTGGTGGAATCCTGCCAACGCAGAGATAAGGGGGGGAAACGAGTATATTTGAAAGCTCATATAAGATCAGACTATTACACTTCTAGGTTGAAAGAAGTTGATGACCTGACTACTTGCTCTCCTTCTGTCCTTTCTAACAGGATGTCAAGTTGAGGTAAATTCTCTTAAATGTTTCTACTTCTTTAGTTAGGATTTAGGAATCGTCTTTAAGCTAAAAGGTAAAAGGATTGGTTTATTAACCTTGATTTTAATTTCCTATAATCCTATGGGATTGTTTATAGGTTCCAGTTCATAGCTATGGGTAATAACCCTTTAACATTAAAATATGTATATTCAGTTGAAAGGGAAAACTTCAATTATTTTAGTAAACAAAAAAAACTAAATTAAAGTTCATGCTTAAAATAGTAAAATAGAAGAATCGAGCAATGAACAAGTGGCATGGCAGTATATATGGAATTGTTTCCATAAAAAAAAATGAGTTACCAATCATTGGCTAGTTCGAAATAACTTTATAACTGATGAGGGGTTAGTTCATGGGATAAATGCAGAGGTAACAGTCCCAAAATGGCTGGTTGGAAGCATGTCTCACGGAGGAGAAAGGAAATAAATAACTTCCCATTAATACACGCAAAGATAATGGTTCGAAGGATGGGAGAATGCACATCCATGGAGGAGTAAGGGAACGCATTTTGTTGGGTGAATTTTCTCAACGCAGGTGACTATCCACGTAAAATTCGCACGGTGAATAGAAGCAAAAACATGATGAGAACATAAAGTTCATTAATGCAGAGGAGAAGGAGAAACTTGCTAAAGAGGGACCACAAATTTTTCTAGGAATTGGCCCTGAAATTCGCTGGGTGAAGGAGTGATGTGCAGATCCAAGGGCTCTTCTCAAACACTGAGACAAAGATGAGAAAAACATTGTGTTAATCCTGGAAAACATTGGGCTACTTTAGAAACGAAAATACGTGTGAAAACATCAGAAAACGCAGAGCATCAAAGGATAAAATCATTGTACAAAGAATGGACAACCCTGGGCGAGATTCAAGATGGAATGTTCGGAGAAAAATAAAATAACACAGTGTCTTGAGGGTTAAATGCTTCAAGAGAGGCCTGAATTTGCTGTGAAGATCCAAAAATGAAGGGAAATTGATCATGAAAAAGGATGCAGAAAAGAACTCAGCAAAAGCAACAATTACAATGGCTAAGAGAAAAATTATTTTCCAAAGGGCAAAGGAAACCAAGGATCAATTCCCGGAGAACCACATTTTTGGGCGAGAATGCCCCTTGTAATGCGCACAGATGGAGCCATGAATAATACACCCTGGGAATGCTCAAGTGGGCCAACTCTTACACAAGGATTAACACAGTGTTTTAATCAAATGTTTAAAATGTTGAGCAAGGGATTTTAATTGAAGTTTTAAGCACTAACAGATGATCAATCTAGGAGATGTTAACAATACAATATCCTCTCCTCCTTCTAGAAGATACTAAAATTTAAAAATGTGATCAATGAGACATAAACGATAATAAAACAAATTTAATCTTCCGATGGATGTCACAACGATTCGCAAATTCATGATAATCAACAATACCATTTCATTTCCAACAACACATAAATGTATGCACAAATTCTAACTAATTTACAAATAAAAATTTAAAATGTGTTATGTAACCAGTCTCCTGCTTGCTATCCTCCTTGCTCCTACCTTCGAATCACTGAGACCTCACCGATACCTCCCATCCAACCATATGGGTACTCTTCTTCCCCTTTATCCCCCAGAGCCGCAAAGGGGTCGCGCACACAAAAACCAGAGAAGAATTTAACTTCCATCTTTCCTCACAAGGTCGAGCTACCACTAACTTTTCAATTTGGGCATCTCATCTCCCACAAGAAAAATCAGTCAAGAAAAATTTTGGCAGCATAACCTTATGCATATCCATCATCTTCCATTCCCTTCCTTTGCCATTTCTTTTATAGAGTTCTCTTAGTGACTAGTTTACAAATGCACATTTAATTCTTCTTATTAAAAATTTATTAGGAATATTCTCCCCTGTACACTTGTCACACGTTCCCTTAGTTGCACCAGAAATTCATTTAATTAATTAAATTAAACTTCTAATTTCCCTCATCCACCTATAAGTGTTCCTAAAAATGCTCCTCAATGTCCCTTTATTCCCTCACATTCCCTTAATGATCGATGCCTTTCTTAAATCTTAGTTGAGTTTGAATTTCGAAAGTTCTCTAAACTAGATTCCCTGCTATGTTCCACATTCCTTTTGTATTTAAGTTTCCTCTTTCTAGTCTAAGTTCTAAATTAACAAGTTTTGGACATAACCAACAATTAATTTTTTTGGATAATTTTTTTCTCTTTTAATTTTTAAATTTAATTTTTCTTCATCCCCCCTTTATTAATTTATTAATTAGTTTTAATCCTTATACCCCCAATTAGACCTATCCTCTAATTTCAATTAGGCTTAGCAAAATCGTTTTTAAGGAAAATTTCATAATTATTAAACTTTATTCATGCAACATTTATTTTAAGGCTGACCAAGTCAAAATGAGATATTGTTTTCTTGGTACCTAGGTTCATTGACTCATTAGTGTTAAAAACGTGGTGTGCCCTTCAAGATGCACAGCGTGCTCCAAGGGTTCTACTCACCTTTATTCATGTTTCATTTATACGACATGCCCTTCAATATGCACTACGTGTTTCAAGGGTGCCACTCGCCTTTTGAATAATTTTAGTAGACTCAAAGCCCTTGGAGTCAATACTCTGTTAGATGACCTTGTGGGAGACTAAGAGACTCTAAGGAATAAGGAACCTCCCTTATTGCAATCCCCTTTGAATATTTGTGAGCTACTGTCTGAGTCTACCCTCACGACATCATGGATCTCTCAAACCAGGGAATCGTTAACCTATAGTTCGAGCCATGACGTGAGTGTTAGTAGATTTTGGCAGGGTTGTTGCCACACCTCTCCCTCAATATATCTGGTTGTTTTGCATGGCCACTTTACTCCAAATGTGGGTATGATTAGAAATAAATCATTATTTTGCATCCATCAACGGACATGTTAGCGATTCATAAACAACATCATAGTATACCTAGTCATATGACACATATGAAATAAAAAAAAACACTAAAACCATATACAGTCCACTCCCTAACTCGAGCCGGAGTCCAAGGAGGTCCATCGATGCCATCAACATCCTCAATATGTCGAGAGTCTTGCACACTCAAGAGAATCCAGTCAATAGCACCTGTCTATACATGATAACATAACATGGCATCATAATCCCTAGTTTCAACATATAAATCCATAAGATAAGAAGTCAATCATATAATGACCAAAATCACTTTCATGCAAGTGTCCTCAAATAATAAGTCACATCAGGTGCATGCAAGAGTGGGATGTTACAGAACGTAAAATTCCTTCCTTGGATTCCAAGAATTGGATGCTAAGAAAATATTGCAAATGTCTTAAGTATTCCATTTAAAATTTCTTATTAAGGTTTAATTTTACATGGGTTAAAAGTTTGGGGTCATTACCAGTGAGGATAAGGTCATCAAAATAAATAGAAAGTATTATGACATGGTTACCCACTTTCCTAGTATATAATTTGGTGTGAAAATGGAATCTAGAAAAGACTAGGTCAATAAGAAAGATATCCATTTAAGCATACAAAGGTTGAGGATATAACTTAAATATACAGATATATTTATTGAGATGATAGACAATGATAATTGAACATATCCAAGATGTTTCTCAATGTAAATTTATTCTTTCAAATCATCATGCAAGAAGGTTAATTTAACATGTAATGTACCCAACACCCATTTTGAATCTCGTCACTGTGGAAAATGACTTATCCTACTGAAATCGAATTAAAAAATCCTCATAAATATAACATAAAACCAAGCAGGAACAGAGTAATGACAACAAACAACATGTCGATTCATCCATGCATATACATCATTTATAAATTCATGAATGCATGCAAACCCAACAAAACATACCACTACATTGAGATATCATTTACACAACAAAATAATCATAAATAATACAACATAAAAAATTATTTGTTTATAAATGTGATTCAACTAGCTGCATATGAAGGATACACATCTCAACCATAGGCTCTATTTTTCCAAATATCAATAACAGACCACTCTTGAGCTAAGGCTATGACTCCACAAGAAGATCTGGCCCTTTGGTTGTCAACTCTCCTACAACAGTTACAATCCCCCATTTCTCTTCCCCACAACCTGCACCACCCAAAGAATGTACCCCCTTCACTCCACACAGTCCCTTAGGTTGTATCATTAATTTATCAAGGATTCAAGTGCACTCATTTGACCAGGAACACTCAACTCAGAACTTTCAGAAACTCTAAGTTTCACCAAGGATTTCTCACTGCAGCGTTCACAAGGCTCTTGAGAAATTTCCCTAGTAGGAATTCACATTACAGAATTAAAACCTGATTTAGAAGCACACATGCCTCTTCCTCAGCCTAAACCAAATCCAAACAATGACTTCCTTCAAGTATATCATGGCTGATACTCTTCTCAGTGCTCAACTCTTCCCTTGCTACCCAAACATTGCATGTAAAAATTGTTTCCATTCTCCATACAAATTTCTCTTCTTCTCCCTTGCTTGTTTTACTCTCACTCTTCCCGAATATTATTTTACATCAGCCCATGCTCCCCAATAACTATGGGATGCAACCACCCACACCCACCCTATTACATGATTTCAATGATAGGCTTTGGGAACACTCAACAACAATTAGAATGTTCATACACAATGATAATAATTTTTAGAATGTTGGTTAAATGAATAACCTGGAATAATTCATCGGGGATTCACTCATTGAACCTGTGACATAGCACTTTTGTTTGTAGAATATTAAATAACACCCCTAATTTCACAAGATATTGATAAATACCTCAAAAAATCATTTCTTTGAATAGCCCTCCTAGCACATTTTTATAATAAAACAAGCCCTTACTTTTACTAGATATCCCTTTCCATACCCCTCAATACCTATAAAATGATCGATACCCTACATCACCCCTACTACCTACAATATATTGACTTTATTTTTCATAATTTAGAAACCTCTTTTATGAATGAACGTGATAATATATTTTTCAGCAAGGTGAAGCCCCGTAAATAATTCCCCCTTGGACCCCGTCTCTCTTTTGGAATCATATCTCCCCCCATTTTTCTTCATCCCTTATGTATTGTAGCCAACAATTACTATTTTTATTAATTATTTAATGCATATAATATACAAATTGGTTTCCAACCACATTATAATTCATAAGGATTAAACCGAATATATTATATTCCCTTTCCCCTTATTTTTTCATTATCGTTAGTGCACAACACCCTATAGGTGTAATTTCGTTTTACAATTCTGGCTCCGTGACCATTAGTCAACATATAGGCTCTCCGACCCAAAATCAGATAGGTATTTCAGCCTAAAAAAATTACATAGGCATTATATCCCCAATACCACAAATATATAGGTGATTGTTGATGAAAAATTTAGTCACCTCAATTTCCCGCTCTTTGGAAACAAAAAAAAATTGATATCAAAAGAAGAAAATCTTGAACAATCATAATTTCCTGGTGTAGTCATGAGTCTTAGCTTCATCTGTATGCTTAATATATTCACATTTTTGTCCAACTTCCCAATAAAAAATATCTTCATGTGAAAAAAAGCTAATTTTTCTTGGAACCACAATTATGGTCTTGAAATTATTAGAAACATGATTATTATCTTCAAACCACATTATGTTATTGTAATTCTTGAAACCATACTCAATTCATGCTCAAATTTTGGAACTATGATCAATTCTTGGAACCTTACTCATTTTCTTGGAACGACAATATTCCACATCCCCTCATACCACTATTCCACTCCACCTCCACAAACATCCAATCGATCCACTTCCCTTTGTTTATTTATTAAAATATTACCCCTTCGTATCCCTCCATACTCCTCTCTCGTCCGCAGCTTCAAATGCACCCTCCTTATCTCTTTATATCCATCACTATGTTGTGACACTCACATCCAATCCACCTCGTACCCCTGAAACCCTCCTCATAGTCTTCTCTCTCCTTTTTCTTCCCATCCCCTTACTACCTCTCATATTCACATACTTATCCTAATTTCCTAAATCCCATCCCCTTTTATTGTTAACCTATCACTTTATGACATGTGGCAGACATGACAATTAATAAAACCAAGACACGTCGGAATCTCTTATCCTAATACATGTGGCATCCAATCACATTGAAACACTTAGCACTAAGTGGGAGATGACTCAATGTTGATTGGATGATGACAGGGATATTGACTGGGTGTATATATACAACCTCTTATCCTAATACATGTAGCATCCAATCACATTGAGACACTTGGCA
Source organism: Picea glauca (assembly GCA_000966675.3). NCBI lineage: Eukaryota > Viridiplantae > Streptophyta > Pinopsida > Pinales > Pinaceae > Picea > Picea glauca. Next base: position 520,828 of record JZKD02S1748966.1, on the reverse strand, counting down.
CTAAGTGGGAGATGACTCAATGTTAATTGGGTGATGACAAAGATGTTGACGGGGTGTATATATACACATTTTCTTATGAAAACATATATGTGTACAAATATCTGATTGAAATATATGAATATGAGTATACACAGGTCTTGTAGTTATGTCTTCATGTATGGTCCATTATTTTATTTGTAAAATTAAATTACATGAAGAAATATTACTCCACAATGTAAAACAAATAGTCTTACTTTTCATCCATGCAAGGAAAAATAATATATTCTTTTATTTTTTATTTTTATTTTTAGCTAAAGTCTAAAGTTAGATTTTAGATTTTTACTGCAACTATATATTATGGTTACAAAAGTACACAAACTTGCATTGACTCCCTATTGTATAAATATAAAAAAAAGAAATAACGAATTTGTTTGTATTCATGTTCTACAGTGGCATTTTATAAATATTTCTTATATTTCAATTTCTTCATTATAAATTAATATCTAGTGCAACAAATAAATATTCTAATGATATAATATTGTTTTACCATTAAATTCTTCACATATTTTAATATTTTTTTCACTATAGATATCACTGTAAATATTTCAATATTCTTTACCAAAAAATTATAATAAATTCAAATAGTAATAAAAATAATGAATAAAATATTTAGCATCTATTGGTACAAAAAAATAGATTAGAAATCACATATCTAATCTCGTTTCAAATATGGAAACAAATTGAATAGAAAATCAGTTCCTTCCAACCATAGACAAGAACAACCAAGTCACTTTCTCTTATCACCCCCGAGCCTAAACCATTAAACTCCAAATAAATTCAGAGTTTAACAGAATCATGTCTCCTCTATACTTGTCTTTCATTGTTTCACCAAGGAGAATAATAATTTTCTTAGGTTTTTCTTCCAAGTTAGCCTCATCCCTAATCCTAGGGAACCTTCTTTGTCTAACATTTTTCTATTGTGTTCACTCAAGTCCCACATGGTTTGGAGTAGGTTTACACTTATCCTCATGGACAATATTCACTCTATTGGTTTCTATCACTTTTCACTCTCCCATGGAATAATGGTTTACCCCTTTATAATTGAATTCTCTATTCAATTTGTCTCTAGTTAAGAAAATTAAATTAAAAATAATATTTACAAAAATATTCCTCCTTATAAATTTTTATGATGATATAATGTTATCATAAGACTTTTCCTCAAAAACTTACTCAATATAAAATAATCCAAATTAAAATAATAAATTATTCATAAAAGGAGGGGCCTTACATCCTTCCCCCCTTGAACTTAACATTATCCTCGGTGTTCGCAACTGAATATTTCAACTTTGGAACAAGAATGGTTAATCCTTATTAATGGCTTCCACCATTTCCCAACTGGCCTCCTCAGGACTAAAGTGCCTCCATTGCACTTTAACATGAGTGATGAATCAACTCCACAACAAATTTTCCTTCCCATCGAGAATGCATATGGGCTTCACCTAGAACTCTCATTTTGGTTCCACCTGAATCACATTCCAATTTACAATATGATTTCCATCATGCACATATTTTTTTAACAATGAAACATGAAATACGTTGAGTACTTTTAAATTGGTTGGTAGAGCAAGACGAGAGGCCTCTAGCTCCACTCTGGAAAACACTTCAAATGGCCCATAATATCATGGTGACAACTTGGAACTCTTTCTCATTTTGAATGAATTATTTCTGGGTTTAAATTTTATGTATACATGATCTCCTATGTTGTACTCTTCATGCACCCTTTTTAAATCTATGAAACTCTTTTGTCTATCATCTGCACTATTCAAATTCTATTTTTCTTTTTGAACAATTGTTTCCATTTCTTTTAACATTTATGGGCCCAAAATAATTATGTCAATCAAAATTGTCCCAAGTAACCGGTGGTTGACACATCTTGATTTAAAACACTTCAAAGGAACTCATTTTTAATTATTTTTTATCATTGTTATTATATGCAAACTCAACCAGGTGAAGGTAATCTTCCCACTTTGTGGGGAAGTCCATTACATACATACACAACATATCCTCTATGATTTGGTTTGTCCTTTCGGTTTGACCATTAGTATAAGGATGACATGTGGTACTAAAACTCAGTTGAGTTTCCAAACCATAGAACAAACTTTTCCAAAAAGTTTAAGTGAACTTCGCATCCCTATCAAAAATGATAGTTTTGGGTAGACCATACAATCTAAAAGTTTTGTTCATGAAAATATTTGCAATGTTTATGGACTTGTGAGTATATTTTACCGGAATAAAGTATGAAACTTTGGTGAGTTTGTTTACTACTAGTATGATATATTCATTATGATTCTTGGTTGTAGGTAGTCCTATAATGAAGTCCATACTAATAATTTCCCATTTCCACTCAGGGATGGGTATGGGTTGCAATAATCTGGATGGGTGGCGATGCTCATCTTTCACTTACTCGCACTCAGTACGCCTTGCTATATAATCAACTACTTATGTTTTAATTCATGGATAAAAAATACTCTTTCTTGAAAGTTGTTATAGTCTTTTGATAACTTGGGTGGCCTGAATAAGGTTTCTTATCTACTTCAACTAATATTAAATTTTTAAATTTTCTGTTGTTTGGGAAAAAAATTCCATTTGTGTACATAAATAAACATTCTTGATTACAGCTGAACTTTGATTCTTCTCCAACTAATCTACTATTCTGACATTTCTCCTACTTTTTCTTGTAATTTTCATCATTTTATGTTGTTGATGCAATTTTCTGTTTCATATTAGATTGTATGCTACTACTATAAATTTCATTTAATTTCCTCCTAAGTGCATCTTCTATCTTATTTTCTTTTCTTTTGATATGTTCTATTTAAAAATTATACTCACGAAATCCAAGCATCTAGTTTATCTTTCATTCAAGTTCTTCGTTTATCTTTCATTCAAGTTCTTCTGGTTGAACTAGTGTTTAAAGTTAATGTTATATATCTTCAACAAAAAATTCCTTCCTAATAAGTACTGTCACCACATATTCAAAGAGTCACCAATTCTGAGTCCCACAAGTAACTGTACATATTAGAGAATGATTCAAAAAATTTATACGATTAGTATGGAACCAACTTATGAAATGAGATAAAGCTATAATGGAAAAGAAAGAAAAATAAATTAAACAATTTAAATCAAAACAATACCTACGACGGATTGTGGGATCACTTAGCATTAATATTGGTTGCAATAATTGAATTTAGACTAACATTCCATTTGTATATGAATTCTCATTCTATCATGAAATCACCATGATATTTAGGAGAGCATACTCGATAATTATGTACATCAAGTACTTCAACGCTTATTTATTTAATTATGTACATCAAGTACTTGAATGCTTATTTATTTAAAGAGTAATAATGTTTGCATGCATTTATGTATAAGAGATAATTATAGGTATATATAATTAAAATAAAAAATTAAAATATTTCTAGTATAAAGAGATATCACAAATGGAGACACTACGGTTTTACGGGATAAAAAAAAAGAAAATTTGTGTGTACAAATTTACAAACTTATATGACAATAAATCTTGCTAAAGATGAGGATGTTAGTTGTGTTTTTCACATATCATAAAACAAAACCAAGATTCATGGCTGAAGAACATAGTAAATCAACACCAAGTGGTCCACATATGTATGTTAAACTTAATGGTGAACAACCTAAAGATAACTTTTTAGGACTGTTAGAAACCATGCATAGAATAAAGGTAGAATTGTAGAGTATTAAGGAATATAACCAAATATTTTTCAAGTCTAGTAAAGATCAGGGAGAATTGAATAATATCCTACTAAAAAACATGAGTGAAATGAAACAGAATAGGAATGTAGGATAGACTTCTAGCAATGCAAAGAACGAATTTTCCAATTAAGATTCACACAAGAATAAATACCATTCATTAATCAATGATAAAACATATTTATTAATTGAAGGAAGTGGTGATGACAATTATGAAGGCATTACTTTACATAAAATTGTACCCAAAACCAAGAAAAGGAAGTGGTGTGATAACGAATTGTTTGGGGATTTAAAAAAGATCATACCACCAAGTTTTTACGGTGAGTCTAAGGAAGGAGCAAAAGTTTGGCTTATGAACATGGGTAAATATTTTCAAATATATAAATACCTAGGAAATTTTAGGTCTAGGTTGGTTGTGTACCAAGTGAATGGTAAATATGCCATATGGTGGCATGACAAAAAATCAGTGAAAAAAATTAGAAGAAGTGAATTACATTGGAGAACATTCAAAAGAAAATTTAAACAAAAGTTTTTAACAAAAATATACTATGACGAAAAAGGAAAGGAATTTCCTTATCTCAAATTAGGACACATGAATATTGAGGATTGTGTCACTAAGTTTGTAGATTTAATGAGATATGTACCTTAACTTTGGGAGGAAAAGGAAAAGGTTCAACAGTTTACGAGTTGTCTGCCTCAAGCATACAAGGATAAAATTGAGTTCCTTAATCCTAAGACAATGGATGAAGTAATAAGACACACCAAGTTGTGTTTCACTCAATTTCAATAGAGGTCTAAAATCACTAAAAATATGGTAGAATGGGAACAAACATAAGTTTGATCCTAAGAAGAAATAGTTTAAGCATCCATGTCACCCATCACATAGTGAACTATTTTGGAGAAACAAATTCAATGGACAAACATGTTTATCAATTCAGAACAATAGTAAACCTGTAGATTTGGTAAAAGATATATTTTGACCACCTTTATAGTGTTGGGGTTGAAATGAACCTCACATATACTGAGACTGTCCTCTAAATAAAAGCATAAATCAGATAGTTCACAACATCTAGGAAGAAACAATAGTAAACGACATGGCTAATCGTACTCATAAGATTAATCCTTCCTTGGAAAATCGAGAGGTTGACCCCCAGTCTTCCATGGTGGATATAGAAGGTACGATTAAACATGAACTTGCATCTATTTTAATAGACCCTAGTGCAAATCTAAGCTATATTTCACCTATAATAGTATAAGTTTGTAAATCGAATAAAATAAAACATAAGAAGTCTTGGATAGTAGAATTAGCTACTAGAACAAAACAAAGGTTGTAGAACTAGTAAAATATTATATAGTAATTATGGATGAAATGGAAACTAAGGTAGATTTAAACATATTACCATTAGGATCTTTTGACTTACTCATAAGCATGGATTGGCTGGAAAAACATTCAACTGTTGTAAACTGTCACAATAAATTTTTTAACTTTTTAGATGAATCTAGAAAATGAAGAACAATTAAAGGGATACCACGTGGTGTGTCAGTTAGACATATCTTTTCCCTACAGTTGAAAAGGAATCCAAGGAAAGGATGTGAAATATACGATGCGCACATATGTGCAAGCAAAGAAAAAATGGTTGAAATTATTTTTACTAAAGATCCTATATTGTAATAATTTCAGTATATTTTTCTGGATGAAACTCCAATATTATCTCCTAGATGAGACACAAAATTTACTATAGATTTACTACCCATATCTCAACTGATGTATAAAATACCTTACCATATGAGTACTTGAGTTGATTGAACTTAAAATTCAACTTCAGGAACTAATCTATAAACAATACTTCAGACCTAGTGTGTCTCTATGGGGAGCACCATTCTTGTTTGTTAAAAAGAAGGATATAAATTTTAGGTTGTGCATCGATTACATACAACTTAATAAGATGATTGTTAAGAATAAGTATCCTTTACCCTGTATTGATGATTTGTTTGATCAATTCGAGGGAGTTGAAAATTTTTCAAAGATAGACTAATGGTTACGATACCATAATGTTATGATTAAATAAGAGAACGTTCATAAAAATTATTTCTGAATCAGATATGGGAATTATGAGTTTGTATTTATACCTTTTGGCTTAACAAACACACTTGCTACATTTATGTTCCTAACGAACAATGTATTGAGAAAATATTTAGATAATTTTGTAATAGTGTTCAACAATCACATATTGATTCAATCGAAGACTAAAGAAGAGCATGAAGAACACGTAATAATATACTACAAACACTTAGAGAACATCAATTGTACACCAAGTTTAGTAAGTGTAAATATTATTAGGACAAAGTATAGTATTTGGGACACACAATTTCACAAGAAGGGATTTTAGTTGACCCAAAAAAGGTAAAATCAATCTTAGATTGGCCAATGCCAAAGAATGTGTCAGATGTCCAATATTTCATGGGAATTACATGATATTATCGTAGGTTCCTAGAGGGGTTTTCAAAACTTTCCTATCCAATAACGTCTTTCCCAAAAAAGGGAATTGGATTTAAATTGAATGAAAAATGTCAAGAAATCTTTGAAAAGATAAAATAGTTGTTAACAACAACACCTATCATGAGGATAACAAACATACATAAGGATTTTGTGGTCGATACTGATGCTTCAAAGGAAGGACTAGGGGGAGTTTTCATGTGCATGATGGTTATGTATTTTTCTATGAATCATGGAAACCAACCCTCACAAAGAAAATTATTCACCTCATGATTTATAATTTACTGCTATTGTGCATGCTTTGAAAATGTTGCCACACTACCTATTAGAAAGGAAGTTTTTGTTGAACAGAAAAAATGTTAGTCTTAAACAGTTTTTCAACCAAAATAAATTGAATGCAAGACAAGATAGATGCTTTAATTTCCTAAGTGAGTATGATTTGGAAATAGAAAATATCAAGGAAAAAAAAATAAGATAGTAGATGCACTTAGTAGGAAAATAAATGCAATTCCTAGAAGCAATATCCAATCTGATCTGAAACAAAAAAATTACATTTGTAACAAAAAATGTTGAAAATTATAGGGAAATTCATGAAAAATGTGACAATAATAATCAAGTTGAGGGAGAACCAAAGTTCAACTGCAATCAGGAAGGTTTAGTGTTTTACAAAAAAAAAATTATGTTCAAGACAACACAAAATTAAAGAATTTGATATTAATTGAAGTACCTAAGAAACCTTATTCAGGCCACCTAGGTTATCAAAAGACTGCAACAACATTAAATAAATAATATTTTTAGCTTGGGATGAAAACATAAGTAGTTGACTATTTGGATAGTTATCTTGACTGCTAGCAAGTTAAAGTTGAGCATTTCCATCTATATGGAATATTGCATCCCATATGCATTCCTGAGTGGAAATGGGAAGTTCTTAGTATGGATTTTGGTATAAGATTACCTACCACTAAGAATAAAAATGAATATATCATGGTAGTATAAGATAAAATCTCAAAACCTGCACATTTTATTCTAGTAAAATCTACTCACAAGGCCATAAACATTGCATAAGTATTGATGAAGAATTTTTTTAGATTGCATGGTTTACCCAAAATTATCATCTGAGATAGGGATACAAATTTCACTTCAAATTTATGGAAGTCATTTTTTAATGCTTTAGACACTCAATTGAGTTTTAGCACCATATATCATCCTCAAATTGAGGGTCATCCCAAAAGTACTAACCAAATTGTATAATGGACTTACCCACAAAGTGGGAAGATTATCGTCATCTAGTTGAATTTTCAAATAAAAATGGTTATCAAACATCATTAAAAATGAGTCCCTTTGAGGTAATGTATGGAGGGAAGTGTCAGACACTTGTTAGTTGGGACAATCAGGTAACACATACCAAATTGAATATAGGAGATCATGTGTATTTATAAGTTAAACATAGAGATAGTTCTTTTTAATTTGGAAGGAGTTCCAAGTTGTCACCATGATACTGTGGCGCATTTGAAGTTCTTGCTAGAATAGGGCCAGTGGCCTGTCACCTTGCACTACCAGCCAATTTAAAAGTACATAATGTGTTTCATGTTTCATTTTTAAAAACATATGTACATGATGTAACTCATATTGTAAATTGGAATCTAATCCAGGTGGAATGAGAAGTTGAGTTCTAGGTGGAACCGCTACGGGTTCTCGACAAGAAGGAAACTATGATGCAAAATAGAGCCATCTCCCAAGTTAAAGTGCAATGGAGGAACTTTAGTCCTGAGGAGGCCACTTGGGAAACAAAAGAATTCATGAGGAAGGATTATCCAATCATGTTCCAAATATTATATACTCAGATTGGAACACCGAGGACAGTGTTGAGTTCAAGGGGGGAGGATGTAATGTACTTCCATTTATAAACATTTGGTTTTTTTAAATTTTGATTATTTATGTTGAGGAAATTTTTGAGAAAATGACTTATGCTAAAATTATATCATCCTAGACATTGAGGATGAGGAATTTTTTTGTAAATATTATTTTAATTTGTTTTTTTAAGCTAGAAACAAACTAATTATTGAATCGAGTTAAAGAAAGAGTAAATCATTATTCCATGGGAGAGTGAAAACGAAAAAAAAACCACTACGGTAAAATTTTTCCATGAGGAAAAGTGTAAACCTACTCCGAAATATGTGTAATGGCAAGAAGATTCCCTAGGATTAGGATGAGGCTAGCTTGGATAAAATACCTAAAAAAACTATCATTCTTCTTGTGAACCCAAAAGGAGAGACAAGTATAGAGGAGGCAAGACATTTTTTTAGTACTTCTAAGAGTATTTTGAGTTTGTTCGTTCTCACAAAAAGTCAATTTATGGTTTAATAGAGTCGCCATGACTCTTCTAAAAATATTAAAATATTGCACACTCATGGTCACGGCTTGAATTTAATGAAAGATTAATACTAGCATCCGTAAATTTGGCTTGGGTTATGCTACAAATATTTTATAGTAGTCACGACTAGGGTATTAAAGAAACACGAATCAAACACCCCGTACAGAGTCACATAGAATCGATTAAAATCTATAATAATAATTCTTGAATTTATATTCAATGCAAACAACATCAATATAACACAGTTTAGAAATAGACTACTTCTCGTTATAAGAAAAGAAATTTAAAGGGAAATACTTGAGTGCCTAACTTGAGGGAAACTAACTTGAAAACATAGCCACAATATTGAAGAATAAGTATTAACCTTAATGCAAACAATATCCAAAACAAAATATGTGTGTGTAAACCAAGAACAATTTATCAAAAGGGTAAATTTGATCTCTCGAAAACGTTATAATTATTTTGAGAGTGGGAATAAAAGAAAAAATTATAATTAAATTAAATTCCAACAATAATAATAATGATGGTCGACACCCAAAATGTCTTTACACACAAAATGGAGTTTATAGACAAAGAATAATCTCTAATATATGAGTGTGTATAACAACAAAAGAGATCTAGTTATTACATGTAATGGAAAGATAATAGAGCTTTTGGATGAGACTCAACGAATCCATACAACCTTTGTCTTGTGGTTATATAAGTCCTTCTTCATTTTTGTAATTTATCAGTAGTGATACGGCTCCAAACTTAATGTATTTGGAGGTAGTGACAGTTTGTATCTAGAAGGGTTCCAAGATTTGTATGGCCACTCTAACAAAAACTTACCCGGTGAGTATCGATGCACACTACAAATAGATCTGAAATGGAAGTACAATTACCATCGACATAATGGTAATAATCTTACTAGACTTGTGTAGGAATGGCATTCTTTTGGAGAACCAACATTAGATGTTTTTGTAGACAGGGAAACATGAAAATAGAACCACAATAAAAACTCATTAGCATTGATATGAACTTTAGTTTAAATAAAAGAAAATACAATTTATATAGTGGAAGAAGGGACGGTAGAATCACCAGAGTCTTCATGGTTGGCTCATCGATCTGATTCGAGAACACAACTAAAATGAATAACCTCTGAAGAATTAACAAAACCCTAAGCTCGAAAGAGCTGGGAAGAAGATTGAACATACCAAACAACTGATGAAATGGAATAATGGTTTGACATGAGGTCACGATATTCAATATACAACAAGGCTACATAGTGAGTTAGGTCAAGGACATCCAATTAACTCAAGTGGAACCACAATGTGGAGGCTCATGAGTTCAATCTTCGTCCTTAACCGTAGTCTATCATTAATTAAGAATACTTAACTCAAAAAAAAGATGTTTCACGATCTCACCATAATATCTCTAGTGAGGATATGGTATCATGCTAATCCCCACATTCATTATTGTTCATTCGTCAAATAGGGAGATTTTTATAAAGCGCCTAATTTTGTTATGAATATGAGTTTCAATATTATGTGTTCATAGTAATGATATATAGTCTATGGGTCATAGACTACGAATTGATTGTAGCCTTGAAACTTCATTTATAATTTTCTTACAATATGAACAATCAGTATATGAACATATGACCACCAAATAAGTATATTGTGCTCATAGTTCAAATGTAAAATAATGAAGGTCAAGGATTTACCTTGAAAAAGAGAAAGAGTCACCAATCCTCAATCCCGCAAGTACCTGTACATATTAGTGGATAATTCAAAGAATTTGTACGAGCAGTATGGAACTAACTTATGAAATAAGATAAAATTACACTCGAAAAGAAAGAAAAAGAAATTAAACAATTTAAATCAAAACAATCCTTGCGACGAATTGAGGAAACAGTGAAGAAAAATCTTTGTTTTATTGATGGAATTTAGAGTAAGGTTCCATTCGTCCAAGAATTCTCATGTTGTCATGAAATCACCATGACATTTAGGCAAGCATACTTGAAACTTTTGTTCATTAAGTATTCAAATGTTTATTTTCTTTAAAGAGTAATAATGTTTGCATGTGTTTATTTATGAGGGATAATTATAGGTATATATAATTTATGGCCTTGGAACTTTGGGACCCGAAAAACTCCTAAAAATAGTAAGTTGTCAAAAAATTGTTTTGAGCGAGTTGGAATAAGTGGGTGGCCAACAAGATCCTCTTGGATCAATCCTCCCCCATCAGGAAGACCTTGCTTTGACAACCCAATAAAGATAGATCCTCTCCTAGCAATTTCCCTTAACTTGTCTGTCCACGATCTGATCAGTGGATGCCTATTCCATGAAGTCATGGTTGAGCTATGTTGGTGTCAATTGTTCTACTATCTCCTAGGTGTCCAATAATGGTGGAAAATAGGGCTGAAGAAGGTCCACATTGAACACTGGCTGCAAGCCAAGGAAGAGGGGAATATTGAGCTCAAAATAATTGTCATCCATGGTTTTGGTGATGGTGTAAGCTCCATAACAGAGTGGTCAAAGCTTATGATGATGACCTGTAACGTGTTTTTTCTGCAAGTACAACCAAACTTGGTCTCCCACCTGAAAAATGGTGCGGCACCCGATGTTGATCACAACGCTGCTTGTACGTAGAATTGGACTTCTGTAAAATATCCTGAACCTATTGGTGGTTGTGCTGGATCCACTCAATGAACCAAGTTGCTTTGTTGGCTTCATTTGGAGCATGTGACAAGTCTCCCTAGGTGGATGCAAGGGGTATTGCAACATCCATGGGACCCAATGTTCGAAATACCAACCCCACCTGAAAGGGGTTATGGTCGGTTGAGCCAGGTATGGGTCTATTGTAGTTGTGTTAAAAATAGGGAAGACTCTCATCCCATATGCGATGGTTCTTGGAATTGTACATGTGCAGGATGTGCATGATCATCCAATTGATGACCTCAATTTGGCCATCCATCTAGGGGTGGAAGGCAGTGGATTTGGTGAACTTGGTGTCCAGCAATGACCAGAGGCTCAACTAGAAGGTGTTGAGGAACCGAATTTCCTGATCCAAGATAATGGTTTGTGAGATCCAAAAGTGTACCCACACTCATTCAAATAAGACCTTGGAAGTGGCCTCCACTGTGATTCTCTTCTTGCAGGTGGTCAGAATCACCATCCTTGAAAAAAAATCAACAACCACAAAAACAAAGTCATTTCCCCGCTTGCTGGACGAAAGGTCCGACATGTAGTCCATTGAGATAGATTACCAAGGCCTGATGGGAGTAGGAAGACGATTGTATAGGTCTTGTTTCTTAGTAGTCGATTTGTTAATAACACAGGAAGGGCAGGAGCAACTATACTTGTTGAGATCCTCTCAAAGTTTCATCTAGTAGAAATTTCATTATAGCACTGCCACTATCTTTTCCACACCAAAGTGTCCTGCCACCCAACTATAGTGGGATTCCCAAATGAGTTTTGCTTGCTCACTCTAGATAGATCACAAAGATGGCTTAGATGGCATAACAACTCATCCTGAAGATGGAAGTTACTGAAAGTTGTGTTTGTGCCCAACTTCTGGTAGGTGTTGGCAAAGTCAAGATATGTCTCATAAAGGTATGACCATCTAGAGGTATCGTGGCCATAAGATTCTAGCACAGTGGTGAGATAGAATCAGTTGGTAATTCTTGTTTTATACTTGATGTTGAGATGGAACTGCTGCAAATATGTGGACCACTTTTGATGGTGATCATTCTGCAATTTTCCTTGTGTTTGCATGAACTGTAGCGGCTTATGATCATTGTGGATGGTTGTCTCCTTCTTGAGATTGTAATTCCTCCACTGGCAGAAAGATTGCACAATGGAGTACATTTCTTTGTTGTAAGTAGGGTACCTACAAAAAATATCTAATAGTGTCTCACTATGATAACCCATGGGGTGGTCGTGTCGAGTGAGGAGTAATTCCACAACATAGTTTGAAGCATATGTCTCGATCTCAAAGGGTCGTTGCAGGTAAGGTAATGAAATCACTGGGTTTGACCACAAGCGTTGTTTGATATCATCAAATACTTGTTGTTGGGACAGACCGCACACAAATTTGTCCTTACCACCACCCCTGGTGACTTGGCTGAGGGCCCATGCAATATGGGAGAATCCCAGCACGAATCTATGATAGAAATTAGCAAGGTCTAGGAGGCTCTGAATCTCAGTGAGAGAAAATCACAAAGAAGAAAAACTTCTTGGTAGGAGAAATGACCTTCCTGCATTGCTTGGTAAAGATCAAGGAAATAACACTAGGTGGGACTACCGCAGGTATCCTGTACAATTTCCTGTTCAAAGTAATAATAACACTATGAGGCCTAGGCTCATATACAACATGACTTTTCCATAAATAAGGTTGTGCCAACAGAACATCACAAACTTCAAGGGGAGAAACATCACAAAATACCTCATCTTTGAATGGATTGATGTTGTATGAAATGAGACACTCTTGGTTGATGTGAAGATAGCTTCCTTGGTGGAGCCATCCGATGGTGGAGGGTTGTGGGTTGGGTTTTGTCGACAAGGCTAGTCACTTGGTGACCTCTGCTGAGATGAGATTTTTATAGCTATCGCTATCAATGATGAAGTGCAGTTGAGTGCATTTCACCCACATATGTGAATGAAAGAGGCACTTTCCTTCCTCTAGCTCATCTTTGTGGTAGCAATGGTGGAATTGGGTTCTGCATCAGTGATCCATCTCCCATTTTCTATTTTTGACTCAGAGTGGGAGCCTGCATATGATTTAGAGGCTTTCACCTTAGCCACCAAATACTTCTTTGAGTAAAAATCAATAGTGTTATCCCAAGAGATCTTATGAAAGTCACACCACTTCTTAGTATCCTTCTTTGTCTTTCCATTGTCCTTCTTTTCTTGCATCTTGGAATGGTTTTCCTGAGGTTTTCCATATTTTTTTTCCCTCTATTCTGTGGGTTTTCTTGCTTCTATTGTGATGGGTTCCTAGACCAAAACTAAAGCGTCTTTTGTTTAATATTATGCTGTATTTTGATGGTATATCGATAGGTTGCGCCCAACAATGAGATGTCCGAAAAATCCATTCTATCTAGATGTGTCTATGCAGATCAACATGTTACTTTAGCACCAGATGTTGCTTAGAATATTGACACGGATCTTGATGTGAAAGGTATGGAATACATTTGTGAACTCTGGCACTATTTGGTCTCTTTCCTGTTGTAGTGTGGTCCATATTGCATACAAGTCGTCATAACTTCTAACATGGTAATATTATTCCTTAATAAACTCCATGAAGGAACCCGAAGTTGTTGCAATTACAAATAATGTGGATCCCTCTATTTCCTTTTTCTCACAGAAAGTCTCCCACCAATATTTGACATGGGGGATGACCTTGAGGAGTGAAAATGTAATACTTTCTCCATCGAAAAAGTTTTGCACAGAGAAATACCCTTCTAGAAGGTTTTGCCACTTATCTTTGACATATACATCTATTTTCCCTTGAAATATACGAATGTCAAAATTTATTTGTACCTTGATGTGGTTGGCGCCTCCGCCTAAGGTGGATATGTTGGTTTTCGGCAATGGTCGAAGGATTTCTGCAAAGTTATCCATCATCTCATTCCTATGTCGCTGAAGGGATTCCTTGAGAAACATTTTGATAGGATATTTTTTCCCATGGTTTATATTTTTTCTCTCCATGGAAAATTTATTGGACATGTGATAACAGTTGTCCTTAAGAAAAACAAGATCGATAACCAACTCTCTATACCCTGACCACATTGGGGACGTGCACTAAAAAATGATAAGGAGCACACTGTTGTGGTACCACTGATCTAGATTTATGGGAGAAATGAAATGAAAAAAACATAATTATAATATTAACACGGAGGAAAAATGAATAATAACAAATATACAGTAAAAGTTGACTTCTATTAAATAATAAATATGTTGAAACTGTAAAATGCAGACTGAAAACAAGCTTGCTAGAATGGCGACAACTTATTTGTGAGAAGAAATTTGATGTCTATGATCATTCACAATAAGATGAGTACAATGAGGCTCTGAAGTTCGTTTTACAATAAACATGAATGAAAAAAACCCAAACATCCAAAATTCTAACCCTAGGAGATGAAGCTCCAAAATTCATGTGGGCCCCATTGGGGTATGTTAGTACATCAACTTCCCGAGGTCATAGCTTTTGCATATGATATCTGTTTAGGGAGCACGATAGCTTGTTGGAAAGGTCTAGACGAGGATCTTAATTTCATAGGATCAATGAGATGTTTTGATGTCAATGAGGTGCCCGATAATGAAAAAAAAACATCATTTAGGCCCTCAACATGGCCCCAGAAGATTGGGACCTGAAAAACTGCTAAAAATAGTAAGTTGCCAAAAATTGTTTTGAGGAAATTGGAATAGGTGGTTGGCCACCAATATCCTCTTATATTGATACTCTCCCCTTAGGAATAAATGGTATACATTGTGTTGATTTCCCCCATCAGATGAGGAAAATTATAATGAATTTGGCCTTAGGTAAGCCACTTTCCTTGGTGCAAGAGTTTCCCTGCAATGATAACTCAATAAAGCTAGATCCTTTGCTGGTAAGTTCCCTTGGCCTATGTGTCCATGATATGATTAGTGGATGACTATTCCCTGCAGTTAGGGTTGATCTATGTTGGTTTCAATTGTTATGCTATCTCTAAGGTGTCGAATAATGGTGGAAAATAGGGCCTGTTATCCCCTAGCCTAGGGATAAATAAGGAAATTATGTCTTCAGGCCCACAGATCCTAGACAAGGAGTATAGAGAAACATATTAAATTAAGCCTGGCCATGGAGGGCCAATCTTTCTTCTTCAATGCCTTCATCTTGTCAGCAATAGCAACATCCATCACATCGACCTAGTCCTTCAACAACAGTGTGTCTTTCTCCATGAGGTAATGAGTTTGGGTATCATGGTATGCATCACTCTCATTCTCAAAAAATTTGAATATGTGAATTAAATTCTTTTTTATTCTAACATATGCTTGGATTTTATGTCTTTCCACTTGTCCACACCTAGGGGAATGATAGGATGCCCTAGCAAGTTGTTTCCCTTAGGGTTTGAGTTTCCACTGCGTGGGTTCATGAAAGGTCATCGTCCATTCCCACCATACTTATCACTTTTCATAATTTTCCCTCTCATCCATCCTCTGCATTGGTTTCGGCACTGGGTTTTCCAAGCTAGCAAAGGGTTGTACATTTCCTTGTGGGAAGAAGGGGCTAAAGGCCTAGAGGGTAAAAGTAACTGGAAAAAGATAAAATTGAAAAGAACAAAACGTTCAAATTCTTCGCCCAAGGAGCCTCGAGAAATCCATAAAAGGATTCTCAGCAAAAAATGGAGGGACCCATAAAATAATAAAATCTAGACCTGGTTGGAGGATAGGGGGTCTCATCACAAGCTAGCCTATTAGGTCCATGGGCATGTAGTGGTATGAAACTACCATTCCACTGGTCACCACGCCAAATTAGTCACTCTTGGTGGCATAGCCAAGAGAAAGGGGGTCTCATCATGAGCCAACCTTCTCATCTGCATGAAATGCTTGTGGGTAACATTGTCACCACTGGTCACCACGCCAGGGTAGTCTCCCCTAACTAGTCTCTTGAAAAAAAAGAAATAAGATAAAAAGTTAAGAGCCATTGAATGGGCTTGGAAACATTTTCATCCATGACAAGGTGCAACTCATCCTTTTTAGAGGCACCCATAGGTAAGCCATACATTTCCCTTTCATCACTGCACCCATTGCTAAAACATCCCTACACCACCTCATCCACTTACATGACCTATATTTTCCTTCACCTGGAAACATCCCACGTCCAATGATAATTATCCCAATAGGACCTCCTAGAACCCTCTCCAAACCTGGCTTGTAGAATAGCATAACGTCTCTGAGCACTTGTCTGGGAAAAGAGGGTTTTATGCACATGTTTAAATAACTAGATTATTAGATGTGATTGACATTGCTATGATCCCTGTGACTTATGAGCCCATGGAGGGTGTACTTGTTTTTGTTGTAGAGCCACACTCGATAGATAGGTACACATGGGGAGGTGATTAGTTTAGACCTCCATAGGGATAAAATTCCACCAGATGGATTTTGAGACCCCAACCAGGGGCAGAGATGGATCAGAGGTTTGCATCAGAGAGAGAGGAGGACGTTCCATGAGAGACATATTGGCAGGCCTAAACCTAGGGGGATCTTTCCCTACCACTACGATGTAGGCCTTGGAAGTCCCGTGACATCACCTTTAATACCCTTGATGTCACCTAACATTTGATGGACACTTTGGAGGCAGTTGTGTGTCAAGTGGCACGTGTGGTTTGATCCAAGGGCCCTAAGAGGCCTATCATTTTTCTCCTAGAGGCCAACGTTGCACTAGAAAGGCCTAGCATCACTCTAAAAGGGTATGACATCACCTTTTCTTCTTGATTTAGAGTTTTAATTTGTCATTTAATGTAAAAACTAGATATTACATGTAAACTGACCATGTCGACCTTTTTGACCTAATTCTAGTCATTGTAACTGTATAAATAGGGGATTTTCCCTTGTATTTTTCCATCATCTTGGACTCACATAAGTGTGAGGTCTGAAATTTGCACCCTAATTAGGGTTACTTGTCTGAAATTTGGTGCACGCTTCTTGAAGGAGGCTTATTTTGGACTATTTTTGCATTTTTCTTGGTGGAAGTGTTCAACTAGGCTATTTGTTAGATGATTCTTAGTGAATGTAAGTAAATTTTCTGCAATTCTTCTTCATTGAATGGTTATAGTTATATTTATCTTTAATTTATACTAAGATTACAAAATTTCTAGCTTAAAACCCTAGGAGGCTAAAGAACATGTTATTATTCTTTCCTTGATAACTCTGAGCTACTAGATTATGCTAGAAAATCGATTTCCTTGAAGCTTTTGCTAAGGGGCTTGCCATTGAAACACCCTAACACATTTTTCTTCATCTAAGCCATCATCTACTTCATATTTGACCTAAGGAGGAAAACTACTAGGGCCTAGTGTTACCTACTTCATAGTAGCCATTTCCCCCCTACGACTTGGTGATTGAAGCCTTGGGGTACCAACACTTCAATTATTTACCCCTCTTGTCTCTATTTCTCTCATTATCATTTATTCTTTCAATATTTTTTCGTTTCCTAAAAGGACTCCATTTACCCTAAAAAAAAACATTGATCTAACTTTCTATTGAGTGATTGACAAAAACTACTATCAAAACCTTTACCTTGAGCTCTTTGCTAACCACTCCTAACCTTAGAATAGCCTAATCTACCAACCTATTTGTTGTTGTTATTAAAGTAAGATACAACCATCTATTGCAGCAATTAAATAACCTAAAAGAAATTGAAAAAGTTGATTAATACACTACCTTATTTGCTTCTAACAAATGCTAGTACTTTGGTAATGATGAGTAATTATTCTTGGTCATTTTGAAGCCATTTTAAGGAATTTATTGTGAAGCTACTATCTTGTAAACAATGCTTCTATAAATTTATGTTTACTTCACCATATATCAACTGTTTCTTTTATTGATAAAGTCCATGGTTTTATGAAGTACTAACAAAAACTTGTACTTGCAAAAGATATATTTTCTTGTTGCTTTGTTCTCAGAAGGTACATATTAATTATTCATTACTTCATTGGTTAAAAACATGGGACTTTATGATCAATTTGACTTGTGAGAGGGGATATTATCATAGAAACTTTAACCTTTTCCTTCTCAAAACCCCAGGTCATCGGGTAAGTCTCCCCTAGGATATCAACGCTAAATAGAAAGAGGTATCACATTGAGGTAACACTGATAGGATAACCTCTCATTATGCCAATTTTCCTTCCTTAAATCTTATCCTTTGGAATAAGTACAAATTGTGTGATAACATTTTGGCACCGTTGTTAGGGATAACTAAGTCAATTCTCCTCAAGATGACACTTTTCGGTAAGCCTTTCCTCAAAAGTCTTTATCTTACAAAGATTACCTATTGACTCCACTGAGGGTGATCCCCTCATCCCTTTGATATTTTCAAGAAGATTTTGTGGCGAATCCAATAACCTTTTCCAAGGTTCCACCTTACTTTCAATTTTGTGATATTTCTAAGTTATGGGATCATGGCGCCCTGGGAAAAAGTGTATTCGACCATTGATTTCAAAAAATTTCAAGGATACATGTATTACTTTGATGCAAAATGGTTGAAAAACTCTCCAATATTTGGAGGCCTCCCAATTACTCACATTGTAGAGTTTATGAAGTATATAGGTGATATAGAATGGATGGGGGAGGACATTCTGGTAAAATTATGCATACTTTCTCTTCCATCCTTTTTTCAATATTGGTTTAAGGGTTGTTGCGAACATAGCGGTATATCATCTTCTGTAGAGCTCATCAGTAGGTTTATTGAATTTGTCAAACCATGATGCCATACATATGAATATGCCCTTCAAAATCTCACAATAGCCTTAGACAATGAAGGATTCACCATTGATATTGTAGAAGATCTCGTGGATGTATACCATGCTCAATTTCAAGAACCCTTTGATATAGAAGAATATATTTATGAACAAAATTGTCAATCCCTTGAAGAGGAGCAATATTTCCCCCATGATTTGATAGAATGCAGTAAAGATACAACTAGAGAAGTGAATGATGAAGATGAAGAACTGGTAACCATTCCTCTGTTTGATGAATCTCTCGAAGATCCTATCTCTCTTGTAGAAGGGGAAGAGAATGAGGTGAGTCATTTTCCTTTTCAGTTTTTTGATGACACCTTGTTGTATGATTCAGAAGGTGAAGAAGAAAAGCAACTCTTGGAAGAACTAGTTCCTTCATTTTATGATAAAGAAGAGGAGAAGAGTCTCGGGTATGGTGTACTGGACCCTCTTCCATCTAATAAATCTATCCAAGGCATTGATTCTTCTACACAACAAGATGTCAACATGGTAAGTTACTTCCCTTTCCAAAATTTTGATGATGCTTTGTTTTAGGATTTGGGAAGTGAAGAGGTGCTAGATGAGCCCTTGGATGCTTTAAATCCTTCATGTTATGATAAAGATAAAGACATTGTTGATAATATTTATGAGTTCATACATGTTGGAAGGTGTAAGTGGGATGTGATTGGTTCTAATAAGGATCCCATTTATGACATCGAAGGTCATTTCTAGAAGTTGCCTTTGCAACTATCATATGAGGTTACTAATTTTGACAGGTGGAAACAATGAGATGCTATAATTATAGATATTTTCCAAACACCCAGGGATGATATTGTCCTATATTATCTAAATGATTTTCAGTCATACCTTAACTGTTTTCATGGGTACTCCTCTGAGCATTCATATTTATTCTATGAAGAAAATGATCAACTATCATTTTGCTCAGATCCTAATAAGAGTGAGGAAGTTGCTTTCCTAAAGAAGAAAGCTTGTGATAATATTTCCTACCTCCCTTTGATTACTTTACCTCACTATGCCACTAAGGGTATGGTTTGGAAACATATCCCTTATCCCAAGTATTTTGTAGGACAAAGCCTCCTTTTGGATTTTAGGGGAAGGTTGGGTACCTTAAGAAGAATATTATTATCATAGTCTTCCAAATTCCCTGTTACAAGGGAAAAACTCTCTATGGCTAGGGTAAACCACAACAAACAGATGTGATTGCAGAAATAAAATATATTCCAACAACATGCTGTCTAAACCAATATGCAAGTGAGAAAAGAAAGAGGCCTACCTCGTCCATATGTTCGATAATGTCCATTGTTGAGCACTTTGACCCAAATCTTTATACCTGCAACAAGCTATCAACCAACAAGCAAAGAAAGCATATGGTGATAATATAAAAGGTTAGCACATTAGATAGCATAATCCATTAATATACATAACAAATACTCCCATCCATAATAACTCATATATCTACAAAATATCAATTGGACGGGAAAGGAGTATTTCTATTAATAAATGATCAGTAGAAGTGAAAACATTACAGACTTTTGTGTCAGCACGGTTCGAAATTGAGAAACTAAGTTCCTTCCAGCTGGGCCTCCACCAATTTAATCCTCCACCAAAGGCAAGCTCATATGAGGGAGACAATGGGGTTATCCATAAATAAGCGAAGAGATTGGGGGATGAACACTTTGTTCGAACTAAAGGACAAAGGGATGCAGACTGAATATGAAGTAATAATTTATCCAGAGTAACTTTTCTCTCAAATTTGAATTCTTTCTCCTTTTCCATAGCTCGAAATTGGCCCATTTATAGACTTCAAAATGGAACTGAAGGCATGAGTCAGAATGTGTCCAGTATATGGAAGGCCAAGAATCAGAGATCTCCTATCATGATATGGAAACCCGACATTTAATTTTCATTTTCTGGCACAAATCTAGATGTTCGTGGGCTATAGTGTAGTAGCCTACGTACACACATGTTGTATAGTGTGCAAGATGCATACAAATGGAAAAATATTAATTTTTGTCACTAGATTTTATCAACAGGGAAGTTAATTCTGCATAGGGAAATTGAATAAGGCCCTCTGTGCAAGATTGCATAGGGTGAGGAAAATCTTTCTATAACCGATGCCCCATAATGTGTGAGGTCAGAGGAGTATTTTCGATGGCCGAAATGCATTATAAATAACCCAAAAGTAGAGTGGTAGGGGACCAGCTAGATGAGATCGTTGTTCATTACATTCTGTATTGAATTTGCATACATGGTTTCCATTAAAATTACACTATAGATCCATGTGAAAAATATACCAAACAAGTGTCTATGGCCTTGAATAGGCAAATAAAAATGCTTACATGCCACAAGATGTCATAGTCATGAACAAGGCCTAATAGAACCAGTCTCATAACCAATATGAATATATATGTATACCATGGAGTACAATGTGATCTCCCATGATCACTGAAGTCATATAGGTATTGGTCCAATGAAAAGGAAGAAACAACTTAGGAAAGTTGCCACCACATAGTGATGTCTTCAATTCTTCTGCACAATCCGCCAAGGGTGAAAGTCTACATCATGTGAATAAAGGAGTTGAGTTCGAACACAATGAGACATCATTTGATTACCGATCATTGAGGTATACTGTTAACAAATGTGAGACAACCTACCGATATTGAAAGTAGGTATCAAGGCACCGAGTACATTCTTACAAGTGTGAAAAAAGAGCTGGTGTCGAACACCTGAAGAATCCATCGATCAAAAGACATTGATGTATTCCCAAATGTCGATGGTGAGAGAGGCTACCAATGATGACTATAAGCCTTAAGTTACTCATAAGACTCTAGGTTTCGTTTCCATAATAAATGAGCTCAAGTCAATGGAAAGAGACCCACTGAAAGGAGAGCAGTATGGCATCTCTCATCAGTCAACACGATGTACGAAGCAAGAGCTTCGTGATTTGGTTGAAATTGGGTGAAGAACATATTCACGAACCAAGGACCCTATGTGTCTTTCACGTGTGCCAAATGCAAGCGATACACAAAAAAGACCCTCTGAATAGCAGCCAATGATGAAAACTATTGAAAAAGGTGATGAAACCACCACTAAGGCTAATGGCATCCAAGACACTGCACAAATCTCAATGTGTGAGTAAATTTCTTGTCATTGAACACAAGGGAAACCACCTAGTCAACAACCAATGATGAAATGTCGACTATTGGGTTGAAGGTTAGCTACCAATGATGAAAGTAGGGCCAGGGTGCATGATAGGACTATAGTATCATGTGAATCTGAGAGAAACTAAGGGTATGGTTGACATGCAAAGTCAAGAGTTCTGAGGAGTGGCTGACAAAGGTTGATAGAATTCCTTTGAACAAGAGCATGAGACATATGGAGGACTCTGAGAACATAGACCCAATGATGAAACCATAACATGTAGGAGGCATCAATGCAATTCTCTATATGGACTCAAAGAGTAACCAGTCAATAGAGAAGACTCTATAATGAGCTCAGCTTCCTAAGGCCATGCTAATCCCAAAATTATGATGATGAATGGACCCAATAACTTTGTGCTCAGTTCAAAGGAGACACGATTTCTTCCAACATAAGATAATACTCCCTTCCCACCCATATTTTGTTTTTTTTTTGTCATAGACAAATGAATGCTATGATACAGAGGAGGAAACAAGTGTCGCAAGTAAGAAAAACTAGTTCTAGAAATGGAACATACCTATGCTCAATGCATGGAAATGCATGCGAGAGATGGACACTCGGGGGAATGTTCGCTCGTAGGTATAGGGTGTCAAATTGTGAATGATATAAACAAGGATTTGCTTGGTTGAGGATGCAAAAATGATGAGGAAAATGGTTTACAACGCTATAGGCTCAATACTGCAAGCAAGGTCATAATATTCAATCGCAACTTGATGCCAAAAAATGTCATTTTTTATGACATTTAGTCTACTTGGTGTGAAAAAGGGATAAACTTGTGCCAAATAGACATCCTTTCAAATCCAATTTACGATTGTGAAAGAGACAAGTTCACTCGACAATATTTTCTCTGTTTGAATATGAGTTAGAAAAGAGCTTAACTAAGACTCACAACCTTCCAAGTCCAAATTAACAAGTGTGAAAGAGAAAAATAACTTGGAAATATTTTCTCTTTTTAGACGAGTCGAAAAAGAGATTAAATAAGACTCATGGATGCTATTCTAAGAAGCATTTAATGGGGAAGGCCAAGTCTCCCATGTAGGACTTCTGTGAAAGGTCAACAACTTATGAAGAGCTGACAGAAGCTTGGGAAAACCCAAACTTTCCAAGTCGAGGAGAATAAAATAATTGCAGAGGTTACCTTATCTACAATATATCAAAGAATTCCCTTTATTTGGAAGGGTGTAGAAGAAGGAATTCGAGGCTGTAAAATATCATTCCAATCAAAGGAAACCTCCCTAGGACTTCAAGGGAGCATACTCGAAGAGGATGGAATGCTCCCTAGTGAAGAAGGTACAAAACTAGAAATGTTAAGGACATGGTTGAAGGATGCATCACCCTCTAAATGAAGATGGGGATTGACCGAAGATTACATCAATGATTTCACTTCCTTAATCTTGTCACTCTCTAAGAGAAGAGTGGGATCGGATGAAGATTGCATTGACACGACCACTTATTTAACCATTGGTTGAAAAGGATGCGAGACAAGAAGGTGAATATATGCATCACCCCCAAAAATAGGAGTGGTGTTGGTCGAAGATTACATCGACACAACTGTTGGTTGAACAAGATGTGAGACAAGAAGGTAAAAAGATGCATCATCCTCTAAAGGAAGAAGGGTGTTATTCAAAAATTTCATTGGCATGACTGTTGTATCAACCAAAGAAGGTTGAGAAGCGAAAGACGACTCAAATTTTGAAGGGCCCTAAAGAAAGTACCACGCTTCTTGTACCACAACAGTAGTAGGGCACACATGAGTAAGGTGATATCCTTTGCAAATCCGACAAAGGAACTTAGGATTACGTCTTACACGTCTAGGCTTCTCAATCGTATGAATGGTCCAAGAATGAATTGCAGTGGCTGGTGAGAGGCTCCAAGCATGACCTGCAGAGGCTAGTAGAAAATCCCCAACATGACTGGTAGAGGTTAGTGATGAATCTGCAACATGACTAGTAGAGGTTGGTGATGTATGTGCAATGTGACTAGCAATGACTAGATTTGTGCCCCAACATGACTTGCAGCGGCTGGTTGTTAGTCTTCAACATTACTAGCAGAGGTTGTCGACCAATCTCCAAAATGACTAACAAAGGTTTGTGATATAATGTCAATATTTGACTTACCTATACAAGACGAAGTTGGGTAAGGTAGGGTCCACAGATCACTAAAATAGGAAGTGTGGAAAGGAATGGATGTACTAGTTGAAATGAGCCTATTGGACATGGCGTAGACGTGGTGAATTGGTGTCATGAACTCGAAAGTAGTCATGAGGGAAGAATACATTATGACACTGATATTCTCAGTTGTCGGATGAGAATTGTCGATCACTAGAATTGACTATCCAACATAATCATTGGGACTATCGTACGCAAAGGATAACAGGTCGATCGTCATGATCCTCCCTTCATGAGGAAAACAAATATTACGGAAGATGGATAATATGACGATGACCATAGTGCATCAACTACCTAGACCTCCACCTCTACCATCTTACCACCTAACTGGACAAGAAAGGCAGTAAAAATACCATGAGGGCAGAAGTAATGACCATCAAAATAAGTCAACATGTTCAACGACTTGGAAAGAGTTGGAGAACCAATAGCTTTCCAACAAATCAAGGACATCACACGTGTAGAAAGACCTTCATCAACAACCGTATGTTTGATGGTATACTTTGAGTACCCCACGTGGATTTGGAAAGCCACATGGTAAGGAAAGTGAGGCTTCACATCCGTGATGTCAAACTTGACAACTTTTGAGCCACTGGGTTCTAGATCTCCTACAACATATAGCAAGGAATTCCTCTGTGAAGGACATGTCTAGAGTACCTCCAAATATAACATCGCACAAGGTGTTTTACCCAGGTCCTCAACAATAGAGTAGTTATGGGAGGCTTTAGAATTAGGATTGTGGTTAGAGCGCTTGAGTACTTCTTTCAGAATACAAGGCGGTGGCTTTGGTTTTTCAATCTATAAGTTCATCTTCAGAGGAGGAGGAGGAGATTCTAGACTAGAAATACCATGTGAAGAGCTATATTCTCAAGATCGAGTGGCTACATTTATTTTCGCATCAACCATATTGATACAAAAACGTTTGCCATCTTACAATGACAGTTTTTGACTCCCACCAATCTCATTTCCAACATTTGAGGAACTCGAGGCTATGTGTTTGTTATGTGAGAATGGATTAGTCAGCATGACGGGTGGTAGAGATAATAGCATCACATCTTCTGCAAGTTTGGGGCACAAATGGGTAAGGTGTTCGTCTGTGCAAATATTACAGGGAAACTTCACCTTACGCCTTTCTTGTTTGACCTCTCAACCATTATTACTCATATTTTCATTATTAGCATTGTCCTTGGGTTTATTACCATTTTTCCCACCCTTACGATTATTACTTTCTTTCTTCTTATTCCCTCCTTGTTTCTAGTTACCATTTGGGTTGGCTGACGATTACATGGAGAGTACATCCGTTGACTGTGTGGGATTGGAAGACATAGACGAAGATGGATGTCCTGCAGACTGGTTTGGAGACAACTCTTTCAAATGGTTTTTCAGCGAGTTTGCAGATCTTACATTGGAGGAAACTACAATGCCATCAACATGAGGTCCAAGATTTTGTCTAAGGTCATAATTCGACTGCAGTGCATCAAGAAGAAGGTGGTATGACATCCCAGATTGAGCATATATCAGATATAATTGTTGGGCTCTAAATATCACTTCTTCGTTAGTGGAAACCCTAGAAGTAGCAACGTACTTCGATATAGGAGCGTGAAAATACTTAAGGAACCATTCTAAAATGAAGTTCGGGTGTATAGGGGTCTTAATCAACCTCTTTCGTCTATGCCACTCTTGGATATGATTCGAGATATGAGTTGTGGTTTCCTGGCATAAAGTCATCAGAAGTTCTAAACCAACATCATAATGAATGGGCAATTGGAAGTGGTTAAGTAAAACCATCACCAACTTAATAAAGGTCATATGCCCCCTGGGTAGCTCAATATACCATTTGGAAGTAACTCTAATGAGGGTGCATTGAAATAATATCAAAAATAATGGAATCCTCATTAAGGGAATTCGATGAGCACCAAAGGTGAAAGGTAGTGATGTGATCACCAGGATCCTCTCCATTCTTACCCTCGAACTTTGAAATGTATGAAGGAATATTAGTGGGGATAGGGGTCCATGTAGGATCATGACTCACAGTGTCATTCATTATCTTAGACAAGTCTGGTAGATTAAGCATGGCCATCCAAGGAGATGGGGTTGCGACATCTGGCCCCAAGCTCCCGGGAAAGATTTTGTTTGCGGAACTGGAGGCCATTCAGGGTTCTGGTAAAAACCATGGCCTTGTATGGGATTATAACGCCCTCCTCTAGGTTGACTCATAAAAGGTTGTTTGGGCATCATTCCAGCAAGAATGTTCTGTTGAGGTTTATATAAATTTCCCCCAGTTGGATTGGATCTGGGTTGGGGGTTTCCCAAAGTGTGAAATTGACATCCTTTGGGTGGGAATCCAGAGGACAGAGGTGGATTCTTCATGCCAAAAGTATTGGCCATAATCTGCATCGAGGAGGTAAGGTTGTAGAATGGAACTTGAACCGAAGCTTTTCCGCTAGGTTGGTTGTTCCACCGAGCAACAAGAGGTTTGGACCCACGGTTAAAAGCAGGAATGCCTCCCATATTAGGAGTCATTTGAGGGATTTGAAATCCACCAAACAAAAAAGGGGTGTAGGGAGGTGTACTACCCCAAGCCCAATGCTAGCATGGGGCCAAGAGCTAGGATGGAGTTCGAAAACTGTGAAGTAAAGTTGGGCATACCATAAGAAAAGGGACTAGAAGCCATAGGGATGGACTGAACATTGTAGCCCGATGAGTGACCAACTGACCCAAAAGGGTTCGAGGCAAGATATTGATAATTTTCTATAGGCCGAGCCATAGTAATGATAGGTACCTCCAGCGCTACAACCATTGTGGTCGTCGGAGTCGAAATGGTGCCATTAACTATAGTGGGTGTGGGATTCGAAGGGCTCCCAATTTTCTAAATATTAGATTTAGTAATCATCCTTGTATAATCGCAAGTGTAAATAACGGAGGTGTTTTTACCACTCCTAATAACTCTACGCCTTTTAGAAGGAAAAGACTCAAAATCCAATCGTAACTGTAACAAGCGATAGGACCGGCGGGGAGGTTGGTCTGACTCCAGGATGACTCGAGACTCTAAAGATAAAAAATATATGCTAAGGCCAACTAGTAATCAAAGAGCATAGAAAAAATCAAACGGAAAATATGCATACAAACAGGGTAAAGTGGTTGAGTGGCCTTGTTACACATGAAATTTGCACACCTAGGTACCTCATCCTAAGTGTCATAAAGTGTCATATAAGTGTCACATACACCTTGACACCATGGAATAACCTATGTCACAATCCCTAGTCAATGTGGAGGAGGGATATATTACATGAAGGAAAAGAAATACTAAGTACACCTGAATTATTATTAATATTCATGGAAAAGAAATTGATTAAGTGAGAGAATCAAGTGCACATGAATTATTATTAATATTCATGAAAAAGAAAGTAATTAAGTGTGAGGATCCACCTC
>JZKD02S1748966.1:440266-451791 GCA_000966675.3 Picea glauca | reverse complement strand
TGACAAAATCAAGAAGGAATATTTAAATGATAATGTATTGGAGAACTTTCTATTTATGGAAAGTGGTTAACCCTAAAATAAGGAAAATAGGTTAAGTGACCTAGAAATGGGTTAAATGACCTAAAAATGGGTTATGTGACCTAGAGTATGAAAGTATAAATAAGATAGCAATGGTCTCTTGTACATCATCCTTTTTGTGGGTCAATGTAGAGCTTCTTGTGGGAATATCTTTTGGAGTATTGATGGAGAGCTTCTTGTGAGAGATTCTTGAGCATTTTTGGTGTGGAACACTTGAACATATTGAATATCTATAGGTGACTAAGGTAACCAAGGATATATGATCCGAAATTATGAGGAAAGTGAAGAAAAGAAGGACGAAATGCAAGGAAAGATAAATTCTTTTGATGGTGCTTTCTAAGGTATGTTATTTACAGGTCATCTCACCATTTTCACTATAACTTTTTTTCTATAATGATTCAGATCCTGAAATTTCTATGAAAGTGAAAAAACATATCCAAGTATCTGTGGTTAAAAATTAAGCTTGTGGGTCATTGCATTTTTTGAGTTACACTTCGTGGAAAATAGGGTTTGTGACTAGTCTTGAAACTAGTAAAAAACAGGTGTTTCCGGTAAAAACGTCATAACTTCTTCATAATGGATCCAAATTTAGTGAGACCAATTGTGTTAGTTAGATTACAGTATGTAGTATTCTATGGAACAGTTTTAGATCAATTGAAAAAATATTCTGTGTGGGGCACACTCTACAAGGTCGCTCTCTAGAATAATCCAGAATTCAACAAGGTATGCCATTTTTTCTATAACTCCTTTTCTGAGAGGTTACAAGTAGTTCCACTTGGATTAATTGCATAAAACACAATGAATATAATTGTGTATCAGTTTCAGATCTGTATTCATTACAGGTACAAAGTTATGATTATTTCAAGTTAGGCTTGTTCACTAATGCAAAACTAGTCATGGTTAAGACAAGCCGTTGATGAGTTGGCTCATACATGAGGTGTATAGTTGATGATTTTGGTACATATTGATGATTCATTGTTGATGAGTAGTTGACACATGATTGGTATATACTTGGTACATGGTTGGATGCACTTGTTTATGGTACAAGTTGATTACAGGTTGTTTGGCATAGGTTGGTGCATGGTTGATGCTCTTGTTTATGGTATAGATTGATATGTATTGAGGATTGTTGCCTCATCTTAGTTGGTGATGAGAATGTAAGCTGAGTATTGCATATAGAGCTGGTTCTCTTGTAGAGTTGTACTCTATTCATTTGTTTCTGAAAAACCCCCGGATTGAAGTCCATAATAAAAAGAAAAATTCTACATACATCTTGTGTTCCTTGTGGAGATGATTTGTTGATATATGTTGCTAATATGTATTAACATCTAACTGATTATTAATTACAACAATGAGTAATGAGTAAATGTCGAATGCTAACTAATGAGTTTTGTGTAAGAGGGAAGTTTTGGGAAAAATATCACCACACTCATTCACCCCCCCCCCTCTAAGTGTGGTAGGTGTGTCCAACAAAGAATTCCATCCACTTTTCATCCACAATTGGGTTTGGTTGGTTTGAATTATGATGTGTTGATTTGCAGCTACATACAATGGTCACAATTTTATGATACTTACAGTGGTCATGATTTTATTTTCTAAGACACTTTGGCATGTTCTCATTTTTGATTCCCTGACTAGTAGATTTCATCATGTTATCGTATATTTCATCGTGAAATTTTTATATTTTAGGTACTCATTAATAGTGTATAAAAAAGTTACATCAACTATAAAATAGACTTAATCACTGCATCTAGAATTGCGGGTGATTATAAAAAATTGAGAGAAACAACATCACATAAGAACACAATGTTATCTGACTATCCTAACCTAATACTAGACTAAAAATATGACATTAATATATATAGGCACAACATCATAGAAACACAAAAGTGAGAAAGCTAACAAGGTCGCTAAGGGATAGGATTAGACCTAAGAGGATTTTTTTTCCACTTTCTATTTCAAACATTAGTCCAACCGAAAAACTTGTTATGAGTTGGTGGTTTTTTTAATAAGGATTAAATTTACATAAGGAATTGTAGGCTCAAATTAATCTAGATTGATAACAACATCTGCTTTTAATGTTTGAATTGACTTATAGACATATTGATTTTCCCTCTTCTTAAAATACTTTTTCGGAAAATATTTTTCTCAACATTTCACATGAATTTCCATAGAATATACTAAGTAGATCCAAAAACCAATGACATAAATATTTTGAAATATAGTAGTGCACATCTAATATATTATCAAGGAAAAAACAAGTTACATGAAATTTCTTTTGAAGAAAAATTTACAAGTTAAATGAGTACATAAATAAAAAAACATACTAACCTTGCAAGTTCAAAATCAAAGCTATGTAGATAGAGAATTGGATTTGTTCAACCGATGGGTGACGAAAAAAATAAACAGCTCAAACAAAAGCCACAAACAGTGTCACAACTATAGCAAATGTGTCACAAAGTCTCTTAAAGACATGTATATATAGATCAACTATCATCGATATAGCGACGAAAATGCCTAAGTTGACCAGCAAAATTTCAACTAGATGTTGCAAGCCACATGTGTTAGCAGATTTTTTTTTAGGTATGCAATAATTGTCGCTATAGCGATAAAATTTCATGGCAATAGCGACGAAAATCCCGCCCAATTTAAAAAAAAATGAAAATAATGGAAACGTGGAAAAATTTCGTGGAATAATCCACCCATATGTAGTAGTGCAGTGACGTCTATCACTTGTCATGACATTTGTTTGTTTCAAAAAAAAACTTCTACTTTGTACATAAATTATTGTCAGAACAGATGGATGTTACATATGGTATCAGAGTGGGTTCAACCATGAGACTATGGATCGTTACTCGTTCCACTGTATTTAACATTTTATTAACAACTTAGCAATAATTAAAATTTGAAATTTTTCCATGGAGGTAATCATGGTTATAGGACTTTGTGGAGGTAGAAAACGTGGTGCAAGGGCAGGAGGTGCTACACGTCTAGTAGAAAAAATGCCTAAGGGGTCTAACCCCCAAGGAGAAGAAAAAGTCATTGGGCAGGAGTAGGTTGCAGTGGGAGATGTGGTTGGTTTGATGAGATCTTTCCATAGGATGTCAGAGGCCTTGATTAACCAACTAAATAGAGATGAGGTCAGAGTGTCTCTACCCAATGAGGGTTCACAGTGTGCTCCAGCTAGTACTGGTAGCATTCACATAGAACTTGAGAAGGTGAAGTTTCCCGAGTTCATGTGTGCTACATATGGCTCAACCCCTGAGGCATGGTTGGATAACATGGTGATCTACTTTGCACTTCATAAATATACCTCCAATGTGAAAGTTTGCATGGCGGTATTTTATCTAAAGGGGAGTGCCCTTCTATGGTGAAATACTCTCCTACCTCAGCTAAACATGGTTGTCGAAGATGTGTCATGGGAATTGTTTGAGGAGCGGTTTCGGGAGAGGTATTTGTCATAGGAATTCATTCAGTGCCAACTCAATGAGTTCAACACCTTATGATAAGGTGGTCATATGGTGCCGAAGTATGAGGCCAGATTTATGGAGCTGCTTCGATATGCTTCACATCTGAACATAGAGTAGCTAAAGGTAAATAGGTTTTTGTTTTGCCTTAACTTCAACATTCGTGGGAAGGAGAGGATCCTAATGCCTTAGACGTTGCATGATGCAATACAAAAGGCCCTCATAGTTGAAGAAGAGATTTCCAGTGGGGTTCAGGGCAGGATTCCTGCAAGACTGACTGGACATGGGACATCAGCTGCATAGGAACATCATACACCAGCCAGACAAACATCAGGGTATCAGGGTACCCGACCACTGCATCAGCAACAACAACGCTTGTAGAAGCAACAGTTTAGGCCTTTTCAGTAGAATAGACCAGGATCTCAGATTGGTAGGGTAGAAGCTTCTACTTCAGGGACTAGGAGTACTAGACCGAAGACCGGATTGTGGACGTGTGGAGAGATACAAAAATAGAGAGATTGTCGAGATGAGAAGGCCAGAGTGGTCGGGTCAGCAGGACCCACTATAGTGCGAGATTTTGGCAAGGCCCATAGGATTCATGCAGCAATGAATAACCACGAGGCCGAGCACCATATCACTTTTCTCGAGACATCAGGTATGATCGACGATCAAAATTTTAGTATTTTGATATATCCCGGTGCTATAAAGATATTTATGTCTAGTGCATCGCTAAACAGAATTAAGGTAAACGTAGTCGAGCAGGATGAGTTTAGATACATAGAAATGGATTCGGATTCCAAACAAAATGTTGGGGGAAATTTTATGGAATGTAGCATTAACTTGTGATATTTTATAACAAAGGCCAGCCTATATGTCACGATCTTAGGATCTTATGACATAGTGATTAGTATGGACTAGTTGGAATCGTATGATGCGATACTCAACTGTAACAAGAAATGATTAAGTTTGACGTATGATGTGGGACAAAAAAGTGTGATTGTAGGAAGAAACCAGGGAGTGTCGTTGAGGTTTATTTCTTTCCTACAACTACATAAGATCATGCACAAGGGATGCAATTTATATGCAATATTAGAACTAAATGAAAGGGGTGAGGTGGAAGCATTATAAAACATTCCAGTAGTACGAGAGTTTGGAGATGTGTTTCTAGAAGAGTTACTGGGTTTTCCAACCGAAAGAGAGTTGGAGTTTAAAATTAACTTGAAACTTGGAATTGAAACAATAGCAAGAAATCCTTATCGGATGTCAATGCTTGAGTTACAGGAGTTGAAAATGAAATTGAAGGAGTTTTTGGACTTGGGTATTATACGTCCAAGTGTGTCACCTTGGGGTTTGCCTATTATTTTCATAAAAAAGAAGGATGGATCGCAGAGACTTTGTATTTACTAGTGTCAATTGAACAAGGCGACGATAAAGAACTAGTATCTGAGGCCAAGAATATATGATCTGTTTGATCAGATGAAAGGGGTGACGATGTTTTCAAAGATCAAATTGAGATCAATATATCACTATTTATGAATTAAAGAGGAAGATATCCCTAAGACCACATTTAAGATGAGGTTCAGACACTATGAGTGTACGATTTTTCCGTTTGGACTAACAAACGCCCCGTGGGTATTCATGAGTTTAGTGAATGGGGTGTTTCGCGAATACTTAGAAAATCTTGTTCAAGTATTCATTGATGACATACTGATATATTCTCAGATGATGGAAGAGAATGAAGAGCATTTAATCTTGGTACGATAGTGTTTATGAGAAAACAATTTATATGGGAAACTGTCAAAATGTTCTTTTTACGAATCGAAGATTCATTACTTAAGGCATGTTATATCAAGTGAAGTTATCACTATAGATACAGTGAAAGTAGAGGCTATTATGGAATGTCCTGCACCAACAAACATACAAGAAGTATGCAACTTTATGGGTTTAGTAGGATATTATCGATAGTTCATCGAAGGTTTTTCAAAGATAGTAAATCCAATCATGGAATTGTAGAAAGAAAAACAAGAAGTTTGTATGGATCGAGAAATGCACAGAAGCATTTGAAAGGTTCAAGGAGTTGTTGACAACAACGCTCATATTGAAGGTCCCCGACATGGACAAGGAATTCTTGGTATGCAAAGACGCATCCAAGGAAGGATTAGGTAGAGTATTTATGCAAGACGATCAAGTGATCGCTTACATTTCAATAAAACTGAGAAAGCATAAGAAGAATCACAGAACACATTACTTGGAGTTATTGGCAATTGTATATGCCTTGAAATTTTAGAGACACTATCTGATTGGATGAAAATTCGAATTAAAGAGAGATCATTGTGAATTATAGCACATATTCATGCAGAGTGTCTTGAACGCATGACATAGGCATTGGTCAAAACTAGTTAGTGAATACAACTTCGAGATTACTAACATAAAAGGGATGGTGAACAGAGTGGTCGATGAATTGAGTTAGAGGCCATGCATATTCTTGGTAATAACTCTTCAGACGAATATTTGAGAAAATATTCTAGCGTTGTAGAGAGATGATCATTGGTACAAGGTAGTTAAAGAAAATATTGGACAAGATACCATGATGGCTCCACAGTTTGAAGGATATGCATTGGACAATGACAGATTGTTGATATATAAGAATAGAATTTACGTACCACCTAACGACGAATTAAGAATTTTGATCTTAAGTGAAGTGCATCGTATTGTGTACATGTCTCATCTGAGAGTCACGAAGATGAAGGAATACCTTAAGCCTTTATTCTTATGGAAGGGAATGAAATCATACATTGTAAGTTACGTGGCAAGATGTCTAGAATGTCATCTAGTGAAATATGAACATAGACAACCAATAGGATTATTACATCCTCACATTATTTCGGAATCTAAATGGGAGTTCATTTTGATGGACTTCATTGTTGGGCTTCCACTGATAGTAAGGAGACCCGATTCAATTTTTTTGGTAGTTGACACTCTAATGAAAAGTGCACACTTTATTCGTGTACATACGACGTATTAGACACCTGACATAACTAGAGTTTTTATCAGTGAGTGTGAGATTACATGGGGTACCAAAAAGGATCATATCCAATAGAGGATCTATGCTTACAGGATGATTTTGGACCAGTTTCCAAGATTCTTTGGGGACACAACTGAACCTTAGTACAACATACCACCCTAAGACAGATGGGAAAATAGAAAGAACGAAACCAATTTTGTAATATATGTTGTGTATGTATGTAATTGGCCAACATAAATGTTGGGAAGAGTTTTTTCCACTGGTATAGTTTGCATACAAAACAATCTATCAAAGTACCATTAATATGGCACCGTTTGAGTTTCTATTCAGGCGACCATGTCGGATGCCATTGAGCTAGGATTGACTTGAGGATAGGGTCCTGGTGGGACCATAAGTGATCCAAGAAATGGAATAAAAAATGCAAATGATAAGACAAAGGATTAAAGAAGCCCAATATCGGTAGAAGAGGTACACTGATGCGCATCACGTTGACCAAAATTATGAAGTTGGCGACTGAGTTTTCTTGCGGTTGAAACCACAAAAGAGCTCAATCAAGTTTGGAAAGGGTGTCAAACTCTCTCCTAGTTTTGTGGGACCTCTCGAAGTTGTGGAAAAGAAAAGGACATGTGGCCTATCAACTAGCCTTGCATGATCTTTGAGGAATATGCATGATTTTTTTCATGTATTTGTTTTGAGACATTATGTTAGTGATCCTACATATGTGATAGGCATGAGTTCTTTGAAAGTGTCAGATGAGAGTACATTCATAGCGGAGCCAATCCACATTCTGGAGCATCACATTCGACAACTATGGCATCGAATAGTCGATTAGGTCAAGGTCCAATGAGACAATTATATTATGCACTCGGCTACCTGGGAGGATGCATATGATATGCGTCAACAATTTCCTTACTTATTTGATAGATTAGTCATATAGAATTTGTCAGATACTTTTATTTACTGCATTTTATATATTGTGCAACTTCGGGAAGAAGTTTAAAACAAGAGGGGGTATATGTAACATTTCTCTCTACTGAGTACACATTATCGACTTATTCTTTGAGGACACTTGAGTGCAAGTGATCTGGTTATAGTACATTGTTCTCTATTTCGATTATGGATGTTACTTGATGATGTTGTTGAGCTGTGTTTTATTGTTATTTGATATATATGTATTGACATATCATATTGACAATTTTTCCCTTAGTGTGTAGGACACTTGATAGATTGTGGATGTTGATGGCGATAATGGACCTCCTTGGGCTCTAGATTGAGTCATGGAGTGGATTGTGTTTTGTTAGAGTATTTCATTTTACGCATATGTGAATTATGATTGATTTAGAATGATTATGTATATGGATCAGTGACATTGTTTTGTCTATAGATATAGGTTGAAGATGATTGTGAATCTGACTCACATAAGGAGTAAAGGGGCCATGCACATAAATGAGATATTGAGGGAGAGGTGTGGTAGTGTCCCTGTCATAGCCTACTAGCACTCCCACTATGGTTAGAATTGTAAGTTAACTTTTACCTAGTTCAAGAGGTCCATGATGTCATGAAGGAGGACTGAGACACTCGTTGAAGAATATTTCTAAGGGGCATGCAATAAGGGAGATACCTTATTCCTTAGAATCCCTTAGTCTCTCAAAAGGTCTCCCGAATGCAGTTCTCACTCCAAGGGTTGGAAAACTACCAAAACCAGTCAGAGGCAAGTGACACCCTCGGAGCACAAAGATTCGTCTTGATGGGCACGTCACGTAAATAAAAATTGAGTCAATGTATCTAGGTGGCCTAAAAAACCTTGAAAGAATAATTATAAACCTTGAAAATCTTTAGACCTTCTCAGATATGAATAATTAATGAGTAATTTATTAATTATAAATCCCAATAAAATTCTAAGCCTATTCAAAAACAATTAAGCCTAAGTCTAAGTTTTTGGGAGGAGGTTAAACTAAATTATTAACTAAATTAAAAAAAAGGAGACGAGGTAAATCAATTTAAGAATTAAGAAAAATGAAATAAATGTAAGGAATTGATATAATACACATATGTGCAAGAAAATACCAAAATGAAATTTAAGATAAGAAAGGAATAAAGCATGAAATAATATGTGTACCCATAGAATGGTATCCAAAGTCTAGCTACCACTAGTATAACTAGAAGAAATCTCCTGTTTCAACACTAAATCATATT
Organism: Picea glauca; assembly: GCA_000966675.3. Taxonomy (NCBI): domain Eukaryota; kingdom Viridiplantae; phylum Streptophyta; class Pinopsida; order Pinales; family Pinaceae; genus Picea; species Picea glauca. The sequence goes on along the minus strand of JZKD02S1748966.1, from coordinate 443,025 downwards.
TATAAAGGTGTGATTCATTAAATAAGAATATGGGGAATACAGATACAACTAGGAGCAAATTGAGGAGAAAATTTGGGAAATGTGAGGGAAATTGACTTTTAATTAAATTAAAATATGCAATTACTTGTGCAACTTGGGAAGAAGGTGACAAGTGTAAGAGGGGAATAATTCTAATTTATTTAATCAAAAATAAAATTAATTGTACATATGGGGACGTGTTAGTAAGAAATTTTCTATAAGAAAAATGATATAGATGGTAAAGGGGGGGATACTGGTTATTTGTAAAGTTATGTTGTCCAATTATTTTTGAGAGTTGGGATACCTAGCTTGAGATAGAGTGGTGGCTTTACTTTGCGATGCAAGATTGGAGCTAGAGTATTTCTTGTTTTTTGTTTGCGTTTGCAACTCGGGGATAAAGGGGGAGAAGACTACCTCTAGCGTTGGCTGGGAGGTACTGGTGAAGTCTCTCTGGTCAGCAAGCAAGGAAATCAAGATTTACCATCAAGAAAATCAACAATTCAGTCAGATAGTCAGAGTATTGTATCGTTGGATATTTGTTGTACATGAATATTTAAATTGTGTACTAAATATTTTGGAAGGAATTTTTTGCTTCCGTTTTTATTTTATTTCTTAATGCAATCCGTGATTCTGATATTAGAGATGTATAGACCGAGAAATGTTATAAGTTTAAATCGTTATGAACTACAATGTAAAATCTTGTAGCAGCAAGAAACAATGTAAAATCTTGTAGCAACAAGAAACATAGATATTAATATAAAATCCTTGTTCTTCTGCAAGTGAAAATCCTTGCATGTAGTTTAATAGGGACAATTATGGGTTATGGTTGAGTAGATTCAGTTTTGCGGAAGAAATGGTATATAAATTTCCGTTATTTTTTTACTGTTTTATCTCAATGAAATTGCAATTTCTTAATACAAGAATTTTATAGGATCAAGAATAGTAAATCCTTAGGTCTAAAAAATTCCCAATTAGAGATTTGTATCAATTTCAATTTCATCATAAACTTTCAATTGATCCCTGTTATATTCATTATCTCAGATATGTTCTTTTTGTAAACAAAAAAATGGCAGAAAACAATCTTTGTGTCTAAGCATCACAGCGTATGAATCGAAGATTTTAATTTTGTAAAATTTCTTTCCATTGGCATTCTTTTTTCAATGATGTAGGCCTGGTAAGGCTATGTTTATTATTAAATCTGTTCCACACATTTCAAAAGCCGATCTGTGGTGGGGAGTGTAAGCGTGTGATCGTAGTGGTTGTCTCTGCCTAACGATGGTGATCTACATCGAAGATGTTAATACATCCCTCCAGATATTAAAATATGGGGTTGAGAGGTAGTCGACCCCTACAATTACAGTGGCACGAAGAAAAATACTAAGGGAGTGTTAGAAATAATGGGTTTGTACCTTGTTACGTTGAAAGACATATATCTATTGACAATGGGCAGATTTAATAGGGGTTTAGTGCTTAATAAGTTTTCTATGGACAAGATTAAATATGGATGGAATATTCTTAATAATCACACAAAATAAATGGCTGTGATGGCGTAAAGACATCAGTTTATGTGTTTACTTTTTTACTTTTACCTAATCATATTTAAAAATTACTTTGATAGCTAACTGATTGCCACGTAAGTGATTAACAGAAATTAAATTATTAACACCAAATAAATGAAGCCCAACAGTTTATTTGTTAATAGATAATAAAATTTAATATATTCTTTTAAATATTCATTTCATCTTCTCAGCCTTTCCGGGTTCACCAGAAGCTATTTTGTTGCTGCTGTGCTAGTTTATTATTTAAGAACGATTTAAGAGTGGGTTGATAGCTCAACGTACCTTTCGATCCTTGTTGGATGTATGAGGACGCGGTCTAGAGTTCGAGAATGACTGCTAGTTCTTCCTACTGAGAATATCTACCGATATAAAATTTTGAATTCATTTCGTTTTATTTTTAACTAAAATTTGACCTTTTTATTCTCAGAAATTATTGTGGTAACCATTGGTAGTAAATATTTTCTTGGAATCTGTCAGGGTCGATTTCTCATTCTCTTGTCCTTAAGAATTTACGCGATTTTTTAACCTCATTGATTTTGTCGATTGAATTTAGGTGACCCTTTGAGAGGAGTTTGTTGAAAACGGTGACAACAAACTCACCCGTGAATAGAAATTTAGATCCTATAAACCGGGTCAGTTGTAACCAATCTGTCTAAATTAGAATATGGATTTTTCTATTTAATTGTATGCCCGTAGAGGCTGAGAGTGTGACTGAGAAGTGTGAGGATTGATATCCGTCTGTAATCTCCATTGGCTGAATAATAAGAAGACCGATACCTATGCTTGGTGGACGTAGCCCAACCTTTGGGTGAACCACGTAAATTGTTGTGTCTTTGTTGCTTGCATTTGTATTGTTTGTTTTATTGGTAATTGTGTTTTCCGCATTAACAATTTCAACAAGTGGTATCAGAGCTCAGGAGCTCATGAGCTGAGGAGGACGCAGCCGAGAAGAAGCCGAAGCCTTGAAATTCGTTTTAGCAGTGTTGAAATTTCGTTTTTTGGAGCAACACTTGTCAAAGACCTGCAAAGGGGCGCGCCGGCGCTGGGCAACACGTTCACGGGGAGCATCGGCGCTTCACACCCAAGTCACGGGCGCGCTGTTTAATAAAATTGCGTGTGTTTTGTGGAGGAGCGCTGGAAGGAGAGCCAGCGCTCACATTATAAGCTAAAGGGAGCGCCAGC
>JZKD02S1748966.1:392165-436232 GCA_000966675.3 Picea glauca | reverse complement strand
ATAATGAATATCACCGTGTAGATCCTTCTCGAGCTTTTTCCTGCCAATTCAATAAAAGGAAGAAAACAAAAACCACATGACGAAAAAATTGAACCACTTACGCTCTGAAATTGAGTGTACAATCTGATTCATTTTTAGACTCTGTTGGTGATTCTCACGTATAAATGATGATGGTAGATTTTCCGTAGTAAATTTTATTTACGAGGGGGTTGGGAGATAGATCTCGCAGATAGCTCGTATAGAAAGCAAACAGTAATTTCGACAACAGTCATGTTGTCTTTTCGATTTAACAGTAGAGACGTATAAGACTGCACCTCTGTGTCTCGATAGATTTATAGTTTCTATAATATTTTCGAGGGATGGGCTCGTCCTAGAGTAAGCAAACGAAGAACCAAATTTATATATATAAATGAAATATCCAGTAGAAGAGTTTCAAGATTCTAGTCTACTTAATGTTATTTATATCTCTACTTCTTTACAACCTAGGTAGTATTTTAGGACTGGATTTAAATTATTCAACTCATGTATGAACCATTATGTTATGAAACGTATTAGGTTGATTTTTTCTTTAAACGTTCGAATCAAAGAATGAATAGATTAATATATATATATATATATATATATATATATATATATATATATAATGGTTACCATAATCAAGGAGAACTAATAGCTTTGTAATTATAATTTAATAATGGAATGGGAAGCTCTGATGAAAAAAATCATCTAATCGTTTATGTTGAAAACTATAGTGTTCTCGAATTGGTTGTTTTGTTTTACCGTTTACGATAAACATTTTGTCTTTTAGGTATTGTCGATTATCATAATAGATTGTGCTATGAATAATATCAACGCTTAAATTAAACCATGCTTTTCGGCCTAATGCTTAAGGAACAAGTTGCACAATTCCACAATATTCGATATGATGATGTTGCATATTAAATTATAACATTGCCTATTAGAAATCCTAGTCTAAGCGTTGTCCTAAGTAGTAGATCGGTCACTTGAATTGAATTGCTCTTAAGTTGTATTATGGTATTTGTCAGAGCTATTGTTTATGATGGTTCATTATTGATTTTATTTTACCGTTAATAGTTATGTGATGTGTGGATCATAACACTGACATGTATAATAATTGCAACGATTTTGTAGATGAATTTAACTAGATATTGAGTAGTTATTATAATGAGAAATTGGTATAATGAATTGACAAACTTTGTATTAGTATAGTAAATTATTGAACAAAATTGATTGAATATCATTATGTATTTTATTATTAAAATCTCATCATGAGGTCAGGTTAGAAGTTGGTTATGGGAATAGACCTTAAGTGGTTAAAAGAATTTTGAACATTGCTTAAGTGTCTTGGAGATCCTAAGCATGTCAAATAGGTTGAGTAGGTAGTTTCCTTATAATATCTCCATATAATGAATTGATTAAATAATACAATGTTGTTTACAATTGATTGCGATATTATAGATTATAGAGTTTTAATCTATGTGATGTTGTATGTCACTTGTCGTGAAATTTGTTTGTTTCTTTTTTTTTTCTACTTTGTAGATGGATTGTTGTCATAATGGAGGGATGTTACACAAAGCCACTCTAAACCCCTTGCAATGAACATAAAGTTGACATTATAGTCGATTTTTACTTTTTTATTTAATTATCTCACACCAATAATAATCTTCCACGTATTCATGATTAATTTTTGAAGGTTAAAATTAGAATTTGTAGTGGTTAATATTTATTTAAGAGCATTTGAAGAAAATAACAGAGCTTAATTTACCAGTCGCCAACTCAGACCATGTATCCTTTGGTGTAAAGCTAGTTGACAGGGACAAAAATATTTTTGATCCTATTTAATCCTTTGACTTATTCAAAATAACTAGTTAGAAATGCAATATTTTATAGATTTGGTCCATAATTATCATGTATGGGAGTCCGATTTGGCCAAATTTATAGTTCCACAAATTTATGAATTTACCAAATTTTTAGTCTAGTGTGCTTCTAAATAAATTCATTCTCAAATGTCCATGGTTTCTAAAATTGGGTTGGTCATTTTCATGATAAATACTCAATATATTTACTCTTAACCTTAAGAGTGAAATGGCATATGAAATTGTCTTAGCTGAAAGATTCAGAGTTTTAAACCCTCAAGAGAGAGTGGTTGTTTTGAAATCCTACTTATGTAAAAATATTGATAGGCCTCCAGATATTGTTACTCTTAAAATCAATTTGTTTCTAGAAACGTCCAAGAAAATCATTACAATGATGTTTGCAATCTTAGGAAATGATGATGACCAATTTGTTGATGATAATATCCTAGGATTCATGAATCTATCTTCCTACTTTATGTTAAGTCCTTGCTCAAATTTAACTATGCCAAATTTTTAGTTGATAATATTCATGTTGAATTGTCAGAATTCAAGACCACTAGATATTGTAGATATCAATCTTGGTATATATTTTTTTGTATTCTCAAGCTGTTCAATTTTCGAATCCTGAATTAAATATTGAAGACGAAATGGGTAATCCTTCCTCAATCATTTATTGGACTCCCTTGGTTAGCAAAAAGGTTAAAAATGTAGGATTCTAAGAATATGTTAACCAGTTTATGTCAAAAGTTTTTGAGATCATTCATGATTGTTGGATAGTTGGTTGTCATTGATATTGTTGGAAATTTGGTTGTCATTGATGTCAACATAAGTGGTTGTCATTGATGTCAACATATGTGATGGTTGTATTTGTATAAGTCTCCAAAGTGGTCCCCTTATGGCATAGCTCTAAGCATATCCCTCACGGGAAGATGCTTTGAAGAAGTCTATAAGAAGCCCCAAGCGTGTGGTCATGAAGCCCAAAGTTGTTTGAGGAATAAAAAAATGAAGGTAAGTGAAAATGAAAGTAACACACTCATATATGGATATTCCTCATCATATTGTTTCCAATGGTAGGTGTAACATCATGTAGTTCCTCATGGTTGAGTATTTATGAGGTCATGAAGTTGGAAGCCCCGAAGATTGGTTAAGAATTCCCTAAACAATTACAAGTCATTAACCAAAGGGAAAAATAGTTGCAACAAGAATTCCTAAATTTAAGGAGAGAAATTACTTAGAAAAGATATATATAGAAAACAAGAAGCCTCTTATTCTCACAAAAAAAATTATTGAATAACTTTTATGTGAGCACACATGACCTGTTTGGCGAATCTAAGGTAGCAAGTTTGAGGCAGTGAAGGAAGTGTAAAGGAGGAAGTTTCAAGATTGTATAGGAGAGTGAGGGTTTTCTGATAAACCCTAGTTTTACTAACCCCCGTGGGTTAGGATACTAGTGTCTCACGAGGCACCCTCGCATGTTGTATGAAACTTGTCCCACAAGGCCCTGCATGATGCATGTGTTAGTCCCGCAAGGATAAACCAAATTTGAAGGAGTATGCAAGTACCAGGTTGCTCAGACTAAGGAAGAGCTATAGGTATGAAATATCATTTATGAGGTGAGGTATAGGTCTAAAGGTATGTTATTCTGTGTCTTAAGGCTTTCATCTTGGAAGGTTGGCACATTCTTGAGGCATGTCTTTGTGAGTTTTGGTATATGCCTTGAGGCACATCTTGGATACTTAGCATATGGTATTTTGTATGCTATATGTTTGAGGAATATCATGAGTGATATGAAACATGTTTGATGGTATATCTTGGTACATGGTTTATGGATATTGGCACATGCTTGGGGCACATGATTTGAGAATCATCTTGGTTACAATTTGATGATCTGATGGTTGTTCATTTAGTATCTTGTTGAGGCATTGGTATATGCTTCAAGAACAAATTTGTTGCATAGTGTAAGGCATATTCTTTGTACATCTCTTGGTGATATTGATGCATGATTGAGGAACTTGTTTATGAGGTTATGGCACATGCTTGACGTACATGCATTAGATGTTCAAAAAAATAATTGAGGCATGTCTTGATGATGGTGGTACATGTTTAGGTACATCTTAGTGATGTTATGGTACATTGATTAGAAGTATATCTTGGCTACATTGGTATCTTGGTATCTTGACTATCTTGGTTATGGTTGAGTCACTTCATTGATGATATCCTATTTTATATGGTGGCATATGTATGAGGCACATTCTTTGGTTCTTGGTTGAGGTACATATATGGTACAGGTTTATGTACATGTTTTGATGTACATGGTCGATGTACATGGTATGGTACAGGTTCTCGTACATGGTTGATGTACATTTTATGGTGATGGTTTTGGTATCCATGTGAGTGGATATAGTTGTAGTTGGTTGATTATGATATATTAGTGATAGTGATAGTGACAGTGACAGGGAGAGTGAAAACTTGGATGATTGGTTGATCATCAGGCACAGGTTGATGTGACATAGTGACAATGATTGGTTAATGTAATAGTGGTAGTAACAGGTTGGCGTGACAATGAAAGAGAAAGGTTGGTTGATGGTATTGGTATTTACAGGTTGATCAATGGTAGTGCCAGTTTGTGTCTACACTCATATTGCAGGGCAGTATGATGGGGCAAGGAAAGGGGGTTGTAGCCTCCTTCCAGTTGGTGCCGAAAAATTTAGGGAATATTAGCTTCCTTCATGTTGAAGCTTGTAAATCAGTGGATATTAGCCTCCTTTTTGTTGGATCTGGAGAACTTAAGGAGTTGGAGCTTCATTTAGGTTGGAGACTATAAACTAGGGGGTTAGAGCCTTCTTCCAATTGTAGCTAGAGAATTCATGGAGTTGTATCTTCCTTCAAGCTGGTGCCCATAAATCAGGGTGTTGGTTATGAAGAATTTGGATGTTGGTTATCCCTATGAATGTATTCTTGATATATATAAGAAATCATTCCGTGTTTTTCTCCCATTTGGGGTTCCAATTAAATATTGGTGTACTCTATTTATGTGGTTGTTTATTATGCACTGATGAATGATATTTTTAATGATGCACTGATATATTGAATGCATAAGTGATAAACTATTCAATATTGTTGATAAAGTTGAATTTTAAATAATAATAATGATAACAATAATCTATTTTTAAGGTCACGGCCAAGCCAGCACACCAAATTGGTGTATGAGACCCCCTTGTTTGTGGGACAAGGGACCCCCCTCTGCCCAACGATTTGACTGGTAAATTCTACGAAGGTAAAATGTTCTCATATTGATTCATGCCCCACCTCTCAGTATTCCAACATTGATGATATGCCTCCTAGAATATTTCCAGAGTCTAAAACATTTTTACACCTAATTCCTAATAAGAGAGTTGGAGATTGGTACTTATTTGAAAATAACACCAAAATTAGGGTTTAGCGTGTAGAATTGTATATTTTCCTTTTACTTAGATTCTTGACACCTAGAAATTTTTCCTTGGAATTTATAATACAATGGCTTAATTTTGATTATGTTCATTTTGTTTCAAGGAAATATTAAACAAGTTTTAAAATAAAAAGGAATCAGGTCCTTTTGTATTAAATACTAGAACAACTTTGTATGTGACAAAAAATCTACTTCAAGATATGGGATAGGACCATATTTATGGACGGGGATGAACACTCAGGTCAATTAGATTGGCATCGCTTACTAGAGTGGTATTGAAGCACGCTAAAAGGCCATTGAATATGGGATTTTAGCAAGGAAAGATTTGGATCTGTGATCCTCACTCTATCATCTCAACTAAAAGAATTGGAAATGGATTAATTACCTACCAACTTAAAAAAAAATCACAACTAGAGCTACAGAACAACCATGATAACTAGGAGAATGTGCAAAGGATTTTGCAAGTTCAAGAGAAATTTCCAGATCAGACATCAAAATCACAAGTAATAGAGACCCATAAAAAATTTGACAAAAAATATAAAAGAAAAGGTGTAGAAATAGCATAGAAAATGTCAAAGAGAGAGAAGGAAAAATCAACTAAAACAAATAAAATAGATGAACAACAGGAGGATGAAGATTGAAGATCAGAAAATGAGTCAGAACCATTGGTAAGATAACCTGTAGTGGTAATAGAGGTTTAATCATCAACAAATCATGGGAGCTCTAAAAATCAAGGTGGAAAATAATCAATTGATCTAGATAGATTAAAGAAAGTTGATAATGTTCAATAGTTCATGACTACCAAAAAGACGGGTGCAAAGATTAAAAAAAATATTCTTCCTAAAATATTTAACCAAGGAACATCTCAGACAAGATTGTTTTCTATTATAGATTACGAAAAGGGTAAATTTATTATAGCAGCGATGGAATCAAATGATCAAAAGAAGCTCACCAAGATTTCTATTGATATAAATGCAATACATCCAGTTGATAAGATGGATTTACATGGGAAGAATTGAGAAATGTTAAAAAAAAAATTTGATGGTAGTTTCTATTGGGATAAAAATGATACAAACTATAAATGAGAAGATCAGGAATCAAATAAATCAAAAGAAGCTATCCATCAGGAATAATCAAACGAGAGTGGAAGATATTTAACAATGGGTAATTGATATCAGAGAAAATCTGCTTGATGAAACATCAGTCCAAGCTCTTATGAAATCAATAGACATTAAGATTTAGGCATTCAAGAAAAAAACTTAACATTCCTGGAATTAAGCATGTTTAGACTCCAAAATTATAGGTTATGCAACAAGTAAATGACCAATTTTTAAACAAAATGGTATAAATGAGGGATCAAATGGAAATGTATGAGAAAAAAATTGAAATGATAAACGGATATTCTTCTTCACAGCCTATAGAGTCAGTAGACCCATTATAGGGGTTAAACTAAATCTAAAAGGAGTTTAAAACGAAAAGCTAAAGAAATAAGTTTCCACACAAAATGACGATATAATATATTCAAAAAAATAGTTGAAGAAAAGAGATAAAATCATTGAGCAATATCAAAATTTAAAAGCTAGATGCTAGGATATATAGAGCATTTTCAAAATAAGTTATCTAGTAAACCATGTATGATAGGATACAAACATACTATTTGGGATCAAATCATTACTAAGGCTATAAAAGTTTGAGATTAATTCAAGATAATTGAAGGAGAATCTTCTTTGACAGATGAAGAAGCTCAAGGTATAAAAAAAACATTCCAGGAATTAGGAACCATGCCTAAGCTACTACCAATATCACAAAGTTCCTAAACTACTCAAAATAAGTACTAAGAAGTGAAGGGGTGAAAGAAACAACTGCAATGGTTATGGAGAGGGAAAATATTTTGAAAAAAAGAAATATGATACAACAAGAACAAAACAAATGTATACAGTTAAAATAAATATTGAAATTTTACCAATAAATTTGAAAACTTCCTAAAATGGGGTTGCTTTCATCATGGGATGATAAATGAAGACTTCTAACATTTGAAAATTATAGAAAAAAACTTTGCAAAGAAAAACATGATAAATCTCAATGGATGACAGAAGTACTAAAAGGAAAAACTATTATGCATATCTTTAGAGATGATTTCTATTTATTATGGCAAATTAAAAATTTGTTCTCGAATCCTCCTTCATACAAAAAAATACACTAAATTAGATATTGCATACAGGAAGATGATGTCTTTCAACTACCCAACAAATGAAATTTGGAAGCTTCTAATTCAGTTTCTAACTGAATGAGTTATCAATACAACTAGAGCTAAGTCACGAAATATTTTGGAGCATATCTCAAATTCAAATATACTCTTTATTTCCTTTGTAAACTCAGATATGTTGTTATGATTTTGAGGCTAAATAATATCTCTTGGTAACCACATGTTCTTACGCTCAATTTTGTATAAAAGAAAGAAACTTTGATGTAAATGAGCAGCTTCAGTGCCTCAGAAGGACTAGACATTTTTAATAAAATTTAATTTTACAGACCTTGGGTGATTCTGCATTTCATTGTTTAAGTTCACGTGTTTCTTGTTCTTTATGTGATTTAATGGTCATAATTTCCTCTTGAATTTGTTTGATGCTATAAGTGTAATAACTTAGTACTACCACTAATATTACAACTACAAAGGAATCATTAAAGCCAAAATATTCCATTAGATATACTATAAGTAATTATGGTCATGTGTCTTGAACGTTAAATTCATTGTGAATATAAATGAATTGTTCTTTTTTGTTCATTAAATATTAGTTCTTAGATTATATATATATATATATATACTATGATTTATTCTATTAAGAAGTAAAATAATATTTATTAGGAAAGACACATTGTTTTGATTTCAATCTTGTTTTTTCAAATTCTTCCTGTTCGAATATGTAACTACTACTTTTTTTAATAATGTATGAGGAGAATTTATTTAGTTATTGAAAGATAGAGACAATCTCTATGTGAGTAGTTTGAGATTATTAATTAGGAGGTTGTTGGCTAGTTCGATTTGAGAGATTTAATTCAACCAAGTTTGGTCTTATTTTGGTATGTGGTTGAGATATTCCCTCAACTTCTCATTATTTATTGGGAATAAGTTAGATCTAATAAAAACATGTGAACTCTATATAATGGAGTCACAACCTATTGTAAATATCAAATTTTTAATAGAGCTTTGTGTGTGTAATCATGGCTACTCTCCCATATTTTATTATGGTATCAGAGCAAGTCTGAGCTTGATTCCCTTATGGGAAGGCCCATAAATGAAATATTATGGGTAGCACTAATGACGTTGATTACTGTGGCTGGTGAAAGTATATTTTTTGTGAGTGAAGTGAGTAATATTGTGTTTCCATGATTTGTCATGTCCGTGGGAGTATATTGTTTGTCCATCTTGTTTTCCTTGCAAAAATGGAAGCCAAGCAACATTTGCAATTAAGGCCCAACAATATCTATTGATGTAGGAGCATCACCTTCAAATTCAAAGACGCAAGTGTGGAGGCACATATATGAAATATCAACATGACACAGTTTCAAATCAACATTTAACTCATAAGTAAATCGAGTTGTTGAGATATTTTTGGAAACAACATTTTTAAATATGTCGTGTTTGTGAAGTCGTGTATGAATGTAAAGAGTTGCAGATATAGAGTGTTGTCTCTTATCTGGCAATAACTGTTAGTTATTGTAATAGGACAAAGTAGGTAACCACTATGACTTGATAGGATAGGTTGCAGACAAGACAAAGAGAGCTCGTGGAGCCAGTCCTTAGATAGTTTTTTGTTGTATTGTAATAGAGAGAATGGAGAGTAGAGACAAGATAACGTAGAGAAGAAGAGTAGAAGAAAGACGCAGTGGAGAACTGCAATATGATATAATTTGTTTCATGAATGAATAGAACAGACAAAAGTCTCCCAAATCCTTGGACTGTGTTCATTTTAAGGTTTGATTGAATGAATTTTATGTTTTGAATGTGTTCCTCAATTCATTTCGTTCATGTATGATTGTTTAAGAGTTGATTGTATGAGTTTGTGAAGAAAATGTATAAGTTTCAATTGTTTCTCTTTTGAAACTTGTATGCAAGGTGTGCATCTCGTACACAAGGAGTGCGTAGACCAAGTCTTGGATTGACTTAGAGGATTTCAGAGAGAACAAATGGAACTTAGGCTAGGTGCAAGGAGTGCACAACGTCAAGGAACAACCAAGTGTCGAAAAACCAGAACAGAGGAATGCAAGGAGTGCAGGAATAATTTATTTTCAAGAAATCCTTTGAATGAAGTTATCAAAATCCCAAGAATGTAAGGAGTGTGTGGGAAATAAAAAATAGTCAAGGAGATTAAGCTCAAAATAGATATCGTTTTTCGTAAAGTGTAGTCGAGATCCAAGAAAACGACTCGTAGGAGGAGCAAAGATCGAGAACTTTGAACACTTAGGAAATCTTCAAAGTCGGAGTAAGTCGGAAGCTTGGGAGGAGGAGCGATAATGACCATTGCATCACAATGAAGAGGATCAACGATCGTCCGATTAAAGAAAAATAAACGAGCCTTAGTGCTTTGCACACGCAGGAGAGTGGACTTGCCAAAGTCCTTAAGTCTTGACGTAAATTGAGGTCATTCATCACCAGGGGGAGAATCTGGTTCGTTGATCGCTTGAAGATACGTGTCAACAAACCATGAGTTTCAGGAGGAAGAAAAGTTTGATAATTGAGATTCCCAAAGCCTAGAAAGCTGAAGAGTTGAAGTAAATCTCAACCATCTGATCATACGAAGTAGATATCAGTCGTCAGATTGTCCGAAATAAATCTCAAGCATCGGATTGTCTGAAGTAAATCTAGATCGTCTGATCTAGGATAAACGTGGTGTAAATCTATGGATTCCGGGTAAAGTCCCAAAGTAATTCATAGCCTCCATATTAAGGGATACGTGGTATAAATCCATGTACTCTAGGTAAAATTCGGAAGAAATCCTCAATCGTTAGATCCAGAGGACAGGTGGCATAAATCTGTGGATTTCAAGCAAAGACCCGAAGTAAGCCTCAACCGTCCGATTCAAGTGGACACATAGAAAAAAACCTCATACGTCGAGGGGAAGTGAAAGTTTGAGACTTGAGAATTTCAAAGTTCGGAGATGCAAAGGGATAGTAGCCGTTGATTCGAGAGGGACACAAGTCAGTGGATTGTAAGCTTTGGATAAAAGCCAATGGGGAAAGAGTTGAAAGTTGATATTCCCAAAGTTCAGAATCATGAAGCAATCAACATCATTGATTGAGTAATATGCGTGGAAGGATATCTGTCACTACAAGAGAAGACAAGGGTTTGAGACTTGAAAACTCTGAACGTCATATCAGGAAGCAAATCATGACCATTGATTTGAAAGGGCCAGATCTGATTTGCAAAACTGGAAGGGACAGATCTCAGCCATCAGTCCAGAAGTACCACCAATATTGTGATATCGAAGGTCACCTCACATTACGAGCACAAAAAGTGATCGAGCTTTAAAAATTTGAGGTTTGTCAGCAATCTAGACCATAGTTTTGAAAAGAGGACACATGTAGGCTCAAGGATAATTGCGGGTTGAAAACTAGTTTGATTTCAAACCTCCTTTGGCCACACCCACAATTGCATGATTCCGTGAGGTCATCACCTACGGTCATATTAAGGAAGGGCTTATCAAAAAAGGAGCTAGCACCCAAAACTTTGATATTTCATAGGTGTGAAGGGGAAGGTTGCAGGTGTCATAAGACCTATGCCAGAGAGCTGAAAGGGCCTATGTTTAGATAAATATCGATACCATCGAGGTTCTAAAGAGTCATTTGACTTAAGAATCGAAGATACTTGACCGGGAGGTCATGTATCTATACGGGGGAGTAAGGGGGCTATATCAGGTGGTATCAGAGATGATATTGAGAGTGTTTGTAGAAATCAGAAAAAGGAGAAAGGATATAAAGTTGGTATCATTTGTGGTATCAATTTTTTTTTATTTCCGTTTGTAGGCACCAGAAGGTGACATAATGTAATCATGCCACCTAGAAGACATAGAGAGAATGCAGAAATGGAAGAAGAAATGAGGTGACTCAAAATGAGATTGGATTCCATTGAAACAACACAGATGAGAGTGCCAGATGTTGGAGATATTAGTGAAGCTGAGAGCGAAGAGATAGAGGTCAAAGAAGGTGTAGCAGAGGATGTTGTGGAAGACCGCATATTGAAATTTGTTTCAAGAATAAGAGCTAGTGAAAAAATAGAGGTACTAATGTATGAAGGCAATTTAGAAGTTCAAGAATTGTTGGATTGGGTACATGCTATGGACAAGTACTTTGATTATGAATATATCAAAGAAAACAAGATGGTGAAGCATGTAGTGACAATACTGAAAGGTCATGCAACATTGTGGTGGGATGAATTGCAAGATGAACGCAAATGTAAGGGTAAGAAGAAAATTGAAAGATAGGATAGGATGGTAGCCAAGATAAAAGAAAAAAAATTCATGAACGACTATCAAATCAATCTGTTCAGAAGATTGCATAACCTAAGAAAGAAAAGATTGTCAGTGAAGGAGTACACTGAGGAATTTTCCAGACTAAACATCAAGGTTGGATAGAAGGAAAATGAGGATGAAAAAACAACCAGGTATATCAATGGGATGAGATATGAAATACAAGTGGAGATCAACATGATGTCTATTAGTAAAGTCGAGGATAGTTATCAAGCAACCTTGAAAGATGAAGAGAAATTGGCCAGCAAACAAAGCCAACGAAAGAGAGGAGGAAATTCAAGCAGAGGTAAGGGAACCATCAAAGAGAAGTTCCAGAAGCCAAAGCATGATGCTGGAAAATAAAATAGCCACCCTGAGAAAGGTGGAATTTTTAAGTAATGGAAACATGGCTGAAGAAGCTCTTTTTCTAGAGGAAGAGGAAGAGCCATAGGATGTGAAGTTATATGTTATGCTTATGGAAAACTAGGGAACAAGTCTTGGGAATGTCCCGAGAGAAAGAAAGAAGGAGGAGGCGAAGCACACATTTCCGAAGAACAAAAGCATGTGGAAGTAGAACCAACAGAAGGAGGAAGGAACCTCATGATGACATAAATTCTTCTTAAACTAGAGAAGGAGGTAGAGGAACCAGTTCAACGAACAAATCTATTCAAAACCGCTTGCAAGATGAAAGACAAAGTTTGCAAGATGATCATAGACAATGGGAGAAATAACAATCTAGTATCCACAAAGATGGTGGAGAAACTAGAGCTGAACAGAACTTCAGATCCAAACCCATAAAAGGTATCATGGTTGCAGAAAGGATATCAAGTAATGGTAAGTCAATAACGCCAAGTTGAATTTAAAATAGGAGGTTATTGGGATGGAATATTATGTGATGTAATTACTATGGATGTATTTTACATTTTATTGGGGAGACCATGACAGTTTGATAGAAAAGTTATTCATGATGGAAGGAGGAATACTTATACCTTAGAAAAAATGGTAGAAAACATATGTTGTTGTCAATAGAAGAGAAAGAGCAAAAGAGGGAAGCTAGTTCAAGTATACTTCTCATGAGTGGGAAGGAACTCTTGAATGAAATCAAGAAAGACTGAGAAATGCAGTTTGTTGTAGTGAGGAAGCCTAGAGGTATCCTTACAAATACTTCCGTGGAATATTTTCTTGAAGAAATACAGGAACTGTTAGAAAACGTTTTTGACATAGTAGTGGATGAGTTACCACACTCATTGCCACCCATTAGGATTATAAGACATCATATTGACCTTATTCCAAGAGCTACTTTACCAAACAAAGCAACTTATAGGTTGACACCTAGGGAGAATGAAGAAGTCAAAAATCAAGTCCAAGAGTTGTCGGATAAATTTTTAGTCATGGAAGGTCTAATCCCATGTCCAGTACCAATTGTGTTAAGTCCTAAGAAGGATGGAGGATGGAGAATGTGTACAGATTCCAGAGCCATCAACAAGATAACCATTAGGTATAGATTCCCTTTTCCAAGGATGGATAATTTGATGGATTGTTTGAGTGGAGCAAGCTATTGTTTAAAGATAGACTTGAAGAGTGGATATCATCAAATAAGGATGAGAGAGGGAGATGAATGGAAAAAAACATTCAAGACAAATGAAGTTTTGTTTGAATGGTTCGTCATGTCATTTGGGTTGATAAATGCACCGGGCACATTTATGATATTAATGAATGAAGTATTGAAAGACTTCATAGGAAAATTTGTCATAGTATATGTGGATGACATACTAATGTTCAGTAAGACGGAGAGAGAAAACTTAAGACACTTGACATCCGTGATGGAAAAGTTGCAGCAAGAAAAATTGTTGATAAATTTGAAGAAACGCTCTTTTATGAAGAAATAACTCATATACTTGGGTTTTGCAATCTCCTCTAATGAACTAAAGATGGATTCATAAAAGGTGAGAGCAATCAGAGAATGGCCATCACCAGGAAGTATATTTGAGGTAACAATTTTTCATGGTTTAGCAAGTTTTTATAGAAAGATTATCAAAATTTTCAGTGGTATATGTATGCCCATGCTGGACACTATGAAGAAGAAACAAAATTCTTTTAGTTGGATAAAGAAAGCTAAAAAAAGTTTCAAAGTGTTGAAGGAGAAAATCAAAGAACAATCGATTATGGTCTTTAAACCATATTTTGGAAAAACATTTCAAATGATATGTGATGCAAGTGGATTTTCTATTGCAGCAGTCTTGTGTCAGGATAATAGGCCAGTTGCTTATTTCAATGAGAAGTTGAATGACACCAAGAAGAAGTATTCCACATATGAAAAAGAATTTTATGCAATGATTCAAGATTTGAAGAAGTGGAGGCACTTCTAATTCCTAGATACTTTGTCTTGTACAGTGATAATTAAGACTTGCAGTTTATTAATAGGAAAGAAAAGTTGAATCATAAACATGCTAAATGGGTATAATTTATGCAAAATATTACTTTCGTTATCAAACACATTGTTGGAACTTCTAAAAAAGTTGTAGATTCTTTGAGCATGAGGAGTTTGATTGTACATGAATTCCAAGTGGGGACCTTAGGGTTTGAACACCTCAAGGAAATGTACCAAGAAGATTCAGATTTTAAGGAGGTTTATGAGGCATGTAAGAATCCTTTGTTGGGAGACAGAAGCCCATGGACAAAATATATGATCCAGGATAGATTATTATTCAAAGGAAGCTAACTATTCATACCAAGATTCTCAATGAGAGATAACCCGTTGAAAGAGAAAAACAACGAAGGTTTAGTTGGACATTTTGGTCATGATAAGACATTTGCAGAGCTGAGAAATTTGTATTATTGGCCGAGCATGAGGGAAATGGTGAAAAGGTTTGTGAACAAACGTAGAATTTGTCAGTATGAAAAAGGAAGACAATAGAACACTGGTTTGTATCAGCCATTATCAATTCCATAAAGGTCGTGGGATGCAATCAATATGGATTTTGTATTGGGATTGCCTAGGACTCAGAAAGGGAGCGATTCCATATTTGTTGTGGTGGACAGATTTTCAAAAATGAAACATTTCATACCATGCCAGAAGATAAACAATGCTACACACATAGCCAATTTTTTTTCCATAGAAGTGGTGAGACTACATGGATTTCCAAGGAGCATAGTCTGAGACAGGCACCAAATTTGTAGGACACTTTTGGAGGACTCTATGGAAAAGACTTCAAACAAACTTTTCCTTTAGTTCATCATATCACCCTCAGACAGATAGAGAGTCTGAAGTAGTAAATAAGAGTCTGGGAAATTTTTTAAGAAGTTTAGTCACTGAGCAAGGTTGTCAATGGGATCAGATTCTGGCACAAGAAGAATTTTCCAGTTAACAATTCAGTGAATAGGAGGACAGGGAAAATTCCATTGAAATTGTGTATGGTATACAGCCAAGAGGGACTACATAGTTGAGAGATCTGAATCAAGATGAGTTCATAAGTGCTGGAGAAGATGATTTTGTAACAAAAATGCATAAAATCCATGACAGATTCAGAGAACAGCTACAGGACAATAGCCATAAATACAAGAACAGAGTTGATCAGAAGCAGAGAGAAGTTCAATTTGAGGTAGGAGATGAATTTTTAGCTCATTTGTGAAAATAAAGGTTTCCAAGGGGAACATATAACAAGTTGAATACGAAGAAGATAGGACCATGCAAGATTCTCAGAAAATTCGTAGCCAATGCTTATGAAATTGAGTTGCCAAACAATGTTGGGATATCACCGATATTCAATGTTGCAGACCTGTATCCTTATAGGGGAGATGATGCTGGAGAATCAGATGATCAGAAAGAAATTCAATGGGAAGAACAATTGCCCACAATAGAAATACCTCAAATGGAGAAAATAATTGAACAGAGAGATGGAAAGAAGACTAGGAGGAAGACATATCCTCAATACTTAGTGAAGTGGAAATATCATCCATTGGAAGATTCAAGTTGGGTCACTGAACCTGATATTTTGAAGCATGGAAAAAAAGTGCAAGAGCTCATGGATTGAAGTCCATGAATATTAACCAAAGGAGTATGATGTAGGATCATCTCCTTCAAAGTCAAATATGCAATAGTGGAGGCACAAATATGACATCTTAGCATGACAAAGTTTCAAATCAACATTTAACTCAAAAGTAAATCGAGTTATTGAGATATTTTTGGAAACAACATTTTTAAAGATGTCATGTTTGTAAAGTCATGTAGGACTGTAAACAGTTGCAGATATAGATTGTTGGCTCTTATTTGGCAATAATTATTAGTTATTGTAATAGGACAAAGTGGGTAACCACTATGACTTGATACGATAGGTTGCAGACAGGACGGAGAGAGATCATGGAGCTAGTCCTTAGATAGTTTTTTGTGGTATTGTAATAGAGAGAATGGAGAGTAGAGACAAGATAGAGTGGAGAAGAATAGAGTAGAATAAAATCTTCAAGGAGATCAAGCTCAGAGGAAATAACACTTTTCGAAAAGTGTAAGAGAGATCTAAGAAAAGGAATCATAGGAGGAGAAAACGTCAAGACGTTTGAACACTTAGAAAATATTCTAAGCCTGAGTAAGTCGGAAGCTCAGGAGGAGGAGAGACATTGACCGTTGGATCACAACATAGAGGATCAACAATTGTTTGATCAAAGAAATATGCATGAGCCTTAGCACTTCCTACATGCAGGAGAGTGGACTTGCCAAAGTCCTAAAGTCCCAATGTAAATTGCGGTTGTTCATGACAAAAAGGAGAATCTGGGTCATTGATCACCTAAAGATATGTGTCAGCAGACCGTGAGTTTTAGGAGGAGGCAAGGTTTGAGAATTGAGATTCCCGAAGACTGGAGAGTTGGAGAGCTGAATTAAATATCAAACATCTGATCATCTGATGTAGATATTAGTCATCAGATCATCCAAAATAAATCTCAAGCGTCAGATTATCTGAAGTGAATCTAGACCATCTGATCCAGGAGAGACATGGTGTAGATCTGTTGACTCTGGGTAAAGTTCCGAAGTAATTCATAGCCTCCATATTAAGGGATACATGGAATAAATCCATATACTCTGAGTAAAATCCCAAAGAAATCCTCAACCATTAGATCTAGAGGATAGGTGGCATAAATCTATGGATTTCGGAAAAAGACTCGAAGTAATCCTCAACCATCCGAGTCAAGTGGACACGTGAAATAAATCCACATAATTCGAGGGGAAGTGAATGTTTGAGACTTGAGAATTACAAAGTCCAGGGACACGAGGGGATCGCAGCCATTGATCCGAGAGGGACACGCGTCAGTGGATCGTCAACTCTGGATAAAATCCAATGGGGAAAGAGTTGAAAGTTGAGATTCTCGAAGTCTGGAATTGTGAAGCGATCAAAGTCATTGATTGAATAGCACGCATGGCAGAAGATCCGTCACTATGGGAGAAGGCAAGGGTCTGAGAGTTGAAAACTCTGAATTCCGAATCATGAAGCAAATCATGATCATTGATTTGAAAGGGCCATATCTGATCCAGAGACTTGGAAGGGACAAATCTCAGCTGTCAGTCCAGAAGCATCGTCAAGATCATGAGATCGATGGTCACCTCCCATTTCAGGGACAAAAAGTGATCGAGCTTCAAAACTTTAAGGGCGGGCTGCAATCGAGACCACGATTTTTTCAAGAGGACACGTGGAGGCTTGAGGATAATTGCAGGCCGAAAAGTAGTTTAGTTTCAAACCACATTTGGTCGTTCCCACAATCGCTTGATTCTATGAGGTCAGTGCCCAAGTTCATATTAAGGAAGGGTTTATCAAAAAAGGAGCCAGTGCCCAAAAATATGATATTTCACATTTGTGAAGGGGAAGGTTGCGGGTGCCATAAGACCCGTGCCAAAAAGACGAAAGGGCCTGTGACTAGATAAAGATTGACATCGCCGAGGTTTCAAAAAGTCGTTTGGCTCAAGAATTAGAGATCCTTGATTGGGAGGTCATGTATCCCTACGGGGGAGTAGGGGGGATACATCATCTATGCCCTCATGTCACTCTCACTCCACTTGTTCGTCAACCTACAAGTCTCATTGGATCTCATTATAGTAGCTACTATAACTCTGCACCATTTTTTTTTATCTCTCTTGTAATTGGTTGAGAATAATAATAGGTTTATGTGGGTTGAGGAACATATTGATGAGTTGAAGCAAGTTAGTTCACATTATCATTTGAAATGAAAGGAATTTATGTGTATTTATCGGCCCTTTAATCTATAGTGATGAAATGTATGGGGAAGGATTCATTATCATGAAGAGGAGGATTAACTGAGTAGAAACATGGCATCCCTCGAGTGAAATGGAAGCACCAATTTGAGTATGAGTGACCAATGCAGACCAATGTAAACACTCTTATTATAGATATAATTTGGTTTGTAAATCGTGCATCTCTCAGAATTGTGGAAAGATTATAGATTTCATAGCATCAATATCCATTGGAAAACATATATTCAACTTCTTGAGCAGAGTTGCTTACACTGACAAAAACCGTCAATTCTTTTTTATTGGGTTGAAAACATTCAGTAAATATATAGTGGTGCATATGTCCTGAAGCTCTGTTGGACAAGATATTTTTTCTTGGATTTGGAGCACCTTTTCTATTAGGTGTTTCCTGCAATAGTAGGAAGATGAAGCCCAGATTGGGCATCACTAACTTGGCCTTTGTAGAAGGGGTTTGAATAGTAGGAAATTCCAGAATATTTGAGATTGATATCAATCTCCTTCACACCAACCACACAATGACATTATGGAAATGCATGTTGTTCACACTAGGACCATGTGTTTCACACTGAGCATGTCAAAGTTCCTGTTGAATAGCGTAATGTTGAGGCCAAGCGGGACAAAGATGTTGTGGAAAAGCATAGTTCATAAAATTAGATGGAGAAAATTAAGAGAATTAAATTCCATGATAAAAACAAGAAGTGAGGCAAGCACAAAAGAGGTGGTTGACTCTTTAATGGTCCATGGCCCAATTTTTCTTCAATTCAATACATGTGAGTGCAATGTAGAATTGTCAACTTTTGTTTTGTTTTTTATGATTAATCTTCATATAACAAAGGTTATTTATTTTAAGGAAAAGTGAAGCCTCACCATATAGCATATGATAAAGTAAGAGAATAAATTACTTGTGATATTAATTAAGGATTGAATTAAAAGTAGTGGTGAATATCCAAATCTCATTAAGTGGATGTGAATTTATTTGTGAGGCTTTTTCATATTTAAATCATATGAATTGTAAGGGTTCTCGAACATTGAGACTATTTATTTCAGATGTAAAAAGGAGCAACAAGTATGAGTCCATGTGTGGGAGGATGCACGGGGATGCATAAGAGGTAATTTAATGGTAGTGTTGCATAATGGGTGAGGAGTTTAATATTTGAATCAATGATCATGGTGGCGATATTTAGTTAATTTAATGATAGTGTATCCAATTTCATGATGAGGATTAGTAACTTGTCATGTATGAGTCTTCATTTTGTTTTGTTAAGAGACATGTTTGAGAGAAATTTGATGGAAATAATTATTGTTTTTCAAGTTCATGAAGGGTCATGGAGAATATTTTAAAGTTGTTTGGAATGGTTGTGTGGGGTTTTGTCTTATAAAAGGGAAGTTGGGTTAAATTGAATGTGTATAGTTAAATAATAGGTCATTGGGGTGAATTGAAAAGCCATGAAAAACTTTTGTAAAAGATGTTGGCTTGAGACGTAAGGGGGTTCATGATTGATGTTACCTCAAACCTTAATTTTAAATTTATGATGGAGTCTTAAGATGTCATTGATTACAAATTATGCCATGTCAATACATTGTGGTAAGTATGGATGGAAGAAAAGTCAGGTTTTCATTGTAGTGAAATTTAGACGGTTTTCATTGTAGTGAAATTTAGACTGATCAACTATTGTCACAAATTTGAGTCTATGTTGGAACTGATCATTCCAACCATAGACAGGTTTTATTCAAAATTATTTGTAGGAATCATTAAATACCAAACATTATGAATATATGAAGCATTGTGAAAACAAAAAACTTGTGATTATGTATGAGAAGAGAAATATTTGACAAAGATGAAGAAGGATGATCAAGCTAGTGAATGATCAAGGATATCGTGTTGCTTAATGGAAGAATCAGAGATGAAAAAATGAATGAAATATATGATGAGCCTCTGTGTGTGTTGTGGAAATAAAGGATATGCATAGATGTGTTGTTCATCTCATGTGGATGACTGATTTAATTGACATGGTAATGGTAAGAATTTGGTTTCTCTAGCGAAGATGTCAAGTATGTGCATGATTCCAGAGGAATATTGCTTTATGTTTTATGATTTATTATATCTTGTTGATGTTTTTGAAATCCTTCATGGGTGTTTGATGTAATGAAAATAAAAAGAGTGTTGTGATTATAAGGAAGTGATAACTACATTTTTTTTCCTTCCAGTTTCCCTTGATGAAAGACTATTTGATAAATGTCGCACTATAATCCCTCATTGGAAGGTGCAAAGAATGTAGGATTGACATGTATACATCCGATATATAGACTATTTCCCTAGAGAAATGAAGAAGACCATGGTTGGGTACCTAGGTGTCTTGGTAGATGGAAGAATGTCCATAGGATAATTATTTGCTCGATATTAATTGTTAGGTTGGTGCTTGTCCCTAGAGTACAACAAGTTCCAAATGAATTTGATGTATTAGTGGTACATTTTATTTTCATCTAGTATGTGTTCAAGATAACAATTCCATAAGTGAGTGAAGAAATATGGACACTTGTTTGATGTGTCCGATCTCATTGAGGTGAGATCCAAATCACTCATCTCATGATGGTTCAAATCTTGTATGTTTCATCTTTTTGAAGAGTAGATGGATTCATCTTAACTGTGTAAGTTCATATTTATTCTTAATCATATAGGTTGAACTGACCATTCAATCCTAATTGAGAATGTGTATTTCCCTAAAGGGGGAGGTTGTACAGCCATATGTGGATTTGTGAACACTTGGAGTTGGATGCGTACTATGGGTAATGTTATGAGACTGGACAAGGAAGGAAAAGGGCAGGTGTCAGCAAAGAGTAGGTGCATCAATTGGACTAGAAGTTACAAGAAAAACTGTTTGCACATGTAGGGAGACTGCAAATGTCTATGATTCTAGAAAGAATGAAAAGGACAAAGATGTTGTCCTTGATGGAGAAGAGAGTTATTTTGATTTTGATTCATGGAAGATTGTGGAAATTCTTATGGAAGCAATGGATATTGATTGTGGTGGTAGATGAGATTGGTTAATTGTGGAAAAATAAGGTAAAAATGAAATTTTTTATAAGGAGTGTTGAATAAAAACAAACTTGATCATATTGTAATGTGAGTCACATATTTTATTTGTAGAAAGTTTATAATGTCATGTTTTTTAATTCTACGAAGTGGTCCTTGAGAATTTTGAGTTTGTACTTGGAATCTCCATTAGTGGAGTATGTAATGCATGTACATATATTCATGTATGTAACATGTATATACAATATTGTTGTAAGACCTAGATAGGCATCCTTACCCCTTTTTCATGTGTCCCTTATGACTTGGATAACTTGTCTACTATAGTGCAGTATCCTCTACGGTGGATTTCTTCAACACTAGGGGTGGGCCTTATTATTGGCTTTAGACCGTGGGAGGTGAAATTATGCAATCATGGGAAGTTAATAAATAGGTGGAATGAACCATGTACATGAGGGATGTTCCTATTAGACCAGCGATTACAGTGGATGATGACCCATGTATTCCAGCAGATGATTGTTTATTTATATGGGCATTGACAATTTGGTGATGTTTGTAAGATCGAGGTACAAGATGAAAGTGTCAAGATAGATCAAAGATATAATTTGTTGTTGTAATGTCACCTTAAACACATAAATTTTTATATTTACAGTACAATTTCTATCATTATTTGGTTGATTCTCCTTTCGTTTATTGAAATGTTGATCCCAATATATAATCATCATGATAATTCATGATAGGTTGAAGGAGATCTTGAAGAAGTTCCTTTTCATGAGATAATTTTCCTAGTTAATTATATCAAGATCTCTATTGATTGTTTTGGTAAGGACATCCCTATAATTCATTTATTATTACCAAACTTTTCACTTTTATTATGTCATAAGTGTTCAGTGTCACAACTAATTTCATAATCACCTTTGGACGGTTCTAAAAAAAAATTGAAAAGGATCTCTCAATCCTTCTACCACATCTGGTACTAGCGTAACTTCTCCCAACTGTTGAGATTCAACAAGAATATCCTAGTGAAAATTATGCACCTACACTAGGATGGAGCCTCAGACTATTTTTAGGTGGAAGTCTATTTTTAGATGAGGAGAAAATTATATTTATAGATGGTGAGAGAATTATATTTCTAGATGTATGTCAACTATTATTATCCCTTAATAATAGTTGGACAATAAATATTAATATATTCTCAATTAACACTAGAAAATAGTTAACTGAAGTGGAAAATCAGTTAGCTATAGGAAATTTGAGTTCGACGGTTGACTGGCGGGACATGCAAGTTAGATTAGTTGTAACTGAGTGATTCAAAGTTGTAACAGAGTTGGATGTCTAGTTATGTGAGTTGTGAAGTAGTTTAACTCAGTTAAGTGAGTTAAGCTCAGTTGTACTAGTTGTAATTGAACTTACACTAGTGAGAGATCAATGAATTAATTATTAATTAATTCACAATCAGTGATCTCACATGCAACTGAAGATTTACCACTCTTAACTACATGCATGTCATATCCAATGGTGACCCAGTTGAAGGGATGATTTTAGGGGCTAAATTTTGCTCATGGGCTAAGTTTCCATGGTTTTTCCAAAAAAGAGATTCTCTATTTTAAAAATGATTTGCCCAAATTCTATAGGACACAATTATTTTAACTTAAAAATCGCCAAAAATTTATAAAAATTGTAGAAAATCCTTAGAAATTTGAATATTTTTACCAAAATATCACCAAACATTTATAGTTGGAGTATGAAACATTAGTAAGATTTGCCAAGGTTTCTACATTTAAAAATAAATTTCCATCCTTAAAATCATCCCTGCCTAGTTGAGATAACAGGTGAAAGGGACAATTTGACTATTAGTTGTGACATTAGTGAGTGCACTCATGCAACCACACACATAGTGGATGTGCCCATGAGGAATTTGTAGCCTAGGGAAGAGGGATTCATTCATTGTAGGGATTTCCATAAGCAGGGATTGTGCAGAGGAGGTAGGTTGTCTAGAAGCAATAAATTGGCACATGAATTTGTCAATTTTTGTATGGCAGTGTGAGACGATTGTATATTGTATTGATATCTCTTGGATTAGATTTTTGTATGAGATTGTTTCATGATCCATGATATATACATAATATATGATAGTGGGGCTTTTATCTTTATTCTTTCTCGGTAAAAACATTTGTGTTATATGTGATTGATCTTTCTTCTTGATGTTGCAATTGGCGACCGCGTTTTAAATTCCGCAAGAATTTTAGTAGAAGCAATTTTGTATTTAACAGTGCCATATAATTGTTAGATCAGGAGAATATAGGAAATACATAATTTGTATTAAAATTTATACTTGGTATCAGATCTCAAGAAATTGCAAAAGATGGGTTTGTGATTGGATAGAATTTGAATTTGCAGAAAGACTTTCTTGGTGCTATAGCTAATTCAAGATTGAAATGGATTTCAATGGATTGAGGTTAGAGTATGCACTCCAGGGTATCTCGAACTACATTTCTTGGAAGGACATGATGGAGGCAGCACTTGAAGACAATGGCTTAAAGGAATTCATTGACAAAGATGTTCCTAAGCCAAATGTTATAGACACTACAAATCTTGATGCGTGGAAAAAGAAAGTGGCAAAGGAGAAGAGGATCTTGTTGGAGGGAGTACGAGACAACATTGTCTCAAAACTCCATGGGAAAGCCACACCATATGCAATGTGGAAGACTTTGACGGATCTATTCCAAAACAATAGTGACCATAGGAAATTGGTGCTCAAAGATAAACTGAGGAAGATGAAGATGGAGAAGGGTGACTCCATTCAAAAATATCTCACAAAGTTTTTCCAATGTCGGAATGAGTTGGAGAGTGTGGGAATAACAGTCGTTGACGATGATTTGGTGATCTTGGCACTCCTAGGACTTCCCAAGAATTGGCAGAGTAATCAAGACTCTGTCACTGGAAGGGAAAAATTGCTAGATTGGGAATGACTATGGTCAGATCTAGCGCAGGAGGAGTTCAGGCGGAACACCAAAGATGGCTCTTCATCAAAACATGATGATGAAGAGGATTGTTCTTTGGATGCCAAGGCAAGGAAAGGGAAGGGGAAGAAATTCCATTCAAAATATGAGTCTAAAGGAAATAAGTTGGATTTTTCCAAAGTGAAGTGTTTTTACTGGCATGAACATGGGCATATCACTACTAATTGTCCGCAGAAGAAGAAGAACAAGAAGGTTTTTGGAGCTGCAGTTGGTGAGGCCCTTGCCTCGTAATTTGAACTTGACTTCTCCTTGATTCCATGCATGGCATAAAGTGCATTGGGATCAGTGTGGTATTTGGATAGTGGTAATTCCTTCCAAATGACGGGAGATAAGGAGATGTTCAGTGACTTGGAGGAGAAATATCTCAAAATGCATATAGAGATGGGTGACGATGGGCAATACAGTGCGATTGGAATTAGTACCATTACCTTTTAGAGGGATTTAGGTAAACCATTTCAATTGAAAGATTTTATGCATGTTCTAGGTTTGAGGAAAAACTTGGTTTCAGTCACAATGTTGGAGGACAAAGGCTATGACGTTGTTTTCAGTGATGGAAAAGATTTTCTTTGACATAAAACAATGGGTCAAGTCAAGAAGATAGGGATTCAAGTTAAGGATATCTACAAGCTAGAGGTAGATGGATGCTCTGCCATGATGGGCAAGGTAGAAAAAGTGGTGGGCTGGAATGAGGGTGAATTATCGCACAAGTGATTGGGCTATCTCCATCATGGATCCTTAAATATCATGCAACAAATATCTACTGGACTTCCAATGGGAACACTTGCTCAGTTAGATAAGTGCAAGGGTTGCACCATGGGGAAGTATGTAAATTCCACCTTTCATGAAAAGGAGAACCATGCTTCGATGATCCTGGAGAGAATTCACATAGACATGTGTGGACCATTCTCGATTGCTTCAACAACAAAACATAAGTATTATGTTTTTTTTGTTGATGACTTTTCTCATAAATGTTGGATATTCTTCATGCAGAAGAAGGATCAAACATTCTCAAATTTCTATGAGTTTAAAGCATTGGCGGAGAAAGATTCAGGGAAGCAAGTGAAGGCTCTGAGGAGAGATAATGGTGGAGAATACATCTCTAACGAATTCAAAGAATTTTGCAGGAAAGAAAGAATTCAAATAGAACTCATAGCGCCTCATAACCCACAACAAAATGGTGTCACGAAGAGTAAGAACATAACGATTGTGGGTGCAACACGAGCGATGTTTCATGATCAAGGCCTACCAATGCATTTGTGGGTGGAAGCATGAAACACTGTGGTTTATGTGAAAAACCGTTGTCGTCATAGAGTACTTGGAATGGGTACACCTAAAGAAGGTTTCATTGGTAAGAAACCAAATGTTTCTCATTTTAAGATTTTTGGCTCATTTGTTTATGTGCATGTGACCAAGAATGCGAGGAAGAAGATGGAGCTGACTACTTAATTTGGGATATTTGTGGGCTACAAAGAAACAACCCATAATTATAGTGTGTATTTTCCTAACAGTAAGATGAATGTTATGCAATGAGATATAAAATTCAATGAGGGGAAAGCCATGTGGTTGTCACTTGAGAGGGAGCTACACTTGCATGTGGAAGAGGAACTGTTGGTTCCCACAGATGTGTCTCAAGATGTGGATAAACCACATGAGGAGGTTCATTGTGTATAGGAAGCCACTCATGCCGAGCCATCCATCGGAAATGGAAGAAAGTGCACCACAAAAGCTGATATATTGAAACTAGATGTTGCACAAAATGTAGGAGCCCCTACTTCACAACACAGATGGAGAGAGTGTCTTGATCGATTTACTGGATACATGGCTTTCATGAGAAAACGTATTGTGACTGAACCATATTCCTTTCAGGAAGAAGTGCAGGATCCCACTTGGGTTGATGCAATGGTGGAGGAGTATGACTCCATTGTCAAAAACAATGCATGGGAATTTGTCCCAAGACCAGTTGACAAATCAGTGGTTGGTTCAAGATGGATCGACAAGGGTAAGCTTTTAATCACTGTTCTTTATGTTGATGATTTAATACTGACTAGTGATGAGAAGATGATACACTCATGCAAGGAGGAATTTGCAAAGGAGTTCGAGATGAAATATAATGGCCTCCTTCATTATTTCCTTGGATTGGAAATATGGCAGCGAGATGGTGAACTTTTTGTGTCTCAAGGAAAGTATGCATGGGAGATACTGGGTAAGTTTCACATGGAGGGATGAAAACCCATGGATACTCCTCTTCAGGGAAACTAGAGGAAAGATGATGCTACTTCTAGAGAGGTAGTAGATGCTATTGTCTATCAATAGTTAGTGGGTTCGCTAATGTATCTAGTGAACACGAGACTGGGCATTTTCTATGCGATTAACCAGCTGAGTCAATCAATGGTTAAGACTACCAAACTCTTTTGAAAGATGGTTAAACATGTCTTGAGATACTTGAGGGGAAAGTATGAGTATGGATGATGGTACAGATAGACGGATGAGGTGAAGTTGCATGGCTTCATAGATGTGGATTAGGCAGGAAGCCCAACAGACAGAAAGAGCACATCAGGGGGGATCTTTAGTATCAGATCTACAGTTGTTTCTTGGTACAACAAGAAGCAGAGATCCATGGCACTTAGTTAAGAGGAAGTAGAATACATGGTAGTGAGTCAAGTTGCATGTGAGGCTAACTGGATGAGAAAGATATTGGTTGGTTTGTTTGGTTCTCATTTAGATCTGACATTGATTTATTGTGATAATCAAAGTTGCACTAAACTCTCAGTTAATCTTGTGTTTTGTGATAGATATAAGAATATATATATTCGGTATCATCATATCAGAGATTGTGTGTAGTGAAAGATCATGTTGGTTCAGTACATTCCTATGGAAGATCAGGATGTAGAAATTATGATGAAGGTGCTCACTAGTAGAAAATTCAAATACCATAGAGAGAGGATCGGGGTGAAGGATAATCCCTTTCCTGTTGAGAGGGAGAGTTGAGATTCAACAAGAAGATCCTAGTGAAAATTATGCACCTACACTAGGATGCAGCCTCAAGCTATTTTTAGGTGGAAGTCTTTTTATCACCTAAACTAGCACAGTCAAAGTTGTCATTTTTAGGTGATAGAGAGAACTCCAAAAAATTATTTCTAAATGTTTATAGGCTTGTTAGAGAGCCTATTTATTGTAAATAAACTTGAAATAAACATCGGAATTGATTTTATTTACAAAAAGGATGAATTACAGGTTTTGGTGGTTTAGGCGAACCTATGAAGAGTTCATTATCCACCAAAAGCAGAGCTTTCAGTGGTTAACAGGTGAAATTCAGGGCTAGTTAACCACCGAAAGTGCAAGTTCTCCAGAAATAAACTGCCTTGGGAAAAATCAATTTTGTCAGCCATGGAAAGGTCGTTTCACACGCTCAAATAGTCGATCGACAACTAGACATCCTAATATTTCCAACTGAATGTTCAGATATGAATTTGGAGCTAGGGAAGGTAGTAAAAAGTTCCCCGTAAGATGAGGCAAGGTGTAAATCTTGAAAATGTCAGAGCCCACATTTTCGCATGATCCAGATGTCATTTGGCATAATGATGGAATGCTAAACATCAAAAGTTAAGACAATTGGTGATGTAAGGTGGTATTATGACTTCTGGTCAAGGTTTGATACTCAGTAATACTTGCAAACCTCCTTTTGTCATTTCAACTTGAAACCATGGCATACACAAAAATCTATGAAGTGATTGTTTCATCTAACTGTTTGATAATTCACATGGCCCTCATAACTTTAAGTCCCGAGAGATATATTCATGATGATTCCCAATTTAACTATGATTTGAAATACATCAAGTTCAACGTCTTATTTATGTTCATTATATGAGATCCCTTTGATTTTGTTATCAAACTCTAGTCTGCAGTCATTGTCATTATACCATATGAAGGTTGAGTTTTTTGTTATGCATATTACAACTCTATCTGTCATCCAAATGCCACAGAAGCCCGAGTATTCTCTGTTTCATTAAGTCTGAGTTTTCAACTATAATCAAGCCTGAGTTTCTAGTTATGACTTGTTAAAGATTCGGTCTATCTCATATAACCCAAGTCATCGCTATTTTGTTCCTTTCAATTCAACATACATCCACTGTTTCCTCCTAATTTTAGGTGTATTGTCTTCCCAACTCACAGGTTTTTACTAATTTGCAGGTACAGGGTGAGGAACCAATTGATCAAGTTATTGATGATTACCCTAATCTTCCAACTCCTACTCCTCCAGAGGAACATATCACACCTTTGGCCGAAGAATCTACTAGCAGACCAACACCAACCAGATCATAGAAGATAAACCAATTACTGAAGAAGTTTTATGAGTTAGAATACTCTAAGAAACAAATCAAGAAGAAGAATGCACAGTTAATTGATAGAAATGTGGAATTATATGACATTAGTCAGGATGTCATGGATAAACATGACAAGACTCTGGATAGGAACAAACTATTGATGAAGGATAACACAAGGTTGTACAGACAGCTTAGACTCCTAAGGCTGAAGATGAAAGAAATTCAGACTCCAACTCCCAAGAACTCAAGGTTAGAAACCCTAGTAGAATTGGCCACTTCTTTAGAGAAGGAAACAAAGAATCCTACACAAAAAACTGAAGTTTCCAGCCCTGTACAAGGAGGAGCAGCATCACCAAGCAGCCTTGATCACGCACAGAAGCAACAACATAATTCATTTTTGCAATTTTGAACATTTTCAGAAAATTACAGGTTTCGATGGTTAACAGGCCCAGATTTTGCCTCTCTTAACCACCAAAAGTAGAGATTTTTGATGGTTAAACAGGCCCAGATTTTTATCTCTTAACCACTGAAACCTGTTACATGGCAGCAAGGTCGTATTTTTGCCCAGATTTGACTTTTTCTCAACCAAATATTTCAAGGTTGGTTTCTAAAGATGCATAATAATTAAATACATCATATTTAAGGTTTTATCTTGATGTATTTAATGTTTAAGAAGGTGGAAAAGTGAAAATGGTGACCTAGTTCATGAGCAAAAACTGTTTTTTTTGCCAAGGTGGAAAATTCGAATTTCCTATGAAGATTCATCAGCCTTGGAAGGTTTTCTACATCTGTCAAAGAGTTTCGAGGTTATGAAGACTATCAAGATAGATTTTGACTCCTTAGATAGGATATTTTCCTATTTTGTTTTGAATTTCCATTTTTAGTATTCTAGATCCATTTCTATGGGATCTCATCCTACACTTGTTGTATCTATTTTGATTTGACTATTTTTAGAAAATCTGATCCATCTTTCAAGGATCTAGATTTCATCTTGTAAGGCTATAAAGCCAAAGAAATTTGGAGCACCAAAGGGTTCTATTTTGAGTTCAATATTCTACTGTTTTTGTATGAAAGATATTTTCTTTAATATATCAATCCTGTAAGCTTCTTTCATTTGTTATTGTCATACCCTCCTTCATCTTTGTCTATGCAAATGAGTGGAATTCATTCTTTTGTCTCTGTTTAATGGTCCTATGGTAACTTTCATCTTACTTTTGATTGTTAAGCAAGAATCATAAGAATATTTGGCTAGTTTGTTGACCCATCATATATATGGTTTATGTATGTTTTGGTTAACCGATTGGTTTTCTTATCCATTTGTTATACAAATCTATATGATAAATAGCTCTTGAAGGCCTTGTATTACATGAATATAGTTAGACTATCTTGAAGATACAATCCAGAGATTAAGATGTTCATCTTGATCCAAACCCACACATATTATTGAGAAAATAGTTTCCAAAAAGATTAAGTTAGTAGGCATCTCTGACTTACAGCCTAGGAGAGTTTCCTGGAGTGATAACAAGTCTATTTCTAGATGATGATCAAATTCTATTTATAGATGATCTCTATTTATATATGGTAAGCGAATTCTATTTATAGATTTATGTCGACTATTATTATCCCTTAATAATAGTTAGACAATAAATATTAATCTATTCTCAATGAGCACTTGGAAATAGTTAACTGAAGTGGAAAATCAGTTAGCTATAGGAAATTCAAGTTTAAAGGTTGACTGGTGGGAAATTCATTTCGAATTAGTTGCAACTAAGTGTTTTGAAGTTGTAACAGAGTTGGATGTATAGTTATGTTAGTTGTGAAGTATTTTAACTCAATTAAGTGAGTTAAGCTCAGTTGTACTAGTTGTAACTGAACTTACTATAGTGAGAGATCAGTGAATTAATTATTAATTAATTCACAATCAGTGATCTCACATGCAACTGAAGATTTACCACTACATGCATGTCAGATCCAGTGGAGACCCAGTTAAGATAACAGTTGAAAGGGATTGTTTGACTATCAGTTGTGACATTAGTGAGTGCACTCATGCAATCACACAGACATTGGATGTGCCCATCAGGAATGTGTAGCCTAGGAAAGAGGGATTCATTCATTGCATGGATTTCCATTAACAGGGATTGCACAGAGGAGGCAGGTTGTTTAGAAGCAGTAAATTGGCAGATGAATTTGTCAATTTTTGTATGACAGTGTGGGATGATTGTATATTGTATTGAGAGCTCTTATATTATATTTTTGTATGATATTGTTTCATGATCCATGATATATACATAATATATGATAGTGGGGTTTTTAGCTTTATGCTTTCCTAGTAAAATCATCGGTGTTATGTGTGATTGATCTTTCTTCTTAATATTGCAATTGATGATCATGTTTTAAATTCCACAAGAATTTTAGTAGAAGTGATGATGTATTTAACAGTGGCATATAATTGTTAGATCAGAAGAATTGAGGCAATACATAATTTGTATTAAAATTTCTACACCAACACTAAACTATTGTTATCTTTTGGTTGAACACATGACGTTTATGTGTAACCTGGTATTAACTTTTAATCATGATATGGACTCTCATGTTTAAAATTTAATAAACTTATTGATCATAACTCAGGGTGACTTTGGTGCATAATCTTTGAGGTAATGACTCTGATTCTCGTGCTAATTATATAATTTGTTAACTCATTGCCTAACCATACTTTTTCTCTGTCTATACTTCTACTCGACTAATCCAACTAGAATATTATTTTGGTTATAGATTATGGAATCTTGCTAGCTCGAGGCCATTCTTCAACCATTTTAATAGTTAACCTCTATGCTTCCAAGTAAGAACAATATTACGAAATCAAGGTATTTCTCTAGAATCTTCCTTTATTATTTTTGGGTTTCTTATTATGATAAATTACTAAATATTTGTTTTCTTCATAGGGAAACACTTTGTGGCTCAGTATGGGTCCTGTGAAAATAGGTACCCATATCTCATAGGAAATTTAATGGCCACCGTTATCAAAATAACTATGGAAATGTAATGGGGTGCATAGGGTTTGCGTTGGATGTATTTTGCGGAACTGTGTCAGTGTTGTTGCAAGACAAGGTAAGATGCTTTTACATTCTCGTCTAACTCTTGCAACGTATATTGTTTAAACTCAACGTCATCAGATCGTTTTTCCCCTTTCATGTGTGAGCATACTCAGGCAACCCAACATGGTTTATATCTCATAGTGCATGGTTAAGTCTTCATACTCTCCGCCTTAGTACAACTATTTCTCCATTGTTCTTCTAGTTATAGCCCACTGGATTCAACCTCTCTATAAGTTATATGATTTACATCCTTGGTTGAGTTTATGACCATACAAGTCGTAGATAATGTCACATTCAAATATCAGTTTGTCATATGTAAATGTATTTTATGCAAACCCTTTTCCTATTAACTTCTCACTTGTTCTTAATCCAGGACATGCTTAAGTTCAATGCTCAGGGTGTTCCATTGCATAGTTTCCATTGACTCCTCTTTTATTGTGAACGATTTAACAATTCGTCCACATATGTAAAAGAGTAAAAAATTCCACACAATGGTTAGCTTATATGTAAACAATTATGACTTGAACATATTTAGCATGGCATCACTCCTTTGTTTAAAATTTCAAGTGGTCTTTGTGCTATTTTTTATGGCTATTTTATACATACATAAAGAATTGTATAAACCCTAAATCTTTCATTTGTTAGTCAAAATATAAATTTATCGATTAGGGTTTGTTTAGTTAAAACCTTATGTTCACCATTCCCCTTTATGGGTTTTTCTCTTCGAAATATATTTATCTTTTCATGTAAAATGTAATGTCCTCATTTTTTGATGTTACTATGTTACAGAGTGGGATGCCTGCGAGAGTAGCAAGATGTGGTAATAGTGATTTTATAATATATTGAGGGGTTTTATTTGTCCCGAATTGAATTGTTCTTCATATTTCATCATCAAGATCCATTCTACACAACTTATCTTTGGCTTTGTTGCATTCCGACAATTTTCATAACTTTGAGTTACTATGGAGCATATTTTAATTAAATTCACTCAGGAGGTCATTTTGGGCACAATACTTGGAGAAACATATTAGTGTAATATATCATCGGAATCGAGAGGAAAATCACTACAAGATAATATGATGAGAAGTGAATTTTAGTGGCCAGAGAAGCCATAAGGAAAAATAAATCACATTTTAGAGGTGAAAAGGTTAATTAATTAATAAAGTGATTTAATTAAGGAATATTAAAAATAAAGTAAAAGTCACATGGAGAGAAATGATGAGTAGGGGGTAAAAGAGAGATAGGGGCCTATATTATCTCATTATGTTGATTATCATTTGGATGTCTCGCATCTCGCTAGAGAGCCCATGATACTTGGGGATTTTGAGGATTTTGATTAAACAAACCCTAGAGATCAACTTGCTGGTGAAATATCCCAACTTTCTTGATCCAAGCTTGGACAAGGAGGTGAAATATTCCTCCCCCCCCATTCTACATCAATTAATATTCAGTTCCAGGAGAAGTTAAGGAAGCAGAGTGCATTTTTTGAGTATTTGGCAGAGCTAGGGCGCAATTTTGGAGTTTTTTTGCAGATATAGGGCACATTGTTCTTGAGAGAGGAGCTTGTGGAGGATTGTATACATTGGATATGAGAGAGATATGACTTCATAGGTTTCAAATATCACCCAAGTTCCTTTTCTCACTATTTCTTTGAGTTTTTTCATGTCATATTGACCATTGCTCTCAGTGGGGTGAAATTCCTGAGGAGGGCGCACTTATAATTGGAGCCATTGATTGGGGGTTTTAAATATATAAGAAACTTACAAGTGATCACCTTATATGAACTTACATCTTAATATATATAGGTTTATATCTTATCTTTGGAGTTTGGAGCTTACATTTATTTATTTGTGGATTTGGGTGAATTTTCTCTTCAAGAGGGCGCACTGTTCTCAATAGATCTAGTGATTTGGAGTGTGAGACCACTCCCATCATCTTGGATATTAATAATAGGGGTTTCCAATATCGATATAACTTTTGGAAGTTGGTTTCAGTGATTCATAGGTCATCTTCTTGGAGGTTGAATTATTGGCCTGCTATAGCCAGTGAGGGAAAATTGTGTTAGAGAGGACATCACATCTCAGCTAGGGATCGATTTGGATCTTCTAGATATTTTGTATTCAACTTGGGGAGGATTATGGAAGCCTATATCTATGTTACAAATCAAATTTCCACACCTAGGTACCTCTCCCTAAGTGTCACAAGTGTCATGAAAGTGTCATATGCACCTTGCTAAGTGTCGCATACACCTTGAAACCATGAAATAACATATGTCACAATCCCTAGTCAATGTGGAGGAGAAATACATTATATGAAGGTAAAAATACTATGTGCACATAAATAAATTATTAATATTCATGAAAATGAAATTAATTTAGTGTGAGAATCAAGCTCACTATTGGTTTCCTATTGTTTAGGAGAGGATGAGGATCTTGGATGGTTGAAATATTTCCTCCTTAAAATCCTTGAGAGATATTTCCTCCTTAAAATCCTTGAGATATATTTCCTCCCTAAAATCCTTAAGAGATATTTTCTCCCTAAATATATTGGAGATCCCATTTTTAATTGATCTGATGAGTGATCCTCTCCATGGTGGTTGAGCTTCCAAATCCTATATAATAAGGGATTTCCGTGGAGAAGGACAATATGGGGCAGATTTGAGGAATCAAACTTATGGTCTTGGGAGAAATATTTTGGCTATGATCTTGGGAGCATGATGCAAGAGATATATGACGAGTACTTGGTGAGGTTGTTGCAACTTCATCTATAGATTGTAATTATCTTTTTAAAGTTCTCATTAATATTACTTGTCTTATTCCCTTCAAGATTGTGTATTGTTGCATATGATTGTAAATATGGATAAATCAATTTGATTAGTTTAATTTTATAGAGTAGAGTAGAGGTTCTTTTTCTTTTGTTTTCCATTGCATTGCAAGTATCGAGTGGTGTTGAAGAATTTGGAGATCAAGCTTAGATTGGAGGTAGTGAGGATGAACTGTGGAATAAGGTGCATCACATTTTTTTCCTTCTCTTTCTCTTTCTAATTAGGTAATTGAATTCACAGGGATGTTAGTGTCCATTTGTATGTTTTATGTCTTGGTATAAAGGGTTTAGAATCTAAGAGATTATTCACCTATCTACATGGCCTACAACAATCTTCATATCTCTATTGTATCTTGGAGGCATTATTAGCCACACACTCTATTATGTTGTATGTATTCCATATCTGCTCCATTTTTTATGAGGTTAGCTATATATCTAAATAAAACTTAGATCTGAGGTATTTGTGGATATTTCTTGTGTTAATTTGTATCTCATCTTGTTGAGTATATTACATATATATATATATATATATATATATATATATATATATATATATATATATATATATATATATATATATATATATATATATATATATATATATATATATCATTTATGTGATGAAAAACTCAATAAAATCCTCCTAGCACAGTAACTGGGATGACAAATACACAAACTGTTTGACAAAATACCACAACCAAAAAACCTTGAAGCTTAAAATTTTCCAAGCAAATCTGTTTCGGAACATTATAGTGGTATCAAAGTGTTAAATCATCCCATCCTATGGGGATTGGAGCCTGCTTAGAAAAACTTCAGATTGCAAATGGGAAAGTAGCACATTGTTGAGTGGTATAAGAGGATGTATACCCAAGAACAGCTTCAGGAAAATATGAGGCAAGGAATATATGAGTGGATATCATAATTACATAATATTAGAGCTTGGTGTAAAGTAGATACATCACTACCAACTAGTAGATGGAAAGAAGCACAAAATTGATTCCACACCCATTAGGAGCTAGGAATTTTTCTACAGTTTCAAAGAGAATTGGGATCCATATCACATATGTAGGGGTAAAGGGAGAGTGCATTACATTGAGGTGCACTATGATAGTGATGATGATGATGCATATGGGGATGAGTCCTTATTTTACTCATTATAGTAGTCCCATGACTCTTTCTGATTTGATAGACATAGTGATGACCATGGTGCTTGTCAGGGTGCAGATGTATTCACACCTAGGCGTGATGAGTTTCAAGGGCTGGATGATCTACCTTTGGGTGTTGACATGACTACTAGGAAGTCATGTATGGGGGATGATGATATTTCTATGATGAGCGCGACACATGTTTCATATTCTCAGACATGTGTGTTAGCCATAACACATGAGGATATTAATAGCATTCTAGATGTGGTAGAGGATCCTTGTGTAGCATTTGAACACAAGGGACAGATGGATATATAGGCCTAGGAGGAGAGGCATGACTTGGAGCCAATTGACTATATACATACCTATCAGTATGAGGAGAGTGAGACACCTCTTTTGGAGATTCCATTGATAGATCAGGTTGGGGAGACTGATAGATTGATGGGACACTAACTTAGCATACCAATCTTCAATGACGACGATGCTTTCCTTGTTGGTCAGGATGACCATATCACATGTATGGACACATCCGTATCGGATATAGGCACAGATGATATTAGCAGGGTGAGGGAAAATGAGGATACAACTACACATACATGATATACTTCCACTCAGATGGAGGTAGCAGTTGGTGATGGTGTGTAGTGTAATGCAGAATGACTTAGTAGCACAAAGGATAGTGGGAAGTTTATTTCCTTATATATTGAGGAGTGTGTTGATGGGGATTCCATTGTTGACATTAGCAGTGAGATTCATGAGGTAGCATCTCAACATGATTTTTATCACGAGTCACGACACTTGACAGTACAACTGAGAGTCAGTGATGACATGATCATGGTAGCCACTGGATGCATTGATGATACACACATATTGGTGGAAGGATATTGTTGGAGGGCCTAGATGACACATGATAGTTCATATGGGGCTTTTCCATTGTTGAGTTACATACACTCAAGGACAGAGTGACTGTGATGAGGGTCGACTACCAACAATTATTGATGGATAGAGATTACCTATTGGAGGTTGGAGAGATGTGTCATAGGGTGTTGAGGGAGAATTAGAGTGAGGTGGAGTGACTAACTCATGAGTTGGTGAGAAAATAGGGATTCCTAAAAGGCACACAAAAAAACCTTCAAGGATTAGGGTCCAAAGTAGAGGAGCTCCTTGAGGAGACTAGTCACAGATCCACTACATCTATCTCAACAAAGAGTTATATGTTTACTCTAGCTACTTCACCAAAGGATGTTGGTGGTTTTGTAGAGGAACACGATATAATGGAGCTACATGAGGGGTACCAAGGAATATTGTTGGTTATGGAAAGACATGAAAATGATACGTTGGAGGATGTCCAAGTTTCACAGGGGCCACCCTTCAAGATGGGTTCTAAGATAGTTGGTCATCCACATACACCGAGTAATTCCAGAGCCAGGGGTAGTTATGAGGACACATCCATTTGGGTACTGGGATGGGATGACATCCATGTTGAGGTTGACCCAGTAGTACACATTGAATACATGATGATGTAGGAGGATATAGAAGATTGCATGAGTATACAGGGGCATATGATGATGAGAGGTTGATCACAGGGGCATGCAGAGCTGTACATTGGGATTCAAGGGGACACATTGGGTTGAAAAGAGGAGACATAATTATTGGAACATGGATATTCCTCTCCCTTGCAGTAGTACATAGATATAGGAAATCACCTTCATAGTAGAAAAAACTATATGAGTGATGATGGAGGGAGAGTGATTGACCAGTAGTTTGTGGAATTACCTATTGTTGTACATGATGATTGGAGTTTAGTGATGATTACATGTGATTATTAACCATGAGTTCCAATGGATGAAGTTTTCGTCAATTTCTTTGGATGGACTGAATCATATGATACTTCCCAGTCCTACATACCATTGAAGTTATTTTTGTTAGCCTTCCCCAATACATTCATCATAAACAATAACATAGGGGGAGATAGAAAGTGGCAGGGGACATGGAGAGTTGGTAGTAAGAGACCACCTGATGGGAGTGACATTATTACATACAACAGGATAGGGGAGGATCACCAGAGATAAAAATATGAGTCCATGGGCGCAATGGAGAGTATCTTCAACCGTGGGACAAATGATATCTCAAAGGTTGATACAGGTTCAGATTCTCATTGGGATGAATATTAGGGGAAAATAAATTGGCCTAGATGGATTTCGACAGTTATCAGTATGGTACACCATCAGTTAGTGGGGATTGGATGCAGTGAACTTGTAAATTTTCCATGGGATCCATGAGTGCTTTTGGTGGATAGTTTTCTTCATATTATGATGGTTCAGGTTGCACCAATGAGAAGTATACTTCACTCTTGTATTGTTTTCATACGTATTGATGGGATTTATTCTATATTGTAACATCCCGCTCTAGCACACTGAGCGAACTTATTCTTTGGGGACACTTTCTTGCAAGTGATCTGGATTATTATGTTATTAAAACATTTGACTTTGATTATGATGCGTGATGGGTAGATGACATGTTGTTTTACTGCATTGACATAGACAAGTGCTATTGACTCGGTTTTACTGAGTGTGTAGGGTTTTTGGACCTTGAGGATGCAGAGGCATCGATGGAACCCCTTGGAATCCAGATCAAGTTAGGGAGTGTGCTATTGGGGTTTGATTTTTTTACTGTGATATTAGTACATCTTATTAGATGATATCATGTGGATATGTTCTGACATGATTTGTTGATGATGTGGGCTGACGATAGCTTGTCGACCAGACTCACATATGGAGTAAAGGGGCCACACATGACTACCAGAGAGGTTGAGGGAGAGGTGTGGACATCAGCCCTGCCACAACCTACTAGCACTCTTGTCGTGGCTCAAACTGAAGGTTAACGATTACCTAGTTCGAGAGGACCCATGATGTCATGAGGGAAGACTACGACAGTCGCTCATGATGATTCTAAGGGGAGCACAATAAGGTTGGGGCCTTATTCCTTATAATCCCTTAGTCTCCAACAAGTTCACCTAGCGGAGTGTTGAATCCAGGGGTTATTGATGTCTACCAA
The DNA here is from genome assembly GCA_000966675.3 of Picea glauca. Classification (NCBI taxonomy): domain Eukaryota; kingdom Viridiplantae; phylum Streptophyta; class Pinopsida; order Pinales; family Pinaceae; genus Picea; species Picea glauca. Next base: position 397,646 of record JZKD02S1748966.1, on the reverse strand, counting down.
TCAGTCAAGAGGCGAGTGGCACCCTTGGAGCACGTAGTGCGAATTGAAGGGCATGTCGTGCAAGGGAACAAAAGAGGCGAGTGACACCCTTGGAGCACATAGTGCATCCTGAAGGGCACGTTGCATTGATGATGATAGAGGGATGAACCTAGATGTCCTTAAGACAAATAACACATTAAGAAATCTTAAAACAACTTCCCTAATTAAATGTTGCCCAGTTAGAATATAAGTTCTAAGTCTAAAACTTCACTAGGGGGAAAATTTTGTCTACCCTTAAGAAAATATCTATATAAAAATAAAATAATAAAATTTAAGATAAAAACCACTTAAGTAATAATTTGGTCTTCATAAATTTTTTTTGGTAACATGAAGAGAGTAACAAATTAAATAAAATGTGTTGATGTAAAACGTAAAGAGACAATTAATTATTTTAAATTTTAATAGTTTAAAAATGTACTAAATTAATAATAAAAGGAAAAAGAGGTTGAATTGCACACCTTCCATTTTTAGCTCAAAAAAAAAAGGGAAAGAGGAAAACTATAAACATTAGGAAACTAAGGAAAGGAGGTAACATAAAGGGGAAAGAGGGGACTTAAGGTAAAAAGAGGGAGGTCAACTTAGTAAATAATCTGCATTTAAGAACCTTCTAAATTGAACTAAATTAGCAACTTCATAATAGGGAAAGACTTTAAAACCTGTAAGGGAATTTAGGGACACCTAGGAGTAATTTTAGGAGTAACTCTAGGTGGGTGAGGGAAATAAGACAATTAATAAATTAAAGAAAATATTTTTTGGAGGAATGTGGGGGATGGGTGACACTTGTATGAAGGAGAAATTTTGGGATTTATTATTAAAACTTGAATTAAATGAGATTTAGGGAATGAATGGAAGTTTGAAAACTCTATAAAAGAGAGGGAGGAGATGGAAGAAGGGGATCGGCTATTAGCGTAACGTTATGCTGCATGAATAGTGACTTGACTAATTTACTTGTGGGAATTGGGATTTCCCGGCTTGGAGAGGAGTGGTATCTCAGCCTTGCGAGGTGAGCTGGGAGCTAGACGTACCCTCTAGATAGTGTGTGGCCCCTTTGCAGCTCGGGGGGCTAAGGGGTAAGCAGAGTAGCCTTAGAATTGGCTAGGAGGTACTGGTGAGGTCTTGACGGTCGACGAGCAGGAGAGCACAGAGCGCAGGACGTTAATCAAAGCAGGCGATAAGGAAATGGTATGCACTTTTATTTTGTAGAGTAGAAAGCATTAGGCCTTACACTTGGATCTGAATATTGATTGTAAATGAATTTGGCATGTTTATACCTAGAGTTATCTCATTTTATTTCGCCCTTTTATCTCACTAGACATTCTTGCATTTTTTTTTACATTATTGACTACATTTTTATGCATGCATGGATAAATTTACTTTGTGTCTATGCTTAGATGATAAAATTAACTCTGCGTTATTAAGAATTGATGGATACATCTATCTCTGTGTTTATGTTGATGGATTTTGGCTTGCGCTTGTAATTCTGTTGGCTAGCGATTAACTGTCCTTGCAATAATCATTTTCTCTTTTAGAAAATAAACTTTAGCAATCATTGATGGACAGTGACTCTGCAATAGTCATTTTCCTTTTAAAAAAGAAAAGAATAAACTATCCTTTTATTTAAATTTCTTACTCTTTAAACTAGACAACGTTGGATTATATTAACTTGTACATTCCTTAGACAATACAATGCAGGATTATATGTAAATTGTATATCCTTTTAAACTAGATAGCACTGGATTGTATTAAATTGCACATTCCTTAGACCAGACAGCACTGGATTATATGTAAAATTGCATATCCATTTAAACCAGATAGCTCTGGCACCTTTGAACTCAACAAAATTTTAGCTAGTTGATAACAGTCATTATACAGTGATGTTTATCGATAGCAAGCAACTTTTTAGCGACAATGGTGGTGTATCTTAGGAAAACTATCCATGCCAATTGATCCCTGGGTGTGTTAATGTGATGGAGGTGTTGATGTTGACAATCTTGTGGCAAACGCATTTTTTTGATGTTATCGTTCCCAGCCAACACTAATCAAGGCCTCAAATAATTAAGTCAGATTTTTGGATAATTTAATTGCCTTGCTTCTGGAAAGTCATCGTTGTGAGAAGCACCGAAGTAAACAATAATAATAAAACCACTGGTCTGATCCATTGACAGTGATGGAATCATAGTCTTGACAACGGCCTAGCATAGTCTCAACTTCTTGGCATTTAGCGAACTTAACCTGTCTTACGCTCCTAACTCCACCTGGAAACTTAAGTTTCGTTATTAATTGTAAACCCTAGAATGATCAACTACTCAACATTACCAATTTAGGAGTCCCTTTTACCAAGGTAAACATGCCAATCTCTAAATAGAGAGAGTTAGACCGTCTGACAAATTTAGAACCTCGCCTTACATCCTTCCAGCGATTTTTGGGTAGCCTATCTCCTTAACACTTACCACAGAAGTTTTATGTGACAGATGGATTAGAAGTCACTATGTATATAGAAGGAATGATAGTCATTGGCCAGTAACCCTCAGTGACCATTTCGATTTGCAAGATTATAAAATTTTGGCAGTAATTTTTGCAGAACCTTCACTTCTAGACAATTATACCCTTCCATGCCTTGCCTTGGATAGAATCTATCCCTATACCTTCTGGTCTCCTTGCCAGCCTAATCATTGACTACCCTACCCTTGGTTTTCGTGCCTTGCACAGATGTGTTGCACCGCCTTAAGTCTCATTTCATTTTTGTAAGGTTTAAATTCAAAACATATTCCTTATTTGTGTTGGGCAACAGTTCTCCCTAACTACTCATAGGAGCAAGTTAATTTTCATAAATCTAAACTATTTAGTAATTATGCCCGAGACAATACCCTTACCTCGCAGTGAATGGTCTTAAACGCCTTTTATTGCTAAATTATTAACGCTCTGTTATTGCTCATGATCAATGCCTAGCAGTAAATCTTTAACCGTTTTAGCAGATAAATTGCTTTGATTACGGGTAGATTTGCTTCTTATTGGATTCATAGAACAACCTTAAAGTTTGCAGCCAAATTGGACCACAATCACTAGAATATTTCAGACCGCCATTGAATTTATCGCCTGCAGATTTATATAATTATGTTTGTTGATGAACAACGATGTAATGGTCATCGCCTTTAGTGTACAACCTATGATATAATCCTTGCTTCCAATAGGTAAGTTGGCTTTCTTTTATTTAATTAATAATGACATGTTCTTCATTTCTCTTTAATTATTAATATCCTTTATTTTAGTTTTTATTATTCTATCATGATTGTGGTGCATCGAAATTACACATGATCTACCATAGTGTAGATTTTCTTTATTATTCAATATGATTGAATTATATAAATATTATAGAATTTTTAATTAGATAGCATTATATGGCTATGAAATGGTTAAGTTTTTGATGGGTTAGTATATTTAGAGTCATGAAGTGTTTTCATTACTAATATTAGTGGGATGGGAATTTTGGGTAAAGGTTGATAAGATGTACATAATCTACTTCTGGGGACATTGTTATATATATCTAACATGATTATTAGATATTGACTTTAAAACAAAATACTTATAACAATAAAAGTAATTTAAGGCAAATTGATTTAGATGGAACCCTGAGAACATTATAATTTAAACTTGCGCAATGAATTTCTTTAATATTGATTTGATTATATCTCGATGACATTATGCACTTTAGACATGCGAAGTCGGGCTCGAATTGGAGTTGAACGGACTGTGCTAATTACCTTACTTGCTAATTTAATTGTCTTTGTCTTGTAATTGATTGAAGGTACACCTCCCATGCAATATTGTAACAGTAGTGAGTAGCTTAATAAGTTAATAATGTTTTACTATCACATTTTACCTTAATGTAGATAACCTTGTCGATTGTGATTAAAGGTTATGTTATTGTTATTAGCTTAGTAGTCTTGGTCTGCTTGTGTTGGGCGGGATGTAGATACCTCCATGTTCCTTAGAATAGTCACCAACCCTGAGACCTTAAATGGTTAAAATCGATGTGAATCTGGGCTTGAGCATTGCTTAGGTGTCTTGGAGGTCCTAACCATTGTAGGGTAGGACGGACGGGTAGTAAGTCTTATTTTATCGGTTGATTGTCATTCTTTTCTTGCATATTATTGATGTGTGTCTTTGATCATTATGTTGTTGTCACAGTAGCATGCATCATGTTCGTCATCGTTTTGTGACACAAAGTATAAATGTCCTTATTACCCTTGTACACACGCACACACAAACAAAAAAAAAAATTTGCACTTGTTATGAGGGATTGATGTCGTGACGATTGGGAAGTTCGTTATGTATACGGAGAAACATGTTCTCCTTGTTTATGCTTATGATCAAGTATGGTGGTGGATGATTTGAAAATGAAAAAGGCTTGTGTGTAAATATTTGTAAGTGAAATAGTTATGTGACTTAGGAAATTGGATCAAGTTTGGAAACACATAAACTTAATGATTTTTTACTTAATATGAGCCACATAAATAGCCATAAAAAAGAAGCACATAACACAACAAAATGATAAAGGAGTTCACCCCTCTCTTGGGCTACATCTCCTGGTCCAACTTCCAATGGATCATTTTCATTATATTCTAAAAGTGTCAAAATAAGTGGTTTAGAATTCTCATAATGAAAAATAGATGGCTCCAATGGCACCAAAACATCTAAAAACCCCTAGTTGGGATGTTCCTGCACCTGGTTTGGCCAAAAAATGGAGAAAATACACTTCTTGGAAGTTTTTCCCAAATAGCCTGTTATACCTGATCGCCAAAACAAACATTTTGTGTGAATAACATTTCCCTTGAGCATTTCCCATGCCAAAAACCCAACACGTGTGCCATTCCGTAAACTGTGTCATAATGTCACACCGTTACGGAGATTTGCACCTTTTCCAGTGGAGGTGTCAGTCTCATGGCCCCATGTGGCCTAGCACCAACCTACAAATCCACACCCGTCTATTATTCCATTGGATCCTAACACTCGTGGTCATATGGTAAAGTACAGTGACCAAGGGCTGGGGCTAAGCCTTAGACCCTTTTTTGCCCGAAATGAAATATAGTTCAAACTTAAATATATTCTTTAAAGTATAGAGGTTAATTAACAATAGCAGGAGGGTTGGTATCCCAGACTTTTCCAAGACTCTGCCAGTATACAGAGGTCCTCGGTTCGACCCCTATAGATTCTATGCCAAAATTTTAAACTATCAACCAAATATGGGGTGCCATGTAGAGACCCATAGTTGGGCCATGTGGCACCTTCCAATTCTCCACGAACATGTCACGTTTCAACCACCAAGAATGATTTTAAGGATGGAAATTTATTTTAAAATGTAGAAACCTTGGCGAATCTTAGTAATCCTTCATATGACAACTATAAATATTTGGCGATATTTTTGTAAAAATATTCAAATTT
>JZKD02S1748966.1:316240-384804 GCA_000966675.3 Picea glauca | reverse complement strand
TTCAATATCACTTTGTGAGAGACATGATTGAAGAAAACAAAGTATCATTGATGAAGGTAGACACTTTGAAGAATGTTGCAGATTCATTAACAAAATCTGTGAGCACTGAGAAGTTATCTTGGTGTAGAGAATACATGGGCATTGTTGCCTTGGATTGTTGACTATGTAACTCTGTAACCCCCTATGTGCAAAGAAAAAAACAAGTGGGAGAATGTTGGGTATGTGTTATATTCTTTGCACGAGACGGAGTGTCTGAGTGCTTGCGCCGGGCACGCAGGGGGGTTAGAGGGGGGGCCTCTAGGCCCCCCCTTGGGGGGTGCAGGGGGGTGGAGCCCCCCGCGTGGGGGTTCGGGGGCAGCGCCCCCAAAGTTTTGTTTTTTTCAGGCCGACATATTTTCGCTGGGCCGACAAAAGTTTCATCTTCTGATGTAAGAGTTTCATGACTCTCCTCATAATCCATACTTGGTGAATGCCTCCTTGAATCTTGAGGTGAATGTGTAGTTCTCCTTCTTGAAACTTGAGAACTTGGATCTAAACGTTTACCTTCTCCTCTTGTGAGCTTCAACCTTGTAAGAATCAGAAAAGAAACACTTACAATCAATAAAACCTTCAAAAACTTTTGTTTTGATACCAACTTGATATGGAAATGAAAAAGGCTTGTGTGTACAAATTTTTAAGTGAAATAGTTATGTGACCTAGGAAATTGGATAAAGTTTGAAAACACATAAACTTAATGATATTTTACTTAATATGAGAAGAATAAACATTCATAAACAACCATAAAAAACAAGCACCTAACACAACAAAATGATAAAGGAGTGCACCCCTCTCTTGTGATACATCTCCTGGTCCAGCTTCTGATGGATCATTTTCATTATATGCTCAAAGTTTCAAAAAAGGTTCTTTACGATTCTCATAATACAAAATATATGGCTTCAATGGCTCCAGAACGTCCAAAAACCCCTAGTTGGGCTCTTCCTACACCTGGTCTAGCCAAAAAATGGAGAAAATACACTTCCTGGAAGTTTTTCCCCAATAGCTTGTTGTACCTGCTTGCAAAAACACACTATGTGTGTGACTAACCTATCCCCCGAGAGCTTCTCCTGTGAAAAACCCATCACGTGTGCCATTCCACAAATTGTGGTATCATGTCACACCATTAGGGAGGTTGGAACCTTTTCTGGTGGAGGTGTCGGTCGCATGGCCCCATGTGGCCTAGATCTGACTTAAAAATATTCTCTTGTCTAGTAGTCCATTGGATCCTCATGCTTGTGTTCATATGGTAAATTATGGTGACCAAGAGTTGGGGATAATCCCCAACCCCTTTTCTTCCCGGTATGAAATATAGTTCAAACTTAAATATATTTTTTAAGTATAGAGGTTAAGTAACAATTGCATGCAGGTTGGTATCCCAACCTTTGCCAAGAATCTTCCACTATATAGAGGTCCCATGTTTGAATCCCATGGAATCTATGCCAAAATTTTAAACCATCAACCAAATATGGGGTTCCATGTGGTGGCCCCTCGCTGCACCATGTGGCACCTTCCCATTCACCATGAACATGCCACATGTCGATGACCCATCGGTCCACGTCAACCACTACCACATAAGCTACCAAATCACTACTTGCCACATGTCCAGTATAGTCCCACTACCACATCAATTGTATTATCTACACAGTCAGACTGTACAGACTGTACAGTCAACATTTTTTTCCATGTTTGAAAAAGTTGACAGAACATGATATCTCAACCATATAGAGTTTGTTTGAACCCGTTCAAGTTGCATTATGATTGTGAGGATGTGATCTATGCATTGAATCCATTTTCAAGTAGTCCTGAGAACTTTGATTTTTGAGCATATTTTGATCCCCTGGATCAGTGGATTTGCATACTTTGGTTCCACAGGGATACCTTTACAGGTTAGGATTCTTGATAGTAGGTCCAACCCTTACATGTATTTTAGCATGAGGTTCTAAGAGTGGGGGATCTAGTATGTGTACGTTGGGTAGAGAGTCATGATTAGAGTGGTGTAGTGTCGAAATTATGGTCCCTTTCAGAGATTAGCATGCGACCCTGTGATTACAGGGCCGGGAATTTTATTGACTAATGGGGGCAAGTGGATCCTTGCAAGGGAAAATCTTTTTGATTTTCCATTAAGCTTCATTTTTTAGGGGAGCATGTCACTTGTTGGTGATTCATTGAGGTCTTGTAGAATCTCATCGTGTAGGAAACATATTGAGTTGAAGGAGGCCATTTGGGATTGGTGTGGGCACGAAGGTCAAACTCATTTCTAGTGGAGGCTGAGTCTTATTTTTAGGAGGCTCTTGGTGTTGATGTATTAGAGGACTACACTGTGCACAACACTGTAGTTCACATATTGATTTTCAATCCATCGATCGAACTACTTGGTAGTCTAGAGCTTGAAGGAGTTGAGATTCTAGTGGAGAAGTTGATTGAGGAGTTGACAGAGGATCTATTGCACATTATCATTCTACTCATCAGGAGCATTTTGGTGTCATGTGTGATGAGAAAATGAAGGGGCCATGCATTGATGGGAGTGCACTACATGTCATAGAGGTGGATATGGGATCCGGGTATCATATACATATAGATTCATTTATTGCTTGATGACAAGCAATATTCTAGCAGGGAGGACTATAATGTCCCCATTTTTAGATGTTACTATGTTACAGAGTGGGATTCCTTCTAGAGTAGCCATATGGGGTTAATCGTGAGTTTAGGAGATATTGAGGGGTTTTATTGGGCCCAAATTTCATAATTAATCATATTTCATCATCAGAATCCATTCCATACAATGTGTCTTTGGTTTCATTACATTTTGACGATTTCGATAATTTTGAGTTATTATGGAGCATATTTTAATTAAATTCACTAAGGAGGTCATTTTGGGAAAAATATTTGGAGAAACCTCTTAGTTTAATAGCTCATCAAAATTGCGAGGAAGACCACTACACGATAAGATGATGAGAAGTGATTTTCAGTGGCCGGAGAAGCTATAAGGACAAATAAATCACTTTTTAGAGATAAAAAGGTTAATTAATTAATAAAGTTATTGAATTAAGGAATATTAAAAATAAAGTAATAGTCACTTGGAGAGACAATATGAGAAGGGGGATAAAAGAGAGATAGGGCCTTCTATTCTCTCATTATGTTGATTATCATTTTGATGTATGGCTTCTTGCTAGAGAGCCCATGATACTTGGGGGTTTTGAGGGTTTTCACTGAACAAACCATAGAGATCAGATTAGTGGTGAAAGATCCCACATTTCCTAATCCAATATTGGACAAGGAGGTTAAATACTCCTCCCTCACCATTCTACATCAGTTAATATTCAGTTTCAAGAGCAGTTGAGGAAGAATGGCGCAATTTTGGAGTTTTCTGCAGAGCTAGGGCACATTGTTCTTGAGTGAGGAGTTCGTGGAGGATTGTAGACATTGGATATGAGATATATCTCACTTCATAGGTGTTATATATCACCAGGGATCCTTTTATCACTATTTTGTGGAGGTTTTTCATGTCATATTCACCATTTCTCTCAATGGGGCGAAATTCCTCTGGAGGGTGCACTTATATTTGGATCCATTGATTGGGAGGTTTCATATCTATTAAAAAATTCCAAGTGATAACCTTATATTACCTTACATATTCATATCTATATATTTGTAGCTTCTCTTGGGAGTTTGGATCATACATTTATTTATTTGTGGATTTGGGCGAATTTTTTGTTCTGGAGGGAACACTGTTCTTAGTGGATCTAGTGATTTGAAGTGGGATATCACTCCCAACATATTGGAGATTCAACATAGGGGTTTACTATCCCCTGATATACCTTTTGGAAGTTGGCTTCAGTGATTCATAGGTCATCTTCTTGGATGATGAATTCTTGGCCCGCTACAACTAGTGAGGGCGCATTCTGCTAGATAGGACATCACATCTCAGCTAGGGATCAAGATGGATCTTCTATATCTTTGGTATTCATTTTTTGGAGGATTTTGGAAACCTAAATATTCATATCTTGATTCTATCTTGGAGGAATTATCATCCATACAGTCTATTATGTTGTATGTATTCTAGATCTGCTCCATTTTGTATGAGGTTGGTTGAATATCTAAATAAAACTCAGATATGAGGTATTTGTGTCTATTTCTTGTGTTACTTTGTATTGCATATTGTTGAGTATATTGCATTTCTATATCTATATGATTTATGTGTACCAAAAATCAATAAAACCCTCCATGGAATAAATATTTACTCTTTTGGTAACTGGATTCTCTAATCAATTTGTCTCTAGTTTAAATAAAATAATTTAAAAATCATATTTACAAAAATTATTCATCACCATCAATGTCCATGGCGATAAAATTTTCTCAAAACTCCCTTAACATAAATAATTAAAATTCAAATATTCAAATATTCATAAATGGAAGGACATTGCATCCTCCCCCCTTGAAATGAACAACATCCTAAGTGTTCGAACTTGAGTATCACAACTTTGGAACAAGAATGGATAATCCTTCCTCATGTCTTCTTCCATTTCCCAAGTGGCCTCCTTATGGATAAAGTGCCTCCAGTACACTTTAACATGATTGATGGCTCTGTTCTATAGCATAGTTTCCTTCTTGTCGCGAATGCATAGAGGTTCCACCTGGAACTCACTTTCTGGTTCCGTCTATATCACATTCCAATTAACGATATGAGTTACTTGATGCACATATTTATTTAAAAATGAAAGGTGAAAAATATTGTGTACTTTTAAATTGGTTGGTAGTGCAAGTTGATAGGCCATTGACCCCACTCTGGAAATCACTTCAAAAGGGCCACAATATCATGGTGACAACTTGGAACTCTTTCCCAATTTGAAAGAAAATTTTCATGGTTTAAGTTTTAGATAAACATGATATCCTAAATTTAATTGTGAATGTGTTCTACTCAAGTATGTCAAACTCTTTTGTCTATCCTAAGAACTTTTAAAAATTTGTTTCTCTTTATGAACAATTGTTTCCATTTCTTTTAACATTTTGGGACCCAAAATAATTCTACCAAGTGGATTGTCCCAACTAACAGGTGTTCGACACTTCCTGTCGTACATTACCTCAAAGGGAATCATTTTTAATGATGTCCGATAACCATTTTTTTACGAAAATTCAACCAGATGAATGTAATCTTCCCACTTTATGGAGCATTCTATTAGATACATCCGCAACATATCCTCTACAATTATATTAGTCCTTTCGGTATGACTGTCAGTTTGAGGATGATATGTGGCACTAAAAATCAATTAAGTGTCCAAACCACTAAATAATTATTTCCATAAATTCAAAGTGAACTTCGTGTTGATATTATCGTATTTGGGGGAGGTATTAACCTCTATGTTTAAAATTTGACAAGACTAGAATATTCTTAGAAGTAAGAGAAACCCTAAACAAATGTGTAGAAACCCTATAAGACATGTCGTCTCAAAAAAATAATCAATATTTAATTGTTAACCTATAAAATAAGAAGTCAGTATGGACAGGTGACAAAGAGCACTATAAATAATAGGACGCTAGAGCTCATTTTTCATTCACACTCTCACAGCTCACACAGACTAGTGGTGCAAAAGTTTGGAGAGGGAGTGAAGTTGCTACAACTAGGGTTTTAGTTTTTGGTTGGACTTTCTCTTGGTTATGGTTTGGAATGTTTTCTTGGTCTTTGGTTATTATTGCTTGGTTCACTAGCCTTGGAGAAAGGTGTGCTACCTTGGTAGGGTATTGGTCTACTTCCATAATTATTCTGTCTGTCAAGGTTAAGGTGCTCGTGGGTGGCCTTTGTGCCTATGGTTGGGTGACAATATTTCTATATTGTCTATGGAAAAACTAACACATCCATTTATTTTCTAATAGTTTATGGGCCCACACTATATTCAGACAGTCTAACCATTGGAAGATAGATTGGGAAGTTATTTGTTAATCTTGTTATGGCACTAGTTACAAGTCCAAACAATTTTTATAATTATGCAGCTCTAAAAAACCCTAACCCTTGTGTTCGGGCACTTATGATGAAGAATTGGACCTAATTATTTGATATCCTATTGTTCCCTAGCCTAGCGCACCTATTAGTACCCTCAGCTAGTAAAAACATTAGGTTTGAATTTTTGCTCAAAGTAAAAGGTTTACTAGTCAAAGTAAAATTCAAAGGTTGACTTATGGTCAAATTGATTATGTGGTCAAAGTTAAAATTTTAGAGTTTCTACCTTGTCCTAATAATTGAATCTAATCTCTTCTTTTCAAGATGGTGTCTAGTTGCAGATTGGAAGGCAAGTTGGGCGATGCTACAAGACTTCAAAGGTATGCACTTGTATATGCTATCCAAGTTATATCATCTAACAAAATATGAGTGTGTTTACAGTAAAAGTATTAGAGATATTCTCCAATATGTAATGTTGGATTCAGTGCATCAAGAGGAAAAAGTGCAACCTCCATAGCTATTGAGGTTTCAGGTTCCAGGTGTGATTAAACTGTTAAGATTCAAATTTGTGTATATGAAGGGTGAAGTTGCTACATTACAAATTGTGAAAGTAGTCTTTGAAATATTCTATTATTGATAGGTGTAATGAATACTTGATTGCATATGAATACTATTGATATAGATGCTTATTATACTTGTTTGCAAGATAAAATAACATCTCCTATAGATAGATATTTTTTTTTTCTCTTATTGTTCTTGTTCCAGGAAGGTACCCTTGTGAAATATGGTTCATGAACAATCCTTGAGAAAGTTTTCATAGAAGAATTTTATAATGATGACACAACTCCCATATGGGCAGCAATCAAAACAGATAGAAACAATCTTAAAGAGACTCAAAGGAGTTAGACTTGAAGGAAATTAGGAATAAAAAAGAAACTCGAATAGGATTGTGACACTTTGTGTAAACAAAACAAATATGTAGCAGAAAAAAGCATGGACTCTCTCATATGGAGGGAGTTGATCACAAAATTCCAAAATAAGATCATGCATATTGCTCATTCATGCATGAATGTGGGATTAGGAGGGTGATAATATCCAATGATACGATCCATTTAAGATGAATCCCTAAATACTATGAAGTATCTATCCATGTTCTTCATTGGAAGTAGAAGCCTTGATAAGCAACATGTGTTCAGTTTGACTCTAGAAGAAGTATTCTTCAAAAATAAACCTTGAATATCCTTGGTTTTCCATTTACATTTTTGTTCCTATGGAGGAAGGTTGGATCCTTCAAGAAAATAGGGCATGTAATATATAGAATATTCCATGGAATCCAACATTGAAGAAAAACATGAGGAAGAACATGAAGATTCCAAGAAAGAAAGAAAATCCAGAACATTGAATTGAACTAATTTGAACTCAGGCGAAGAAGTCAAGAAGAAGGAATGGAAGGAAGTTGTGATGAAGAACAATGTATGTAATAAATTGTGAAAAATACTTAAGAATTGATAGATACAAGGAGATAGTTAGGGATAGAGGATTGTCCCAGAAGGAGGAAGAATACTATGATAACAACTTGTTCCAGTAACCAGACATACCTCTACCTGAGCCATTATATCTCATGCAATATCCATGGGTAGGAGTTTACATTAGATGAATGTGAATATTGTTCTTATCAACATAGTAATTGAATAAGAAGCATATGTAGAGAAACACCAAGGTTTTCTTGTACACTGGAAAGAGACCCTTGTATGTAGATGGAAGAAGAGATTGTATGGAGTCAAGAAAACATGGAGCAGATCCTCTTATGTACAACAAAAGCGTGGTGAAAACTTCCTATGACAAAGGAAATATATTGAAATGTTTCTTCAAAAGTCTGAGATGATGGATTGAAAATCCATGGAAAAATCCCATGATGAAAGATTTGAAGAAAATGAGAGACTCTAATCCAGTAGAACCATCTCTGTATCGGGAATTGATTGGCTCATTAATGCATTTGCATAATACTCAACTGAATATTTGTTTTGTGGGATGTTCAAGTTATGATATACAATTGCATGGATTTGTCGACTCAGATTGGGTAGGGAGTGCAGATGACAGAAGAAGTGCTACTTGGATATATTTCAGTTTGAGATTTTCCATGATGTCATGGGATAGTAGTAAACAAAAATTTGTTGCGATCAACACTACAGAAGAAAATTGTATTGCAGATTTTGTTGGTTGTCTAATCAGGTGCTAGATTTGACCATGATACATTGTGATGATAAGAGCTATTTGAGGATTTTAGAGAACCCAATGTTCCATGATAGGTTGAAGCACATTGAGATCAATAATTATTTTCTCCATGATAAATTCCAAAGGGGAGAAGTGGTTCTCCAATATATCTCCTATATGAGAAGAAAAGATATATTTTGGTAAATCTTATGTCCAAGATGAAAAGTTTGCATACTTAAGGGAAAATATGGGGCTCATGGATATGACTTCCTTATTGAAAAAGGAAGTGATTACTCCCATATTGGGAGGGAGCACTCATATGTTATTAATTAATGCAAAGTCATTTTCCAGTTCAAAAAATGGTCCAGGTTGGGATGTTTCTTTCTAGTCGAGAAAGTGGTTCAATATTTTTTAGGGACAATCATTTTCCATTTCGGAAAATGCTGCATATTGGAAAATCATTTTCATAATGAAAATGGTTTGATAGATTGTTGATGTACCATATACATTGATTCCCTTTATGGCGAGTGTGGTGGAATGTTCGAGGACAATCATTCTTCTTGGAAGTTACTCTGAGTAGTGGTCAACTAGAATGGTCTTCCTCGCCAGGAAGTCATTCTTTCGAAAGTTCACAGTTGTGAGAAGTTTTGAAGAATGGTCTATTTTGGAGGTTGGTGAAAGACAATCATTTTCATAGGAAATGGTTTGGATAGTCATTCCCTAGGGAAGACTCATTCTCTCTAGGTTTCATTTTGATTAGTGTTGAAGGAATGGACCAGTTAGGAAAATGGTCTAGGTTCGATAATCAGGGACAAGAATTCCCTCGGGCAGACTCATTCTCTACAGGTTGCATTATGATTAGTGCCAGAGGAATGGCCTAGTTAGGTGAATGGTCCAGGCTCAAAAATCAAAGACATTTGTTCTTCTATGCTTTGGAATAATAGTCCAAATATCCCATGGCTGATGTTTTACTTTCTAAGGGAAGATGATCTTCCATATATGACAAATGTAAGTGGAGGAATGGCCCAGATACTCAGTTTGTATCATGATATTGTTTATGCAGGCTGATATCAGATGATATGATTGTTGTGGAGACTGTATGTCTCTAAACAATAGGTGGATGGTACTCTAGTAAATGTGATCCATTAGTAGTGACTTTGTGTCACTGTTTAGTAGTTGTGTGCTACTAGAAGTGGTTGTGTACCACTGGATAGTAGTTGTATACTACTATGGATATACATAGTTGTGTTCTATTGGACAAAATTATTGCAACAGTATGCTACTATATGAGTTCCATGGCGACTACCACTAGTGTTGGAGTTGATTTCCAGGTAGATGGATAGTCAATATGCTAGTGGAAAGACGTTCTCCGGGAAGAGAATAGTCTAGAAACAAGAAATTCTTGTTTGACACGCATTCTCTCTCTGGAGAATGGTCCAGGTTGACAATTTGTTGACATATCATGGACTGGTATTTTCCTAAGGCACAAATTCTGGCACGATTAGGAAGATGGTTGAGGACCAATATTTTCTATATCATATAGGTAGAGATGGATCTCTATGGTACATATGACCTGATTAGAAAATAGTATGAGATTGAAATTCCTATAGTAATGGTATTTGTATCCCATGACGTGGCTTCCAACATCTATTGGAACAATTATTATTCTAGGACATATTTTTGGATTAGAATAATCATTATTGTATCACTTTGTGGAGTGAGTGACTTATTCAACATCATTCTTGATTATTCAGATGGAGTATGTGTTATAAAAATAGGATCGTGAAGCAATAAAATAAAATAAATGCGGAAATAAAAAACAGAAGATACACAATACAATAGATACACAGATAACATGGTTCACCCAATTTGTTCTACATCCACCAAAGAAATTGTCAGGTCCTTCCTTTTTATTATCTACCAAAATGAAAAGATACAACCTACAACTCAGTTGTTGTAACTTCCTCTTCTTCCTCTTCAAGTATCCTCTCTCAGAATACAACATTCAAAATTATACACAGTTGCAATATAATTCCCTCATAAGAGAGGGTTTCCTTTTAGGGGAAAAAATCCTAAAAAATAAATTCTACTGTTAGATATGCGACCTTATAATGAATGGTCCATATTAACTACAAAAATACAATGTTTTAAAAGGAAAATTTTCCCAATATTTCACTTCTGTGGTGCTTCCCTCAAATCCCCCACCACGGGGGCCTACAAAAATTTTCTTCCCGCCCACCCCGTGGATCTCCCTGGGGACATTTGTGGGGGGGAAATCCCCCCCAAATCCCCCGTTAGGGAATGAGGTCCAAGCATGGCTGAAACATACCTATGAATCAAGAATATAATCAAGCTCCACAACCAACAATCTCCCACTTGGAGATCGATCACAACAAATCTAGTACTAATGTACCTACTGAACTATACTCCACCTTGGACCTGGAAAATTTCTCATCTTCAGCTTCATGCTTGAAGACCAATTGAAACTGAGAAGGAGCTCAATTTCTCTTTGGTTACTCCCTTCTTTAACATGTCTACATGATTCTAGCTAGTATGTATCTTTTCCAACTTCAAATGTCCATATTCCAAGATGGATCACATGAAATAGTACCTGAGTTGTATATTCTTACTCTCTTAATGAAAGTATAATTTATTTGGAATATAAATGGCACTCTCATTGTCACAATACAGCCTGTTATTGTCCTCCTTCCTTCACAATTCCTCCATAAACCTTGGTAACCAAATAATTTCTTTACTAGCCTCTATAGTAGAAACATACTTTTCTTTTGTTATTGAAAGTGCAACAACCTTTTATATTTTTGAAATCCAACTTATTGTTGTTCCACCTAAAGTTAAAACATACCCTGTGGTGCTCCTCCTTCTATCTTTATCACCTTCCATATCTGAATCAACATATCCCTGTAGAACAATGTATAAACCTCCAAAGCATAATGCATGAGTAGAAGTACCTCTCAAATACCTAAGAATCCACTTTATTGCCTCCCAATGTTCTTTACCTGGATTATTCATATACCTTCTCCCAACTCCCACTTCATCTGCAATATATAGTCTTTTGAAAACCATCGCATACATCAAGTTTCCAATTGTTGATGAATAAGGGACCTTGGACATGTATTCTATATCCTCCTATGTCTTGGGACGCATTTCCTTAGTTAATTTGAAATGGGTGGCCAAAGGTGTACTAACTGGTTTTGCATTCTGCACTCTAAACCTCTCCAACACCTTCTCTATGTAGTCACCCTGAGACAATGTCAATTTGTGATTTTTCTTGTCTCTTGTTATTCTCATACCAAGGATTTTCTTTGTAACACCCAAATCCTTCATCAAAAAATAATTATCTAATTTCTTCTTAAGAATATATATATCCTTCATATTAGACCTTGCAACAAGCATGTCATCTACATACAACAACAAGATAATATAGCTTCCATTTTCTAGCCTTTTAAAATAAACACAGTGATCAGAATGCTATCTACTATAACCTTGCTTTGTCATAAACCTATCAAAATTCAAATACCATTTCCTTGGATCTTTATTTAGGCCATACAATTTATTCTTCAACCTACATACTAAATTTTCCTTATGTTTGACCTCATACCCCTATGACGTTTGAGGTACCTATTTCTCCTATTGTTGTACATTTTGATTTTCTGGTACCTTTGGAATTTATTTTTCAATGATCTCATCAAGCAATGTGTATCCTGGTTTTTATTTTTCCTCTTTCTCTCCCTACAACTGATCTTTGTACATGACCTTCTCATTGAATATGACATCTCCACCTCTAATGATTTTATTATTTTGATAATCCTATAAGTGATAACCAAAATCATTAACATTGTATCCAGTGAAGGTAGACTTCTTGGATTCTCCCATAGGATTTTTTATATATTATTTATCAATATGGACAAATGCTTCACAACCAAAAGTATTGAAAAAAGGATAGTTTACCTTTTTATGTGTCCATTTCTCCTGTGGAATTCGACCATACAAAGAGCTTGAAGGTCCTTTGTTTATTAATTAAAAAAAAATATCTACAATAACTTCCCATAACTATAAGGGCAACCCAACATGAAATCTCATACTCTTTGCATGCTCCATGATTGTCATGTTCATCCTTTCTGACACACCATTTTCTTGTGGTGTTCCTGGAACTGTTTTATCTCTATGAATCTGATGGTATGAATGGTAATCATCAAACTCCTTGTTGCAATATTTACCTCCATTGTCTGATTTGAGACACTTCAACCTTTTCTCTGTCTCATTCTTAACCAAATCTTTCCATTTCTTGAAAGTATAAAAAACATCCTATTTTTTTGGAATGCAATAAACCCAAGCTTTTCTAGTTGAATCATCAATAAAAGTAACATAATAATGAGAGTCACTAAGATACGATACATGATTTGGTCCCCATACATATGTATGCAAAAGCTCTAATCTTTCACTCTTCTTTTATTTTCCGACTCTCAGAAATCTCACTCTCTTTTGTTTTCCATAAATACAATGCCCACAGAAATCAAAATCAATTTGTTTAATAACTAGAAACAAATTTTTTCTTGAAGTATATTCACCCCCTTCTGACTCGTGTTTCCAAGCCTATGATGTCGTTGTGTTGTATCCACTCCTGTAGAATCTAAAGAGATAAAAGAATTAGTATTACGAGTACATAAATACAATGTACCTACCTTCTCTCCTTTTTCTATCACTGGTGATCCTTTGGTGACCTTCCATGCCTTATCTATAAATATAGATATATACCCTTAACTTCCCAACTTCCCTATTGAAATTAGATTTTTCTTCATATCTGGTACATGTCTTACCTCTTTCAATAACCATTGGTTTCCATTAATTTTCTTTATTTGTACCTTACCAATTCTAACATTTTTTCATGGTCCATCGTCACCCAAATGAACTCGTCCAAAATGACCTTGAACATAATCTAGAAAATGTTTCCTATGGGGTGTTGCATGAAAAGAAGCCCCTGAATCTACTACCCAAGAATCATAAATTTTATCTAAAGAAAAAATCAAAGATCACATGTTACATTTTCTTCCTGATTTTTTTCCTGTTGTCCATCTCTTTGTTTCTTTGGAGCTCTGTAGTATTTCTTCAAATGTCCTTTCTTTCCACAATTACAACACTCTATTTTTCCTAGTCTGGATTTGGATATTCCCTTCCTTTAATTCCCTCGTTTTCCTGATCCCTTTCCTCTATCATTTTGTCTTCCCATATTCTCCATATTTAACACATTACTTGATGTATCACCTATGTTTCTCTCTCACATTTCCTCACTAAGGATAACACCAACAACATCATCAAATTTTAGAGTGTTTGAACCAAATACACACTTACTTACAACCATGATAAAGCCATTCCAACTTTCTGGTAATGAGGACATGATTAGAAGATCCCTAACCTCATCCTAAAAGTCCACTTTTATAGAACTTAGTTGATTAGTAACCGTATTAAATTCATTTAAATGATATGCAACATACCCACCTTCTGACATCTTCATATTAAATAATCGCTTCATTAGTAATACCTTATTATATGCCGAGTGTTTTTCATACAGTTTATCCAATGCATCCACTAGCTCCTTCGTTTTCTTTTCTTTTGAAATATTAAAAGCCATCGATGCTTCCAGGCTTAGTTGTATCATTCCTAGTGCCTTTCTATCAAGAACCTCCCATTCTTCATCCTTCATGGTCATCATCTTCTTTGTTATTCTTCCCAATGGCAGGAATAGATCCTTTCGATATAAATAATATTCCATCTTCATCTTCCATAACTTGTAGTTTTTGCTATTAAATTTCTCAACCCTAAACTTTACATCTTCTTCCATGGCTCCCACTCAAACTAGGAACCCTCTTTTCCTGTGAGTTACCTTCTTCTCTCATACCAATTGTTAGAAAAATAGTATCGCGTAGCAATAAAATAAAATAAATTCATAAATAAAACATAGAATATACACAATATAATAGAGACACAAATATACATGGTTCACCTAGTGTGGGCTATGTCCACCAGAGAAATTTCCAGGTCCTTCGATTTTATTATCCAGAAAAATGAAGGGATACAATCTACAAGTTAACGTTTATAACTTCCTCTTTCTTCTCTCACAGTCTCCTCTCTTAGAACACAACATTTTCAATAATACACAGGCACAATATAATTCCCTCATAAGAGAGTGTTTTCTTCTAAGGGAAAAATCCCTGAAAAATAAATTCATTCGTGAGATCTGTGACATTATAATGAATGATCCAGATTGACTTCGAAATTACAATATTTTACAAGGAACGTTTTCCCAATATTTCACTTCATGGGTATCTCCCCTGAATTCCCATTCAGGGGGGGTCAATAAAAAATTCCCCTCCCCCCGATGGACTTCCCTAACGACATTTGTAGGGGGGAATTCCCCCCACACACCCCCATTTAGGAATGGGGTCCAAGCACGGCTGAAACAAAACTATGAATTAAGAAGATAATCAGGCTCGAAAACAAACAATATGGCTTTGAGAGATGATGCAGTTGATGTTATTAGATGATACCGATAGTGATGATGTTTCTTGTGAGTTGGTCTACATGATCATCAGATATCTTGTGTCTCTATGATGATGCTATTGGTTGAATGATATGTTTGTTCTCAAGGCCATTTCATTTAAGACCTTTCTATCTAGGAGGGATTGTTGATATTATCGTAGTTGTGGGAGGTATTAACCTCTATGTGTGACCTTTGACAAGACTAAAATATTTTAGGAAGCAAGACAAACCCTAAACTTATATGTAGAAACCCTAGAAGACATGTTGGCTCAATAAAAGAATCAATATTTAAGTGTTAACCTATAAAATAATAGTTCGACCTTGACAAGTGACAAATATCACTATAAAGAAGAGGGCGCTAGAGCTCATTTGTCATTCACCCTCTCACAAGACAGACAAACTAGTGGTGCACAAGTTTGGAGAGGGAGTGTAATTGTTGTAACTGGGATTTTGGTTTTTGGTTGGACTTTCTCTTTGTTATGGTTTGGAATTTTTTCTTGGTCTTTAGTTATTCTTTCTTGGTGCACTACCCTTGGAGAAATGTGTGCTATCTTGTTTGGATATTTTTCTACGTCCATAATTAATATGTCTGTCAATGTTAAGGTGCTCAAGGGCAGCCTTTGTTCCTATGGTTGGGTGACAATATTGCTATATTGTCTATGGAGAAACTAGCACATCTCTTTATTTTATAACACTTCATACCCCTTTCTAAAATGACATTTTTGGGTAAACCATGCAATCTACAATTTTCCTTCATAAACATTTATGCAATGTTTATGGCCCTATGAGTAGATTTTAGGGGATTAAATTGTGCAACTTTTGATAGTTTATATACTACTACCCTTATAGTCATTTTCCTTCTTAGTGTTAGGTAATCCTGTAATGAAATCCATACTAATCATTTCCCATTTCCACTCAGGAATGGGTATGGGTTGCAATAATATAGTCAGGTGATTGTTCTCAACTTTAACTTGTTGGGACTGAAGACACCTAGCAAGATATTCAACTACTTATGTTTTTATCCCCCACCAAAAATATTGTTTCTTTAAATTTTTTATAGTCTTTCGATAACCTGGGTGACCTATGTAAGGTTTCTTATGTACTTGAATTAATATCAATGTCTTTATTTATGTATTGTTTGGAAAATAAATTATATTTTGTTACAAAATTATACCTTCTTGACTACAATTGAAAATTGATTTTCCCTCACCTGATTTATCTTCTGACATTTTTCTTGAATTTTCGTGTTATTTTCATCATTCTCTGGTACTGATATAATTTTATGTTTCATATAAGATTGTATATTAGTGATAGAAACTTCATTTATTTTCCTACTAGGTGCATCTTCTATCTTGTTTTGTTTTCCTATGGTATGCTGTATTTCAAAATTGTAATCACTTAGGAAAGCCAAACATCTAACTTCTCTTGCATTCAATTTCTTCTAGTTAAAAAAGAGTTTAAGACTAACATTATCTATTTTCAACAAAAACATTTTTCCTAATATGTAGTGTCCCACATTTTCAAAGCATTCACAATAGAAACAAATTCTAGATAGTGAGGTGCATAATTTCCTTCATGAGGTTTTAGTTTTTGTGATTCATAGACAATTACATAATCATCCTGCATTAACACTCCCTCTAGTACTTCCTTTGAAGCATATGTACAGGCCACAAAGCCTCCTTATGTGGGTCTATTATCCTAGAATAGGTGTTGTTGTTAACAATTGTTTGATCTTTTCAAATCTTTCTTGACATTTCTCAGTCGATTTAAATCAGTTTCAGTCGATTTATTGGATAAGAAAGTTTTGAAAATGCCTCTATGAATCTCTGATAATACCCTTGGATTCCCATGAATTATCGTACATCTGACACATCCTTTGGCACTGACCAATCTAGTATTTCCTTGATCTTTTCTGGGTCAACTAAAATCCCTTCACCTAAAATTACATGCCCCAAATATTGTACTTTATCTTGATAAAATTCACATTTACTAAACTTGGACTCTAATTGATGCTCTTTAAGTGTTTTTAGAACCAATATTAAGTGTTCTTCATATTCCTCTCTAGTCTTTGAATAAATCAAAATGTCATCAATAAACATGATCCCAAACTTGTCTAAATATTTTATCAATACATTGTTCAACATGCACATAAATGTAGCAGGTGCATTTGTTAAACCATAAGATAGAACTACAAACTCATAATCTCCATATTTGGTTCGGAAAGAAGTTTTATGAGTGTATTCCTCTTTAATCCTAACCTGATGGTATCATGACCGTAATTCTATCTTTGGAAATATTTTATCAAACAAGTCATCAATGTGGGGTAGAGGATACTTATTCTTAATCAACATCAACCTAAAAATTACATCATTCTTTTTAACAAACAAGACTAGTGCTCCCCACGAAGAAACACTAGGTCTAATGTACTATTTATCCATGAGCTCATGAAGCTTCATTTTAAGTTCAGTCAACTATGGCTCTGGTGTAGATTAGGGTACTAAAACTATGGTAAATTCTATGTCTAGTATAGGAGGTAATCTTGGAATTTCTTCCAGATTACCCAATTTTATCTTTGTATGCTTAGGTAAACATCTCATGAATCATTGAACTTTTACCTTCTCTTCTTTAAGGTAAGGTACATGTCTCATCATATTGACAAACTCAGTGACAAAATATTCAATGTTCATTTGTACTAGCTAGATATCATGAAATTCCTTTACTTTTTCATCATAATAAAATTATGTTAGATACTTTTGTTTGAAACACTTCTTGAAGAATTTCTAATTTAATTCATTAATCATGATCTTATTAACTATTTTTATCTCCTTCCACCAAATGAAAGCTTTACCATTCAATTGGTACACAACTAATTTAGCTCTCAAATTTCTCTGTTAATTGTAAATTTGGAAATATTTTCCCATGTTTAGAAGCCAAGATTATGCTCCCTCCTCATAATCACCATCAAAACTATGTAGCCTGATCTTTTTAAACTCACCAAACATTTCTTTATCATGTCACTTTATTTTCTTGGTTTTGGGTAGAGTCTTCTATAAAGTACTGCTTTTAGAGTTATCCTCACTACTTTCTCCAACCAACAGTTTTGTAAAGTTGGGTGGATTTTACACTTTTGTCACTCTTTGCTGGAAAAATCCTTTTTATCCAATAATTCTTCATTATGCTCTTTAATTCTTACTTTATTCTACTCACGGTTTCCAATAGTCCTAAAAATTTATCCATTGGTTGTTCGCTATTTATCTCCGTGTGCATTTGTGGAACACCTGGTGTTGATTTACCAGGTTCTTCAGCCATGTTCACTTGTTTATTTTAATCTGATATGTGGAAAATACAATTATCGAACACTTGATGTTGATTTACCAGGTTCTTCAGCCATGTTCACTTGTTTATTCTAATCTGATATGTGCAAAATACAATTATAGTCAATTCTTTGTTTTTCAAGTATTATATGTATATACCTTATTAATACAAGTTTCAGTTCATCTTAAGCCCATAAGGCCTTAGTTTTGAACCATGTTCTAATACAGTTTGTAATGTAACCTTGAACACATATTTTTTTTTTTTATATATTTACACTATAATTTCTATTATTATTTGCTTGATTCTCCTTTTGTTTATTGAAATGTTGATCCCAATATACAATCATCATGATAATTCATGATAGGTTAATGGAGAGCTTGAAGAAGTTATTTTTCATGAGATGGTTTTTCCAGTTAAGTCTATCGAGATCTCTATTGATCGTTCTGGTAAGGACATCCCTTTACTTCATTTTCTATCACCAAACTTTTCATTTTTCTTATGTCTTAAGTGTTCACCATCACAACTAAATTCATAATCACCTTTGCAAGGTTCTGATAAACATTTGAAAAGGATCTCGCAATCCTTCTACCACATCCGGTACAAGCGTAACTTCTCCCAACACTCAACTATTGTTATCTTTTGGTTGAACACATGAGGTTTATGTGTAACCTGGTATTAACTTTTAATCCTGGTATTAAATCTCGTGATTAAAATTTAATACACTTATTTATCATCCCATTCTAAATAGAAATATTTAATTAAAAGAATTATAATACAATTTATGCACATAATTTATTTAAGTGAAGTGTCCATTCTTATATGCTTGGACAGTTTTCCCAAGGCTCGGTCTTAGGTTACAACGTAGTGGTTGTAGGTATATTGAGGTAGAACTCACGCGCTGTTCTCACCATGGAT
The DNA here is from genome assembly GCA_000966675.3 of Picea glauca. Taxonomy (NCBI): domain Eukaryota; kingdom Viridiplantae; phylum Streptophyta; class Pinopsida; order Pinales; family Pinaceae; genus Picea; species Picea glauca. The sequence continues at coordinate 365,831 of JZKD02S1748966.1, read as the reverse complement.
TTGTATCTCCAACTGTCAACCATCTTAAATTAAACTTATTCATATTCCTTTTTACAGTCTATGAGTCAATCCTTTCCAACTCAGAGTGTACCTGGTCAAACCCGGACTGCTCGACACGTTAAGAGTGCCATTAATCTTCTCAAAACATTTCACCTAAAGTCATACTCCAGCTTTTATGCGTTGGTTTTGTGCCTTCCCTATCATTCTATTGTTGTATGAGGAAACCTATGGAACTATCGTTTGTTTGCAGAGGCAGGGTTTCGACCCACTAGTTTGTTTTAATATTACAGAGCTCTGGCTGAGTTCAGTGCATAATATTTGAGGTAACGACTTTGATTCTCGTGCTAACCATATTTTTTGTTTGTCTATACTTCTACTCGAATAATCCAACTGGAATATTCTTTTTGTTGCAGGTTATGCAAGCTTGCTAGCTCGAGGCCATTCATCAACCATTTTAATGGTTAACTTCTATGCTTCCAGGTAAGAACAATATTACAAAATCAAGGTATTTCTGTAGAATATTCCTTTATTATTTTTGGGTTTCTTATTATGATAACTTACTGAAGATTTATTGTCTTCGCAGCGACACACTTCGTAGCTTAGAATGGGTCCTCTGAAAAGAGATACCTAGATTTCAAAGGAACTATGGAAATGCAATGGGTTGGATAGGGTTTGTGTTGGACGTCTTTCCTGGAACGATGGCAATGTTGTTGTATGATAAGGTAACAATTTTTACATTTATATACAGTCTGAGTGGGCTTAATGGTTAAGAATATATGTTTCCTCTTAAAAGATCATAGGTTCAAATCTGGAGGGGTAGAGAAGGTAGGATAGGGTATGTATATCTTTGTAGACTTTACCAGTCAAATTGCTGGACGGTATCCGATGCACCCCTTTCATGTCTGAGCATCCTCAGATAACCCAACATAATTTCTATCTCACAGTGTGAGGTTAAGTCTTCATACTCTCGACCTCAGGACAACGATTTCTCCATTATTCTTCCGGTTATATCCCACTGGGTTCAACCCCTCTAAAAGTTGTATTATTTACAGACTTGTTTGAGTTTATTACTGTACAAGTCCTAGCTAATATCACATTCAAATATCAGTTTGTCATATGTAAATGTATTTTATCCAAACCCTTTGCGTATTAACTTCTGACTTCTTCTTAAACCAAGACATGCTTAGGTTCGAGGCTTAGGGTTTTCCATGGCGTAGTTTCCATTAGTTACAAAGAGCCGAGATAAAAGAGCCGTATGACTAATATTCTTCTTTTATTATTAACGATTTAACAATTTGTACCGATATGTAAAAGGGGCGACAATTCCGCACAATGGTTGGAATATATGTAAATGGTTATGACTTGAATATATTTAGCATGGCATGTCTCCTCTATTTAAAATTTCAAGTGGTATCTTGCTATTTGTTATGGCTATTTTCTACATACATAAAGAACTGTATAAATCCTAAAAATTTCATTTGAAAGTCAAAATATAAATTAATATAAATTTATAGATTAAGGTTTGTTTAGCTAAAACTCTATGTTCACCATTCTCCTTTATGGATTTATATCTTTGAAGCATATTTATGTTTTCGTGTAAAATAAATAGAAATAGTTTTGTAGTACATGAATATTGTCAAAATAACCACTTTAACATATTACATTTCATATGTGCATAAATATACATATTTCTCAATAACTTTTTTTCTCTTTTTTCTTGAAATGTACATAAATGAATTTAGCAAACCTAATAGCTTACATATTACTCTCTATTAGTTTTGAGAAAAGATAAACAATATTATATAGTGAAGAATTTAGCTCTATATGTCTAAGTCATTCTAAATGTTTAAGAAATGTTGAGTTATCCATTTACTATTCTCTGTTATTAAATATTATAGAATGAAATAAAGAAAATAGAGAAACTACACACGGCATACTTCTAGTTTTATTCTTACAATTTTTTTGCAACTTAATAAATAATAAAATAATAAGAGATCATTGCTCTAGAAATAATTCAGAATGATAAAAATATAACAAAGAAATAAGAGACATATATGATCTAGCTTCAATACTGGAAACTAAATGACTTTCCAGCTATGACGAGAGAACAAGTTCCTCCCAGTCATAGATGAGAAACGACCAATATCACTTGCTCTTATTACCCCCAAGCTTAAATATTTATTCCATAGGGACTGAAAATTTCAATAACCTTCTCTAGAGAAATCAGAGTTTCACTCTTTCTCATAATCAACAAATTCAAATCCTTCTCACAAGTACTCAACAAATTCCTGCCCATACTTGTATTTCCTTGTCTCACCAATGAGAATAATAGCTTGCTTATGTCTTTTTCTTGGTTAGCCTCCTCCCTAACCCTCTGGAATTTACTTTCTTCTATCATGTTGCCTCACATCCCACATCTTTGGGAGTAGGTTTACACTTGTCCTCGTTGACACAATTAAGTATGATGGTTTTGATCACTTTTCACTCTACAATGGAATAAATATTCGCTCCTTTTGTAAGTGGATTCTCTAAACAATTTGTCTCTAGTTTAAAATAAAATAATTTTAAAATTTTATCATAAGTAGTTTTTCTCAAAACTCCCGCAACATAAATAATCAAAATTAAAATTTTGAAATATTCATAAATGGAGGGACACTACAACTATGACCCATGTTTTATGGTGGTTGGTTGTTTCTTTATATGGGCATTGAGAGTTTGGTGATATTTGTATGATCGAGGTAAGAGATAAAAGTAGATAGACTTTCTTGATTAGGAGGTTCTTCAATTCATAATGGAGCATGTGTTGAAGAAAAGAGAAGGTGTTAAGGAAAATGTCAGTAGAAGAAGATTAATACAAGTAGTCTTTAAGGGAGTGTGTTGGAATATGTAACTCCTACCTGTCTTAATAATCTCTGAGGAGAATATATTTCTTATTGTACTTAGTTATTGAAAGATAGAGTCAATCTCTACATGAGTATTTTGAGTCTATTATTTAGGAGGTTGTTAGTTGATAGGATTTGAGAGATTTGATTCATCTACTTTTGGTTCTATTTTGGTGTGTGGTTGAGATATTCTCTCAACCTCTCCTTCTATATTTAGAATAAGTTATATGTAATAACAACATGTGAACTCTATATAATTGAGTCACAACCTATTGTAAATATTCAATATTCAATAGAGTTTTGTGTGTGTAATCATGGATACTCTCCCATATTTTCTTACTTCCTTCATTCATTTAAATATTTAAATGGTATTGAGCCCTCAACCTGATATTTAATTATTAAAAATCTCAAGGGTTACAACACACATTATTACAAAACCTATTAAAATATGAAGTAGATTACATATAAATACACAAGTCTTTATCTCAAGATAGACAAACTACCTTGATCTCACAATCTACTTGGTGGAGAAAATATCTCAACCTCCCACCAATCTAGGAAGCAACTAGTTGGAGAGAATCTCTCAAATCTAACTAGTTCCAACTACTTCCTAAAGAAGAAGAATATATAGATACCAAATATACCTAATCATAACCAATAATAATAATAAGTACAAATATGATCACACCAAAAACAAATAGGAGTTACATATTCCAACAACTAGATGAAAGGAAAACACCATATCTTTCAAATAAAATGTCTCTCAAATTGTAGAGAAGAGAAAAAGTTATCTCTAAATAAATTCAAATCCTACCTATAACATGCCCTTCTTTCTTCTTCATAATCTGACTATCAAAATAATAAGAATCTGACTATTTTATTTTATGAGAAGATATAGAGACTTAAGATTGGGAATTGTCTAAATATTTCTCTTCCTTCTTTTTCATAATCTGATTGTTCAAGTCAGATATAAAAATATAAGATTATCAAAATAATAAGAATCTGACAATTTTATTTTATGAGAATATCTAGAGACTTAAGATTGGGAATTGTCTAAATATTTTAAGATAAGTATTTTTTTGTTCATATACATTTATTGTTTATATCTTTATGTAATCAATTTTAATTATATATAAATACAATTAATATAACATTTAAACACCGTCTGAGATAATCCACGTTATTATAATCTATGATTATATCCCTCCAAATCACTAAATACATAGGAATGTAAATGAGATCGTTTTGTAAAATTGTTGACATCATATTATAGAAAAGCACATTCCATATCATAGAAATATGAAAATGACCATATCTTTCATCTTAGATAGTGGAATCAGATTGAAAGACATGGAATAAAAATAAGATATTTCCTGTATTTTTGTAAGCCCCTCGATCTTTTACCATTGCAAACTAACAGTGTCTATTTTCGAAGAAGTTAAGAAAGAAATTTGAAAATCCTTGGTGATTTTTAACTCACCATTAACTATCGTTTCAATTGAAGATAGATATTGAGTGATCAATCTCAGGTATCTGATTCAAGCGAAAACCAAAGGAGGAGGTAATTGAATATATGAGTACTACTGTGATTTGACCCACTGAGTTCCCATTTCATTTTAGTTGGAGACGTTTCTTCCCTAAAATCTGTACTGCATGCATGCATCCCTTTCTGAACGCTTACGTAACGGACAGTTACCCGGGGCTTGCAACCCTTTATAAACACTTACTTAACGGAGAGATACCCAGGGTAAGCGAAAATTAGGTCTCGATAGGTCTTATAGTCTACATCACGAGGAGGAAGATGAAAATGAAAATATGACAAAAGTAATCTTTGGCCAGCAGCAAACCAATCAAGTGGACAAGTTGTGTCTAGCGCATCTCTAAAAAGAAGCTTGGTTAATGTGGACTGACAAAAATAAACGCTGGCCGCCAGCAAACCAAGCAAGTGGACAAGTTGTATCTAGCGCATCTCTAAAAAGCTGCTTGGTTAATGTGGACTAAACTTCCACTGAGGTTTGATTATCTTTCTGAACAAACAAGAAATGAAGAGGATTAGAACATCAATGAGATGTTTTCATCATAGCTGTCAATATTAGATTATTAATAAGGTTATTACATGAGGTGCTCTTTAGTTCATTATGGGAGAGATGTTGAAACATTGGTTTTGTATTATGTTATGTTAGATAAAGTTATATTAAAAAATAAAGTTCACTCAATTAATAAAAAAAAAAATAAAAAAAAAATTACACTATGAAAAACAATTATATCCCCACTTAAAACTTAACATATAATAAAATATTAAAAAACTTGGCATGTAATAACATATTTGATATTTACATAAATATACATATTTCTCAATAACTTTTCTTCTATTTTTCCTTGAAATGTATAGAAGCGAATTTAGCAAACCTAGTGGCATACATATTACTCTATTAGTTTTGAGAAAAGATAAACAATATTTCTGTTTATCGTAAAGGAATTCTACCGATATTATATAGTGAATAATTTAGCTCTATATGTCTAAGTCATTCTATATGTTTAAGAAAGGTTGAGTTACCTATTTACTATTCTTTGTTATTAATTATTGTAAAATGAAATAAAGAAAATAGAGAAACTACATAGTGCATAGTTCTAGTCTTATTTTAGAGTACTTATTATTACAAACTTTTTACAACTTAATAAATAATAAGATATCATTCTTTTAGAAATAATTCAGAATACTAGAAATATAACAAAGAAATAAGAGATATGTATGATTTCCCTTTAATACTAGAAACTAAGTCACTAGAGAATGAAACTAACTCACTAGAGAACCAATTCCTCCCTACCATAATATCGCTTGCTCCTATCACCTCCAAGCCTAAATCTTTATTCCATGGGACTGAAAATCTCAATAACCTTCTCTAGAGAAATCAAAGTTTGACTCTTTCTTAGAACCATCCAATTCAAATCCTCCTCACAAGTACACAACAACTTCCTTCCTACACTTGTATTTCTTTGTCTCACCAAAGCGAATAATAACTTGCTTAGGTATTTTTCCAGGTTAGCCTCATCCCTAACCCTAGGAAATATTATTGGCCTAACTTTGTGCTATCATGTTGCCTTACATCCCACAACTTTGGGAATAGGTTTACACTTTTCCTCATGAACACAATTTACTCCGATGGTTTTTATCCCTTTTCACTCTGCCATGGAATAAAAATTTACTCTTTTTGTAATTGGATTCTCTAAACAATTTGTCTCTGGTTCAAATAAAATAAATTTAAAATAATATTTACAAAAATTATTCATCATCATCAATGTATATGATGATAAAATTTTATCATAAGTCTTTTTTCTAAAAGCTCCCTCAACATAAATAATCAAAATTAAATTTTCAAATATTCATAAATGGAGGGACAATACAACACCCATGTTTTATGGTGGATGGTTGTTTCTTTATATGGGTATTGAGAGTTTGGTGATATTTTTATGATTGAGGTACTAGAGATGAAAGTGTCAAGATGGACCCAAGATAGACTTTGTTTATTAGGAGGTTCTTCAATTTATAATGGAGCATGTGTTGACGAAAAGAGAAGGTGTTAAGGAAAACGTTAGTAGAAGAAAATTAAGACAAGTAGTATTTAAGGTGTCTTAATAATATGTGAGGAGAATTTATTTCCTAATATACTTAGTTATTTAAATATAGAGTCAATCTCTACATGAGTATTTTCAATCTGTTATTTAGGAGGTTGTTAGTCAGTTGGATTTGAGAGATTTGGTTCATCTACGTTTCGTCATATTTTGGTGTGTGGTTGAGATATTCTCTCAACCTATCCTTGTATATTGAGAATAAGTTAGATATAATAACAACATGTGAAATCTATATAATTGAGTCACAACCTATTGTAAATATTCAATTTTCAATAGAGTTTTGAGTGTGTAATCATGGCTACTCTTTGTTGGTTTATTATTCTACTTAGTCATTTATCTACTCTGATCCTACCTTACTCTCATAGATTGACCCAGGTTAAGGTTTTAACAACCTCCCAAAAAAATCCCTCTAAAAATATCATCCCCTCTGGTAAACCAAAAGGAAACGCAACACACAAAGTGTACTGCGCAGTCTCACCTGAGATAACTCTATGGGTGGCTGCAATACTCAGTTGTTTGCATCGTGGGAATGAGTGGAGATTTGTGGTTGTAACTTGTAATCTTTATTTATTCATTCTAACATCTGATTAGAGAAGTCATTCTATTCATGCATGTGAAATATCATATATACTAGTTCCTTCATTCATTCATCTAACATTCAATACTTAACAACATTATAGATGCATACATTCAATTACACAACACAAGTGTTATTGTGGTTCACCCCCTTCTGAGATACGTCCACAAACATCTAGCTTTCAATCTTCTTTATTATGGTTTAGTAATATGTCACACCGCGCGTGTTTACAATCGTGGATTTTACACTCTCAAAAGGCTCCTTCATCCCTGCGAGCTTGACTAGATCGCACTGGGATCCTCAGCTTCCGATCTAACCCTGAGGATCGAGTAGCTCACTACTTCTCTAGCGCACCAGCTTATGGAATAGTATAAAACCTTACAACTTCTAGACTCTCCCTTTTCCACCCATCTCTATACCATCCTTCATGTCCCCTGAGTACTACTTATTTATATTCTTGGCTCATCAACCATTACAATACATTGAAAAAATCCTAACCCTATCGTCGTTAGGTCTTCCTTGCATGCATGCCTCACATGCTTCCCTCACACATGCTACTTTTCCTTCCAGTTGTCCTTTCTTCCCTTCATGCTTATTTTCCCAAAAATATCATTTTTCCCTGACTGGGTCTAAGTCCAACAGGCCCCCAACACTGACATAAGGCTTGTCCTGAGCCACCTAATATTTTTGTTCTTCTTCAACAGGTCCTGCGAGAGTATGGAACTTATCTTTGAGTCCCCTTGATTGTGTTTGAGCCTACACGATCTTTTCTTTGAGCACATCCAACACTTGCGTTGTGATCTCCTCGCTGACAATTCCAATGCACTTTGTTCCATTTTCTTCTTTGCCTCTTCTGTCTGCGCAATGGCCTTCGCTACTATTTTTTGGAGAGGTTCCATTTGAGCTTGTTGATCCTTCTTCCGTGTCTGCGCAACTATGAGTTTTGTTTGCAGCTTCTTCATGTCTTGTACTCCTTTGAGGCACTCAGTGATCTTCATCACTTTCTTCCTCTACTTGAGGTCCTAGATAACTGCACTTATGTTTTCTTCTTCCCGGTCCTAGTGTTGGACATGTTGATCCTCCTCTAGCTTTGTCCATATCTTTGCTTCTCTATCAAACAAGTCAATAGCTACGCTGAATTGTCGTTCCCTTTCCTCCATCTTCCATGTTTCTTCCTGCTTCCTTTGTTCCTTCACCTCTGGGGAAGTGGTAGGAACGAGTTGCTTCCAAAGGTTCTCGATCTCCTACATGTATTGATCAATTATTTACACAATTTGATCAATCTTATGTGTTGTGGTGGGCTCTTCTATTTGTGCACTTTTTGAAATATTGTCATAGCCTACAACCACTCCCTGATCGATCCTATCCATGCAATATTTTGTGTCCTTAATCTTGAGCTTGACTTGCTCAAGAACAAACTCCAACTCCTCTTTGTTGTTCTTCGTGTGTTGAAACTCTATTGTGTCTATGAGTCCATGCAACTATACCTCTTTCACGATGCTGACTTGTAGATTGTATAGTGCCTTGGTTGGTATCCGCCCGATTACCAACTGTATCTCCTCCAGATCTTTCAAGGGTGTCTAGCCTATGATATCATCCATGCGCATCATGCTGGGTGTAAATTGGAAAGTCGGGCTCGCATGTGCTATCGTCTGGATCACATCTTGTTCACTCGGTGTAGCCTTGGCTTTTCCTTCTGATGCTGCGGAAAATTATTATGTTCCTCTGCTTTCCCTCTGTGCTTCTCTAATATGCTTGAGGACTTACCTCATGTAGGCCATCTCATCCTAAATTATGTTCGTTTGGTTCTGGGCATATTCAAACTCCTCAACTTCCTGGTCATGGACTCTTTTGGCCACGAGGTCTGTGCCATCCTCGGTGATAGTATATTTTGGTGGCATATTTTGCACCTTGGCCTTCTTGTGTGCACCCCCAGTGTGTATGATTGGCCTCCTAGTATGGCCTTGTTCTTGTTGGGTAACCCTTGATGTGGTTCCTTGCATTGTCTCATTCCGTTTCTCATGTTCTTTTGGTGCCTGGGTAGTGTCCTTTTTACCCGCCTGGGTACCTTTTGTTGGAGCACCTACTTTCTTTTGTTTTTTTGTCTTCAGATTTGGCTTTGGCTTCTTGGGCACAACTTTATCTCCGACATGTTTCTATTCTTTCCCTGCATTAGCCTCCTTCTCCATGGGAATTTATTTAATTGAAACTAGAACTCTCCAATCATCTTGCCAATCAATGATGGCCATCTTGACATTCTCTTCCTTGATGCAATATCACAGTTGTAGCCATTCCTTCTCGAGATCCCTTCATTATTGGATCCATACTGTATTCCTTGTCTCTTTGAGGTTGACGATGTCCCAATATTGCACAACCACTTATGGGATAATCTACTAAGTGTTGGCAATGCTTTCTTGCAGGTCGTTGCAATACCCTGCGCACATGCTTTCATTTTCACTTATGTTTTTGGAGTCCAAATTACTCCCCAACGATATGTATCGTGCTACGCAACAACGACTAGTTTTCTTGCAAAAGAATGTGTACTTGGGCTCCCTCCATCTGATCAAGGTGATCAATATGAGTAGCCAATAGTAATGAAACTATATCCCTAGGTCCTACGTTTCTTTCCAGTCTTCAAGGAAGAGGTCTAATAAATACGGGGCACATCTAAGCATAGTTCCCTCCGTACACTATGTTGTAGTCACGATGACCCCGCCAGGGACTTCCTCCTTGAGACACTTCATGAGAAACTTGCATGCCATGAGTTTGGTGGCCATCCTTGTTGTTGCGTCATTGATGAGCTTGATGATGATTCTGTGCCAACCTCTCTCTGTTCCATATGTCTTCTTCATCTCCTCCACCAGTGGATTCTCCTTTGTCTTTCAATCGAGGTACTGCGCAGTACTCTCCCACCAAGATGGAAGTCCTGTAATAAATGCAATGATCTCTACATCTATAGATACAGTCTCTTCTACCCATAGGTACCCTCTGTGGGTGAATTCCATCAATTTCTTGACATAGTTTTTACGTCGCAGCCCCTTCAAAAATGTGGGATATCCAACAGGTTTAGAATCTCGGTGTTAGTGAGTCCGACTGCCCACTGTTTTGGTTGCAAAATTGGATCGTTGAAGGGTCTTGTACCCACATTGTCTAGGTAGACTTGCGTTGTGAAATCAAGGACCTTGTCCACATCAGTCACATCATGGTCTGAATACTGAATTTTTTCCATGGATCCTAACAGGTTAGTCATGATATGAACCGCTTCCAGAATGCGTTGTAAGACTATGGTTGTTCCAACCTATCTGTGTGGTGATCTTGCTACTAGCTTCTTTCCCTTCTGCTATGGTGGTTGCCTCGAGGTTCCAACCTCCATTATTATGTCCTTTGTATATGCCTCTAGTCGGTTGGTGACATCTTCGACTATACCCTCTTGTTGTTTCTCTAGGGATGTGTGTGTAACCTTCTTGGCACGACCGCTTCTATCTAGTTTCGGATAGTCCCATTAACCCTTAGGGCCTCTTCAGGGAATTCAAGGCATGAAGGATTTCCCGTGTCCTTGTCTTGTTGGCCCTATCCCATTTCCGACATATCAATGTTCATGCCAACTGTTGTTGTTTTTTGGGTTTCCTCCACCATGGGTGTGGGGCTCGATGGTTTCATATTGGGTGAAGGGATTTCATCCAAGTTGATGAATTCGACAGCCCATGTGACTTCATGTTCGATTCCTTGCGGCTGTTGTGGTGCTATGAAGTTGCTTCGAGGTCTTCCGCAGACCTGGATTGACGCACCTATCTTGGGTGGTGCCATCGTGGTTAAGATGGTTTATGTCAATATAGTTCATTTTGTAACTCTTTCTAATTCACTCTCTGCTCTGTATTCTCTGTCCCTCTATGATTTCTCAATTTCACAATAAACCTTGTGTTACCCGTGTTCTTCCCTTATATAGCAATTGTGTGAAACTTCTTAGAGAGGTTACCCGAGCCTTTGTTTAAATGAATTGGTGCTTCCTGCGTGTTTAACATTAAATTACCTTTCCATCACCAATTGGAAAGATTAATGCAACATATTGTCAAACATTCTTGTCATTCAATTTTGACATACACTTCCAGTTGGCGCCTATTTGTCGTAATCGTCGTTTTTGTAGTTTCCATCTTTTTATGACCGTTGGTCCTTTTTATGGAGTGCTAACTTTTCCACGTGCGCACTATGTTGTTTCATCGGTGCTCATGAAAATTTTGTTTTCTTCGCACTACCTATACTTTAGTTGTGTGGTGTCTTCTAATGTCTAGCATGGTAACCCCTCGGTTGCTATGCACAATCCTTTTCTTTCTGGTGCATTTTTTATTTTTTTAAGTGCTAGAAGGTCGATTGTCCTTATAAAGTTTCAGTCGACTCCCATTGATCATTACTATGAGTTTTGTTCCTCCCAAATACTTAAACTATACAACTCCCCCATATTTGAAATCCTTTACTTCATATGGTCCCAACCAATGTATTTTGAGTTTTCCTAGGTGTTGAAGAGATTTACTGTCGAACACCAAAACTAAGTCTCCCTCCTTGAAATTTTTTCTCTTGATATGTCTATCATTCCAAGATTTGTCCCTTGATTTTTATACCTCTTTGTGAAACCCTTCTAGAATCCTATCTTCTTTCATGATCATTAGTTGACTTAGCCTTTCTTGTACTACGCATCACTCTGTCATGTTCGTAATTGCTACTATGCGCAGACTAGGTACCAAAAATTCCAATCGCACCACTGCTTCTTGTCCATACACCAATCTGAATGGTGTCTGCCCTGTCAATTTTTTACATGTGGTCCTGTAATCCCATAATACTGTTTGTATCTTGAAGTCCCAATCATCCTTGTTGAAATTGCAGATCTTTGTCAATGCGTTCTCTAGGATCTTATTAAATGATTCCACTATTCCATTTTCTTAAGGATTGTATGGTGTACTCTTTTGATGATAAACTTCAAACTCCTCAATCATAGCCCTAATAGTCTTTTTATTGAAGTCAGTTCCTTGGTCACTCATCAAAATCCTTAGGCATCCAAATCTAGTGATCACTTTCTCAAACCGAAAGTGTGTTTTTGTCTCTATGCTACAATCCTTTATTGGGGTTGCTTCTTCCCACCTTGTTAAGTACTATGTCGCATTAATAATATATATTTATCTTGACCTTTTTGTTGGTGGGCTAATTGGTCCCAAAAAATATGTTTCCCATTTGTCTAATACCTGCAAGGTTACTTGTGGCCTTAGGGGCATCTCATCTTGTCTATTAGGTTTACCAACCCTATGACACACATCGCATATCTGGAAATAGTCCTTTGAATCTTTCCGAACAGTTCACCACCATAGTGTTGCACACAATACCTTATGTGCGATATATTTTCCTACATAATGTCCTCATGATATTCCCTCATGGGAATCTACTAAAATCCTAGGTATTTCATTCTCTAGTACACATATTCTCAATATGTTGTCTGCACCCATCTTGTATAATTGTTCTGCAGTGAATTGATAGTCTACAACTCCAACTACCATATTTTTGTTCTACGCAGTGTTGAATTCTTATGGAGAATTCCCTATACTCAAGTATTTAATGATGTCCACAAAATATTCATTAGCTACTTGGACTAAAAATATTGTGCACCGAGAAAGGTATCCTCTAAATTTGTAGGTTCTTCTCCATTGGTGAACCTTGACAGGTGATCAGGTCCTTCATTCAACTTCCCTGGTTTGATTATCACTTCAAAGTCAAATTCCCAGAACATCAATATCCATTGTCCTTTGAAAAGTGACACCAACGTTCATTAAGCCAAATGGCATCTTCACATACATGAAGGTTCCCCAGGGTGTGGTAAATGTTGTCTTCTCTTGATCTTCTGGGTGGACAAGGACTTGGTTGTAGCCCGAGAAATTGTCTAGTAAGGAGATCCTACTCGCCCCAACTACCTTTTGTAAAATGTGGTCCATTTTGGGCAAAGCGTAATTGTCTTTGAGGGAGACATTGTTCAGATTTCTGAAATCTGTGCAAAGTTTGATCTCGCCAGTTTTCTTCCTAGTAGGAACTAAGTTAGAAACCCATTTGGAAAATCTCAAGGGGACTATAATCTTTACATCATACATATTTTTCATTTCTTTCTCTATCACAGGAAACAACTTGGGATTTATTCTCCTAAGTTTCTTCCTGAAAGGTTTGTGTTCTTCTTTTATGGGAATCTGATGTTGTATGATACTTGTGTCATAGGATTTTAAGTCCTCATAAACCCAAGCAAACACATCTACATATTCCTTAAAAAGTTCAATGTATTTGCATTTTTGCTCAAGGGGCAGAGATTTAGAAAGTTTACCATCTTGGGCTTTTCTTCTATTCCTATGTCGCACTCTTCGACCTCTTTACCACTAGCTTCAATTTTCTATTTTTTGGCTACATCGTTAAACTTGAGTGGAACTAAACCTCTAGGTAACACATTATTTTTCAACTGTAGAATACCATAATCTATCTCATTTTCATACAATTCATCTGCATATACTTTATTCTCATTCAAACTTTTGGAATCAACATTATTTACACTACCAGTTCTAGAAACAAATTTATTTACATCATCGTCATCATTTTCTAAATCTATATTTGTACATTCGAACTCATTATTACACTCTAGGAAGTATTCAATTTGATCATCATTCCTGAATACCTCCCAGTACATGATGTTGTCTGGAACGGTTGGTCTGCACTTCACTTCCACTGTGTATTTGCGAGTGGGATAGAAGGGTATTTTGCAGGTAGCTGCTGACGTGGCTAATATGTTTTGTCCCCTGGGCATTACCTGCAAATCGATTTCAGTAAAACATTGAAGAGCATCCAAAGAATCATTTTTATAAGCTTTAAGTCTGGGATGTTTAGTTTCATACTCACCTTTGATTTTCTTGATAATGAGTTCAGAATCACCCCTTACCATAATATGTTTGGAACCAACTTTCTTCAGTAGTTTAAGGCCAAGTATCAAAGATTCATATTCGGCTATGTTGTTAGTGCATTGGAAATTAAGTTTGTAATAATGGATCTCTGAATACCTTGATCTATGATTATGTAACCAAAATCCATCTCCAGATCCCTCTTTACTCACTGCACCATCGAAATCCATGCTCCAAAAATCTGCTGGCAGTTCCTCACTTTCCATAGTTTCAACATTTCTTCCCTAAGTGATTGCTTTATCTTCGTTCGAATCATGTGTATCATCTTCCAGCTGAGCGATTTGTTCTTCCAAATCACCATCATTGTAAATAATGAAAGAATCCATATCAGACTGTGCAGAGTATAGTGGGTAATTGTGTGGCTTTTCCTAACTACTCACCATATACTTCATCAAGGTTTCTCTGTACAGTCTCCTCTGTTGTCCAAATACCAAGATGGTGGCATAAGACATATCTAGTTGAAAGGTTCCTTCCAGATTATCTCCCCATAATCTTGACAGTAAAATACCGTATTTTGGGGGAATGTCTGCAACTACAATATCCATTACCATACTCTTTGCTGGGATTTAAGCTAGGGTGATGCATAAATCCTTAATTACCCCTATCCATTTGACCTTGCTGAAGTCAAAAGAATGCAAATTCTTGTAGGGTTTGGTGACCTCAAGTACCAACTTTTTCATCACAACTTTGAGCATCAAGTTGTGAGAGGCACCCGAATCCAGCATAGCGTTGTGCAATATCAAGTCATGGATATTTAGGCTGATGTAAAAAGGGGCCATGACACCATTATCAGTTTGACCATCGAATTCAAGACCAAACATAAGCTCTAGTCGGTCATCAACAAATTTTATCGTGTTCGAGTGACTTGCAGATCTGACATTTAGGGCCTTCGTACCTATCTCTGGTTCGATGCTCAAAGATTTAATCACTTGTGACCTCTAAGAATTCTTTATCATCAGCTCGAAGAGGGGAATGGGAATCTTCAGTTTAGATAGTTCCCCTTCAAGGATGAAAGTAGTCGAAGTTTTGGTTAAGTTATGCACTTATGGTTTATCCATTGGGGTTCGATGGGCAGGAGAAATTAGTTGACTGGTTGATGAAACTTATGTCTGATTTTCTCTTTGTAAAACTTCGAGAGTTCTTTTTGCAGGGGATTCAACATCATTCCACTCGGGGACTTTCTTGGGATAGTATTCTACAGTTTTCTTGGTTTTGACTATTCTCTTTGTTTCAATAGGCTTGTTTGGTTCAACAACTTTCTTTGGAGGGTTGTCATTTGCCTTCTTTCTTCTCAGGTTATACTACATGTGTACCTCCATTATAGAATTTTCAAAGGCATGTTGTTCTGCCTCCTCTGCTTCCTCGTTTACCTCTGTTTGTGAAAGGAGGAAAATATCATGCTCTTCCTAAGTAATAAAAATGGATTCATCATCGTTAACGCCCATGAGGTTTATATGAGTATCATCTAATTCTTCGATTATCTCCTCACCTTCATAAACATAATTTTCCTAGAGGGGTGGTCTAATCTGTTGATCATGGGCCCTCTTCTCTCTTTGATCCCTCGGATCTCTCTGCCTGATCTGGGGAGGATTTCTTCTGAAGTTCAGATTTTGAATATGAGCAGTGGATTGGTTTTCCCTGGCTGGATTTATGTCAGCTATAGTAAGCCTCTCCATAATTCTCTCCATAGCTCTGGATAAATAATCTAGTTTGGCGTCTGAAGAGGAAGTGGAAGTCTCTTCCTTAATCGTGACCCTCCTTTCTGTTCTCTTCCTGGCTCTTCTGGCTAAAAGATTCTCTTCCACACTAAAGACACTTTTTTTCATGTCTTCTAGAGTAGCATAGTTTCTTTCCCTTAGATGATACGACATGTCAACGTCAAATCCATGGGGGAATTTTATCAGTGCCAGACCTTGATGTGGTTTGATATCAACTGGAATTTCATTGTATAGATTATTAAAACGGGTGCAGTAATCCTGCACTGTCTCTCCTTGGTTCCTTCTAATATTCTCATATTCTAACAAGATCTGGAAAGGATTTTTCTTTACCTCCCACCTGTCAAGGAAACTTTGATGAAAAGAAAGAATGTCAGTTATGGTAGAAGCATGTAAAGTTTTGAACCACTTTTTGACTTCTCCAGTCAGACTCTGTGAAAATAGTCTCATCTTCACATCAGCTTCATCTACTTCCTGCAAATCAAAACAATCGTTCATTTTGTCAACATGTTATTGTGTAGTCAGAGGACCAGTACTATCAAATTGAGGGAGTCTGGTTTGATAATATTGAGGCATGGCATGTAAAGGAGCAACCAAAACCAATGGAGCATATATTTTTTCCATGATTGTTGGAGGAGGCTGAACAACAACCTATGTGATTGGAGGGGAGGTGACATAAGTTGTGGAAGATGAAGGAGTGGGAGGAGATGAATGAATTGGTTTAGGTTTAACAGACGCTATAGCAATAATCAAGGAAGAAAGTTCGACTCACTGCTGAAAGTGAGATTTGTCTAAGGATTGATCAAGATTCGCAACTCGATCTTCTATCTTGTCAAATTCCTAGAGAAATCGTTGATCAACATCAACTCTGGGAGAAACTATTTCAGGGGTCCTTGGTTGAAGGATGGTTTGATCTAAAACTATTTCACTTACAAAGCTGTCAGATTTTGTTCTAAAAAGGTTTTTTTCAAAAGATATGTCAAACTCGAGATCTTGAATAGCTACCAACTTCTCTAGGAGAGAAGGGGACCTATGAAATGGACTGTGACTCTCGGAACCCTGTACAGTGTTTTTCTTTCTATGTAATATTTTAGGATTGTCTATTTCTATTGTAGGTTCTGGATCTAGATGAGATCTAGTGAAAACTCTTTTAGGAGCCATAATTTTTAATTTTGATTTTATTTTTAGAAACTTTTAACTAATATATACAAACTTTAACAACCTCTGAACATTATCTCTATGTAAGTTAGACTTTATGATTCGTTCAGAAATAAACTTTCCTTTGTCTAGGGAAAATAAATCATAGGATATATAAAGTTTGTTCAGTTCCCTAGTATGGTTTCCATTTATGTTATCACTCTGTAAATTCCCAGAGGTTGTTGAAAGGTAGAATAAATTTACCAGAGGTAACTTTATCCAACCACATCGAAACTGGGATCTAGCCATTCCAATTTCAGAGAGGGATCTATCTGTAAAATTTAACTTTGTTTTAGATTTTAGATGTTAGGATAGTTAAATAAATGGGACTGTGTTGTTTGTTTTATAAAAATGGCTGAAATATCGCTTACGCATCCATTGGAATATGGGGTCTGTTTTATAAGGCTCAAGATCGATACGACTTTTATAATGTGTTTTCACAGGGCAGGATAATGAAACTGTTGGATTCTTTAGAATTACATGTTGGATAGCAGAAAGATGAGATAATCAATTATAACCAAAAAAAAATTAAGAATTTCTTAATCATAACATCAGAAGATAAACATTTAGATCTTTAAAATCCAGAAACAGAATATACAAAGATAAATTCTGCAACTTCAACTTTTTTTAAACGATCAAATATAGAAAACATAAATGATTATGAATATAGGAGAAACCGTTCAACTGAGAAAAGAAACATCGCCAACAGCTAACACACAGGAATCCCGTGAAATGTCCTTTTATTACTGGTAGATCTCTGATAAAAAAATTGCAGTGCTTACAGCTTGCTTGGGCATAAATATCAACCCTCATTACTTCAAAGTTTGAATTATTTATAACAAAAATTAAAAATGATCCTGTCATTAATGACCAGGATGCAGCAAATTCTAAATCTAATTAACTAGATAACAAGATACACAAATATAGGAACCGATGATGATCTGTTGTATCCTTCATGTTGATTTTGGGGAAGGTCGTTGGTGAATCATTCACATTACTTTAACTACTCTGCAAGCTGACTCGGATAGTACACCTCATCTCTCATTTGATCAAATTGCACAGATCCTCCCATCTTTGCTCACTAGGAATGGTGACTTTGAGTAGCCTCCGATAAATTTCATCCATTTATGTATATTTGGTAAAAATCGGCTTGATGATGAAAATATATTTGATTTCGTGTTGGATACTAAGGTCCAGCTACAGAGTTTCTAGAAATGCCTTGCCTGTTATGTTGCCCTGAATTCCTAAAAACTTGGAATTGTCCTTGGCCACCGTGGTAATCTTTTGTTTGTAGTCAAAAAGTGTCATCAACTTATTGTTTAGAACAATTAAACCAGGAATACCTTTCTTCTGCAACACATCAATCTTGTTGAAGAATCTTTGAACACCAAAATCCATGCACTAGACTTTCTCCTCCAGCTGCAACATTAATCCTCTTTTGGTCAGAACTCTTTTGACCTCGAGGATAGTTTTTGTCATGTCTTCAATCTTCAGGTCTTCCAGCTCTTCCCTAGTTTTTGAATTTAAAAACTTAATGATTTCATTAGCTTCTATGGGATTTTCTCCCAGATCTCCTTTTATCTTTTCGATGGCCTGCCTACTCCTCAGCACCAGTTCATGTTGTTCAAACATGATTTGCACCATGGACAATATTTCTTTTATGGATTTGGAGATATCCATCGAAATGTTCTCCTTAGCTTCTGCTATTGTTTTTCCTCCCACTGTTTTCTTTTGCAACTGATGTATTTCCTTCTTGAGATTTTTTGATGTTTGCCTCTCAATGTTGTAGCTTGTCTAGTAGGAAGACTTCAGATCCTAAAGATTCTCAATCTCTTTGTTTAGTCTATATATTTTTGTTCCTTGTAGGGTCATCTCCTCGATTGATTTTGCTAGCTCTACAAATTTTTCTAGAGTTGTTAGTGGGGTGGCTGATGGAAGTTCTGCTATGGTGGTTATTGATGCTTTTGTTGTGAGGGGAAATGCACTTAGTGGGATGACTTCCATGGGTGTTTCCTCTTCCTTATCCTTTACTAACCTCTCCAACTCTGCTTCCATCTCTTTTATCTGTGCATTTTGTTCCATGATCAACTTTAGCATCTCTTCATTTTCACCTTCTGTATCAACCATCTCTTTGGCCTGTGAGTCTTCTATAGGTGACAATTTTAGTTGTTTCCTCAAAGATTCTATGTCGGCATTCTTTTTCTTTATTATCTCCTCAACTACTTTCACATTTGAGGGATCATACCCGATTTTGAGCACCAATTCTTCTAAGGAATTAATCATGTTATCCTTTGCAAATGATGATATTTTCTCCAGCTTTAATTGGGTTTGAACATTGTTCAGAGAAACTTGTAATTTAGCAGTAGAAGTGGAAGCATTGGCTAATGTTAAGAAAATCATTTCTCCAGGATGCCTGTGTAAATCCATGTGATCAATTGGATGTACATCTCTAGTGTTAAACTCAAATGTATCCCTCTTGTAATCAAAGAATTCCTTTGGATGGGGAACTTGTTCCTGCAAAAATGCCATGTGCATTCTCCCATTTTCTGTATCAAAAGATGATAACAATATGTGTTGTGTTGTGAACATTTGCTTCCAGAACTGAGCATAGGTGTTGTTGGTCAGCATCACATTTTTCTTCCTAATCAAATAATACTTTTCAAAAATGCTCAGTTTTGCAGATACTGATGGAGCTTGGGTAATCACAGTGGTAACAATCTTCTTCTTTGAGGAAGAAGTAGACATCATCTGATGACTACCTGAGAAAGGTGATGAATTCTCCCCCTCGGCTATTGTGGTAGAATAGGTCTCTTCCTCTCCAGACCTATCAGTAGTGTGAGCGGTCTTAGGCCTTTTCTTGTACACCTGGAAGTCCTCTGCTGACACTTTAGTGACTAAAGGTGAGACATCCTTCCTGAGTCTTTTCTCCTTAGGTACCTATGGTGTAGTGGTTTGTGAGATGACAACTGGAGTGGGTTGTGGTTGCGTGTCTTCCAGAGTGTTTACCTCCCACTCTGTCTGGTTTACAAATTTCTCGATCTCTAGTTTGAGTGCATGAGCAAATGGAGAACTTTTGTTCTTCGATCTCATCTCTGCAATAATCCCACACAGATCATAGTGCCAAATGAAACTATTGTCAAACTTCATTCCCTTTAATAGCTTATCATCCTCTTCTCTTGCAGCTCGACTCTTGCAGATAAAAGGTCCTATCTACCCTTTGATTTTCAGTTGTTGTTTCTTCTTCAAAGACACGAAATGAATGTCATCTGAATTAATCATTTGCCTCATGTACTCCAGGGAAAATATTCTAACAAGAAAGTACTTGGGAGGCTTGTAGGGAGCTAACTCACACCCATATACTATGATCTCCATCTTATTTTGATACAGGTACCAGTCTCCAGTCTTGGCGAGGTATGAGAGGTGTAAGATTCTATGGACCTCTTCATTTATCCGCGGCTCTGATATACCACTGACCACGCTCACCACTGAGTGGTAAAACTGTTCAATAAACTATTTGAAATTAAACTCTGTGGAGTTTCTTATGAGCAGCGAAGTCCAAGAGGTGACAAATTGTGGCTTGTCGTCCTGGTCCATTTTCTGCATAGGGAAAGACAACTTATCTACTTGAAAGAAGGTGAACATGTAGGCCAGTATTCAAGAATACCAGAACATTCCCTCTGTGGTGAATTTAAAAAGTTTTTCATGGATGTTCTCGGCCAGGAACGTGTTGTAGTTGAACTGGATGGTGGATTTTTCTTCAGTAGAGAAAATGGATAGGAAAACTAGAATGGGTTCATCCACCCATTCGTCTGAGAAATAACCGAGAAAACATAGTGATGAAATAATTTGGTTTCCCCTTTCTGAAAACATGGAGGAATGGTAATGGGGATTTTTCTTGGGGAATTGGGCATCCTGTGGGAGGAAAAGCTAAAAAATATGTGTTCTCTAGGGAAAAGATAGATTTTGGTACATCTCTATTAGAACTTCAATGGTGAGGGGAGAGTGGGATTCAACTCTAGATATATGCATCATTTGATCAATGGCCTTGGGTGTTATAGAGAACAGAGTTTCTCCAGATGATGAAACTATGGCTCTCTGATTGGGGAGGTAATGAGCCTGGCATTTCATGACGAATTCGGGAAAATGGTGTATTTGGGGAAAGAGATACAGAGGGAGATTGGACTCCCAGAGCCCAATATCATCACTTTGATCCATGAATGTATCTTTAAACCATGACTATAATTCGCACCTGGTCTATGAGATCGGGTAATATTTGTCAGCTAGAGGGATCCGGTCGAGATCGATAGGAGGTGGAAGGAATGGATTTTCATCGACTTCTGATATTTTATATTTCGGTGCCATCGATTCAACAGGTACCTGCAAACTAAAACAAAAGTGTTAGTAGGTAATGTCTATGGCTGGGTCGTTGACTGAAAAGGTGAGGAAAATGCGCTTCTGGTGTGCAGAGGGTGTGAGCAGTGCGCAAATGGAGGAAATGGAGTTAAATTTGAGTGAACAGGTATCCTTTGGGTGTGGGGGATAGGTCAACAGACTAATAGATATGTTAGCCTGTAATAAATGGCCAACGAATTATTTGAAGTGTAAGGTGGCAAGTGGAGGATGGGTGTATCAGGATGATGTAGAGGGCAGTGATTGGAGGATAGAGAAGTGGGACATGACCTGTGATGGGTGAATGGAGGGTAAAAATGACAGAGTTATGAGATGAGACTTATAGGGGGATTATGGAACATGATGTCAGGAGGCGGTGAGATAGTGGAAAATGATGTCACTATGCGGCGATGGTAAGGAAATTCCGGTATGGCAGTCTGTCAGAGGGGGGGTAAGGTGGTAAATGGTTTAGAGTGAGGGGGTCTAATACCATAGATTTGTGACATGTTAGGATGGGGCCCGCCAAGAAAAGCACCCATATCGCCTCCCCTCCCCCACCCTTATAAGTAGAACTATCGAGGGGGTCCAAAATCTATTGTTGGTCATAGATATAAGCATCGCTAGATCAACCGTAGATCTATGCATGCTCTTTAGTCTTGATATCAGACTGCCCCCCCCCACCGTTAAAGGTAGAACGGTCGGGGGGGTCCGAAATTTCCTGTCAACCATAGATCTTAGCACTGATGGATCCGCCGTAGATCTGTGCATACTTCTTAGTCTCCAAGCACGAATCAAAATACAAAGAAAAAACTTAGGATAGTGATCCTTTGTGGGTTTTGCACCACTTCCCTTCCATTTTGTCACCATGGGGTTAGGAAACACACTTCAAACATCCAAATCATGAATTTCCATCGATCATCATGCATGTTTTATTGAAGAAAAATTGGCTATCCTATGCTCTATCCTACCTACCTACAAATTTAGCCTAGATTAAACTATTGGACTAAGAAATTACTCTATCCTAGGGATATTTGACCAAGTTTAAATAGTTTGGTCAAATTGATTCACTAACTATCCTATCTACTGGGCTAAGATTAAACAGTTTAGCCAAGTCTTATTCACTAATCCTATCAACATAAATTTAGAATACCTGACTATGATTAAACTATATAGATCAAGTCATTATTATTGCATGGGGATTTTATCCATTTTCTTTTATGCCCTCTTTTATTCTTTTTCTTTTCTTTCTTTTGTTTTTCATTTTCTTTGTTTTTCATTTTTTCTTTTTCTTTTTCTTTTTCTTTTTTCTTTCTTTTTGAAAATAATTTGCAAGAATGAAATATTGTTTCCAACCAAACTACATCAAGAGTAAAAATCTCCAGTCACCAGTTGATCCTATGAAATATAGGGTTATAACACTAGTATTGGTGCGGTTACCATCTTCTCTTTTACAGTGTCCAATCCTTGCTGACAATCCTCATTCCATTGAAACTTGCTATCTTTTCTCAACATTTTCTCCATTGGCGCAGTGATTTGAGCATACCCTCTTATGAATTTCCTGTAGTATCTTGTGTGTCCCAATGTTTCTCTTATCTAACAAAATTATTTAGGTGGTGGCATATTAACAATTACTGCAATCTTGGCAGGATCTACTAGCAAGCCTTCTGTGAATACTATATGGCCCCATAGTATCCCAAAGGGTGTTCCGAAGATGCACTTATTGATGTTTAGTGATATTTGACACTGCCTGCATATTTATAACATCAACCTGAACACCTCTACATGGTATTTCAACAGATTGTAAACTGTCCAATCATTCAAATATTTCTCTAGAAACTAGTGGATGAATCCTTTGAATGCAACTATGAGGCCCTCGGTGAGATGGAGAGTATCTTCAACCGCGGGATAAAGGATATATCAGAAGTTCATACAGGTTCAGATTCTCATTGGGATGAATATGGGGGGACAATAGATTGGCCTGGAGGGATTTCAACAATTATTAGTATGGAAAAACATCAGTTAGTTAGGATTAGAAGTGGTAAACTTTCAAATTTTCTATGGGATCCAAGAGTCCATTTGATCAATAGTTTTATTCATCTTATGATGGTCCAAGTTGCACCAACGAGAAGTATACTTCACTGTTGGATTTTTTTGAGAGGGATTTTTGTGATTTATTATATATATTGAGACAAGTTCTCCCTGTTGATACTTGCGATCAAGTATGGTGGTGGATGATCTGAAAATGAAAAAGGCTTGTGTGTACAAATTTGTAAGTGAAATAGTTATGTGACTTAGGAAATTGGATCAAGTTTGGAAACACATAAACTTAATGATTTTTTACTTAAAATGAGAAACATAAAAAACAACACATAAAAAAAAAATTGATAAAGGAGTCCACCCCTCTCTTGGGATACATCTCCTAGTCGAACTTCCAATGGATCATTTTCATTATATTCTCAAAGTGTAAAAATCATTTATTTACAATTCTGAGAATACAAAATAGATGGCTTCAATGGCTCCAAAACATCCCAAAACCCCTAGTTGGGCTCTTCCTACACTTGGTTTGGCAAAAAAGTGGAGAAAATACACTTCCTGGAAGTTTTTCCCCAATAGCTTGTTATAATTTCTCACCAAAACAAACTATATGTGTGACTAACTTGGCCCCCGAGGATATCTCATGCAAAAAACCCAACACATTCTTAATTCTAGCATAATTTCGCACTGTTAGGAACATTGGCACCTTTTTCGGCGGAGGTGTCGGTCGCATGGCCCCATGTTGCCTAGAGTTGACCTATAAATCCACACCTGTCCGGTAGTCCGTTGGATCCTTACACTTGTGGTCATATGGTCAAGTATGGTGAATAAGGGTTGGGGCTAAGCCCCCACCCTTTTTTTCCCCGTAATGAAATAAAGTTTGAACTTAAATATATTGCTTAAACTATAGAGGCTAAGTAACAATTGTGGGTGGGTTGGTAGGACGACATTTTCTAAGAATTTTTCACTACATAGAGGTCCTGGGTTTGACCCTAGCATACTCTATGCCAAAATTTTAAGCCATCAACCAAATATGGGGTGCCACATGGTGGCCCCTAGCTGGGCCACATGGCACCTTCCCTTTGGCCATGAACATGCCACATGTTGACCACCCATTGTTCCATGTCAACCACTACAACATAATATTCTAAATCACCACTTGCCACGTGTTTAGTACGGTCCCACTATCACGTCAAGTGTATGGTCTGCACAGTCAGACTGTATGAACTCTATAGACTGTACAATGACCATTTTTTTACATGTTTGGAAAAGTGGACAGAACATGATATCTCAATGATACAAACTCCATTTGATCCCATTCAATTTGTGCTGGGATTGTGAGGATGTGATCTATGCAATGAATCACTTTCAAGCAGTTCCAAGAACTTTTATTTTTGAGTATATTATGCTCACCCAGATTAGTGGATTTGTAGACTTTGGTTCCACAAGGATACCTTTACAGACTAGGCTTCTTGATAGAAGTTCCAATCCTTATAGGTATTTTAGCATGAGGATCTAGGAGTCTGGGATCTAGTATGTGTATGTTGGCAATACATTCATGATCAGAGTGGTGTAGAGTCAACAAGATGGTTCCTTTCATATATTAGCATGGCACCCTGGGATTACATGGCTAGGCATTTCATTGACTGATGGAAGCGAGTGGATCCTTGTAGGGAAAATCATTTTTATTTTCCATTGAGCTTTATTTTTTAGGGGATCATGTCACTTGTTGGTGATTCATTGAGGTCTTGTAGCATCTCACTGTGTAAGAAACACATTCAGTCAAAGGAGGCCATTTTGGATTAGTGTGGTCATGGAGGTTAGACTCATTTCTGGTGGAGGTTGAGTGTTATTTTCAGGAAGCTCTTGGTGTTGAGGCATTACAGGACTACACTGTGTGGGGCAATGTAGTTCACACCTTGAATTTTGATGTAGAGATTGGACTAATTGGTAGTCCAGAGCTTGATGGAGTTGAGTTCCAAGTGGAGGAGTTGGAAGAGGATCTATTGCACATGATCATTCTAGTCATCGGGAGAATTTTGGTGTCGTGTGTGATGATCACATGGAGGGGCCATGAATTGAGGGGAGTGTACTACATGTCACACAGTTGGGTATGGGATCCGGGCATCATATACTACAATGTCCCCAAATTTAGATGTTACTATGTTACAGAGTGAGATACCTTCCAGAGTAGCCAGATGGGGGTAATAGTGAGTTTAGGATATATTGAAGGGTTTTATTGGGCCATACTTGCATCATTCATCATATTTCATCATTAGGATCCATTCCACATAACTTGTCTTTGGTTTCGTTACATTTCGATGATTTCCATAATTTTGAGTTATTATGGAGCATATTTCAATTAAATTCAGTAAGGAGGTCATTTTGGGAAAAATACTTGGAGAAACCTCTTAGTTTAATAGCTCATCAAAATCAGGAGGAAGATCACTACAGGATAAAATGATGAGAAGTGAATTTCAGTGGTCGGAGAAGACATAAGGATGAATAAATCATTTTTTAGAGGTAAAAAGGTTAATTATTTAATAAAGTCATTTAATTAAGGAATATTAAAAATAAAGTAAAAGTCACTTCGAGAGAAAATACGAAAAGGGGGGTAAAAGAGAGATAGGGGCTTATATTTTCTCATTATGTTGATTATCATTTTGATGTCTGGCTTCTTGCTAGAGATCCCATGATACTTGCAGGTTTTGACTACTTTGACGGAACAAACTGTAGAGATTAGATCATTGGTGAAATATCCCACCTTTCCTAATCCAAGATTGGAAAAGGAGCTGAAATATTCCTCCCTCACCATTCTGCATTAATAAGTATTTAGTTTCAAGAGAAATTGAGGAAGAAGGGCGCAATTTTGGAGTTTTATGCAGAGCTAGGGCACATTGTTATTGAGTGAGGAGTTTGTGGAGGATTGTAGACATTGGATATGAGAGATATCTCACTTCATAGGTGTTATCTATCACCAGGGCTCCTTTTCTCACTATTTTGTGGAGGTTTTTTTATGTCATATTCACCATTTCTATTAATGGGGCAAAATTTCTCAGGAGGGCACACTTATATTTGGAGCCATTGATTGGTATGTTTCAGATCTATACGAAAATTCCAAGTGATCACCTTATATGAACTTCCATATTCATGTATATAGATTTGTAGCTTCTCTTGGGAGTTTGGAGATTACATTTATTTATTTGTGGATTTGGGTGAATTTTCTCTTCTTGAGGGAACATTGTTCTCAGTGGAACTAGTGATTTGGAGTGGAAGATCACTCCCAACATATTGGATATTCATCATAGGGGTTTCCTATCCCTTGATATACCTTTTGGAAGTTGGTTTCAATGATTCATAGGTCAACTTCTTGGAGGCTGTATTCTTGGCCTGCTACAGCCAATGAGGGCGCATTGTGCTAGAGAGGGGATCACATCTCAGTTAGGGATCAAGTCGGATCTTCTATATCTTTGGTATTCATATTAGGGAGGATTTTGAAAGCCTAAATATTCATATCTCTATTGTATCTTGGAGGCATTATCAACCATACACTCTATTATGTTGTATGTATTCCAGATCTTCTCCATTTTGTATGAGGTGAACTGTATATATATAAATAAAACTCATATATGAAGTATTTGTGGCTATTTGTTGTGTTACTTTGTATTTCATTTTGTTGAGTATATTCCCTTTCTATATATTTATGATTTATGTGCTGCAAAACTCAATAAAACCCTCCTAGTGCAGTTGAGAAGACAAATACAGAAACTGTTTGACAAAATACCATGGCCAAAAAACCTTGAAACTTAAAATGTTCCAAGAAAATGTGTTTGGGAACATTACATAAAATAGATGGAAATAGTTCTTTGGTACATGAAAATTGTCAAAGTAGCCATTGCACAATATTTCAAATTTGCATAAATATAAATATTTCTCAATAACTTTTATTCTCTTTTTCCTTGGAATGTACAGAACTAAACTTACCAAACCTAATGGCTTACATATTACTTTGTATTAGTTTTTAGAAAAGATAAACAACATTTATTTTTATAGTAAAGGAATTCTATTGATATTATGTAGTCGAGAAATTACCTTTGTATGTATAAGTTATTCTATCAGTCTTGCTATCTTTTCTTGTAACACTTGCTACTGAGATAAATGCAATATTATTTTAACAGAAATGTTGATTATTAAATATTTTAGAATGAAATAAAGAGAATACAAAAACTACATACTGCATAGTTCTAGTTTTATTTTATAGTACATATTATTACAAACTTATTGCAACTTAATAAATAATAAGAGATTACTACTCTAGAAATATTTTAGAATGATATAAATATAACAAATACATAGGATACATATTTGAATTTGCTTCAAGACTGGAAATGAACTAATTAGAGAACGAGTTCCTCCCAACCATAGACTAGAAACAACCAATATAACTTGCTCCTGTCACCCCCAAGCCTAAATATTTATTCCATAGGGACTGAAAATTTCAAGAACTTTCTTTAGAGAAATCGAAGCTTGAATCTTTTTCAGAACCATCAAACTCAACTCCTCCTCACAAGTACTCAAAAGTGTCTTGTCTCCTCTATACATGTCTTTCCATGTCTCACCAAGGAGAGCAATATCTTTCCTCGGTATTTTTCCAAGTTAGCCTCATCCCTAACCCTAGGGAATATTTGTTGCCTAACTTTGTGCTAGATTATTCCCTCACATATCATATCTTTGGGAGTAGGTTTACACTTTTCCTCATGGACACAATTTACTCTAGTGGTTTTTGTCCCTTTTCACTCTCCAATGGAATAAATATTTACTATTTTTGTTACTGGATTCTCTAATCAATTTGTCTCTAGTTTAAATAAAATAATTTAAAAACAATATTTACAAAAATTATTCATCGCCATCAATGTCCATGATGATAAAATTTTATCATGTGTCTTTTTTCTCACAACTCCCTTAACATAAAAAATATAAATTAAAATATTAAAATATTCATAAATGGAGGGACACTACATCCTTCCCCATTGAAATGAACAATGTCCTTAGTGTTCGAACCAGAGTATCTTAGGTTGGGAACAAGAATGGATAAGCCTTCCTCATGTCTTCTTTAATTTCCCAAGTGGACTCGTTATGACTAAAGTTCCTCCACTACACTTTAACATGAGCGATGGATCTGTTTCGTAGAACCATTTCTGTCTTGTCGAGAATGCATAGAGGTTCCACCTGGAACTCACCTTCTGGTTCCACCTGGATCGTATTCCAATTAACGATATGAGTTACATCATGCACATATTTATTTAAAAAGGAAACATGAAAAATATTGTGTACTTTTTGATTGGTTGGCAGTGCAATTTGAGAGGCCACTGACACCACTATGGAAATCACTTCAAAAGGGCCACAATATCATGGTGACAACTTGGACCTCTTTCCCAATTTGAAATAAAATTTTCATGGTTTAACTTTTAGATAAGCATGATCTCCTTGATTGAATTTTGTATGTGTTCTTCTTAAGTATGCAAAAATATTTTGTCTGTCCTTAGCACTTTTAAAAATTTGTTTCTCTTTTTGAACAATTGTTTCCCAACTATTAGGTGTTCAACACTTCCTTTCGTACATTACCTCAAAGGGAATAATTTTTTATTATGTATGATAACTATTTTTTTACGTAAATTCAACCATATGAAGGTAATATTCCCACTTTATGGGGATTTCCATTACATACATATGAAACATATCCTCTATAATTCGATTACTCCTTTCGGTCCGATCGTCAGTTTTGAGGATGGTATGTGGTACTAAAAATCAATTGAGTGTCCAAACCACTAAATAAGTATTTCCATAAATTCAAAGTGAACTTCATGATGATATTATGGTAGTTGCAAGAGGCATTACACTCTACGTGCAACCTTTGACAAGACTAGAATATTGTGAGAAGCAAGAGAAACCCTAAACAAATGTGTAGAAAACCTAGAAGACATGTTGGCTCAATAAAAGAATCAATATTTAAGTGTTAACCTATAAAAGAAGAAGTTGTTCTGGAAAGATGAAAAATAACACTATAAATAAGAGCATGCTAGATCCCATTTTTTATTCACACTCTCACAACTCACAGAAACTAGTGGTGCGGAAGTTTGGAGAGGGAGTGTGGCTGCTACAACTAGGAATTTTTGTTTTTGGTTGGACTTTCTCTAGGTTATGGTTTGGACTTTTTTCTTGGTCTTTGGTTATTCTTTCTTGGTGCACTAGACTTGGAGGAATGTGTGATACCTTGTTTGTCTATTGGTCTACTTCCCAAATTATTCTGTCTGTCAAGGTTAAGGTGATCGAAGGTGCCCTTTGTGCCTATGGTTGGGTGAAAATATTGTTATATTTTCGATGGAAAAACTAGAAAATATATTTTTTTTCTAACAGGTTATGGGCCCACACTATCTTCAAACATTCTAACTGCTAGAAGATATATTGGGAAGTTATTAGTTAAGATCTTTATGGCACCAGTTACAATTGCAACTAGTTTTTCTAATTATGAGGTTGCAACAAACCCTAACCATTGTATCCGGGCACTTATGATGAATAATTTGACCTATATTATTCAGATTATATTGTTCCCTAGCCTAGCACACCTCTTGGTACCCTCATCTAGCAAAAACATTAGGTTTGAATTTTTGGTCAAAGTCAAAGGCTTACTAGTCAAAGTCAAAGTAAAAGGTTGACTTCTGGTCAAATTCATTATGTGGTCCAAGTTGAAATTTTAGAGTTTATATCTTGTTCCAATCATTGAATATAATATCTTATTGTTAAGATGGTATCTAGATGCATATTGGAAAACAAGTTGGGTGATGCTACAAGACTTCAAAGGTATTCACTTGTATATGTCATCCAAGCTATATCATCTAACAAAATATGAGTGTGTTTGCAGTAAAAGTATTGGAGACTTTCTCCGAGATGTAATGTTGGATTCAGTGCATTCAAAAGAACAAGAGAACCCTCCATAGCAATTGAGGCTTCAAGTTCCAGGTTTGATTAAATTGTTAAGCTTCGAATTTGTGTATATCAAGGGTGATAGTTGCTAGATTACAAATTGCGAAAGAAGTATTTGAAAGATTCTATTATTGATAGGTGCAATGAATACTTGACTGCATATGAATACTATTTATATATATGCTTATTTACTTGTTCATAAGATGAAATAGCATCTCCTCTAGATAAATATTTCTTGTTTTCTCTTGTTGTTCTTGTTCCCGACAAGTACCCTTGTGAAATATGTTTGATGAACAATCCTTGCGAAAGTTGTCATAGAAGAAGTTTATAAGGATGAAAAAAATTCCAGATGGGCAATAATCGAAACAAATAGAAACAAACTTAAAGAGACTCAGAGGAGTGAGACTCGAAGGAAGTCAAGAATCAAAAGAAAACCTCAATACGCTTGTGACACTTTGCAGAAAGAAAAGAGAGATGTAGCAGAAGGAAGCATGGACTCTCTCATATGGAGGGATATGATCACAAAATTCCAAAATAAGAGCATGCATATTTCTCTTTCATGCATGAATCCATGATTAGGAGGGAGATAATCCCCAATAATATGATCAATTGAAGAATAAATTGTAAAGACTATGAAGTATCTATCCATTTTCTTCATTGGAAGTAGCAGCCATGATAAACAACATATGTTCATTTTGACTCTAGAAGAAGTATTCTTCGAAAAGAAACCTTGAATATCCTTGGTTTTCCATTTACATTTATATTCCTATGGAGGAAGGTTGGAGCCTTCAGGAAAAAAGGGCATGTAATCTATAGAATATTCCATGGAATCCAACATTGATGAAAAACATGAGAAAGAACATGAATATTCCAAGAAAGAAATAAAATCTATAACAACCAATTAAACTAATTTATGCCCAGTAGAAGAAGTCAAGCAAAAAGAATGGAAGGAACATGTGATGAAGAACAATGTATGTAAGAAATTGTGAAAAATACTTAAGCATTGATAGATACAAGGAGAGAGTTAGGGCTAGAGGGTTCTCCCAGAAGGAGGGAGAATATTATGATAAAAACTTGTTGCAGTAACCAGACATACCTCTACCTGAGCCATTATATCTCCTGTAATATCCATGGGTTGGATTTTACATCAGATAAATGTAAATATTATTCTTCTCAACATATTAATTGAATAAGAAGCATATCTAGAGAAACCTCAAGGTTTTGTGGTATAACAAAAATATACCCTTGTATGCAGATATAAGATCTTGTATGGATCTAAGAAAACTTGATGTAGAGCCTCTCATGTATAGCAAAAGCATGGTGAAAACTTCCTATGAAAGAGGAAGTATATTGAAATGTTTCTTCATAAGTCTGGGATGATGGATTGCAAATCCATGGGAAAATCCCATGATGACATATTTGAAGAAGTTGAGAGACTCTAATCCAGTAGAACTGTCTTTGTATCTATAATTGATTGGCTCGTTAATGTATTTGGAGAATACTCAACCGAATATTTGTTTTTTCGGATGTTGAAGTTATGATATACAGTTGCATGGATTTGTCGATTCAAATTGGGTAGGGAGTGCAGATGATAGAATAAGTGCTACTTGAATATATTTCAGTTTGATCTTTGCCACGACGTCATGGGATAGAAGTAAACAAAAGTTTGTTGCACTCATCACTACATAAGTAAAGTTTATTGCATCTTGTGATTCTTGTATGGAAGCAGTGTGGCTCCATAAGTTGGTTTATGGACTGTGTGATTAGGTGTTGGATTCGACTGTGATATATTGTGATGATCATAGCTATGTGAATCTTTTAGAGAACCCAGTGTTACATGATAGGTCAAAGTGCATTGAGATAAAGCATTATTTTCTCTGTGATAAAGTCCATATGGGAGAAGTGGTTCTCCAATATATCTCCATAGATGAGTAGATAACATATATTTTGGTAAAGCCTCTATCCAAGATGAAAAGTTTGCATACTTAAGGGACAAGCTGGGGCTCATGGAGACAAATTCCTTGTTGAAAAAGGAAGTGATTTGACGCAGACCTATCGACCCTCGGGCTGAGATCCACTCACATAATCGTTCTTTATCTTCTTTGATCCAGATCGACTCTTTCAATTCCCTACTGGAATCTCAATTTCAATCGATCCACGGGTCCTTTCGGAAGCTCTCCCATGCAAACAGAACTAGGACAAGCTCCCCTTCTCCGTGCGACCACAACGCTATGACCAAGGCCCAACTCCAAAGGCACTTGTTGCAACTCGCAACTTGCAAGTTCGTGAGTCATGACTCCCGACTCTTCCTTCTCAATCCCGCGATACCCGAAATGCCGATACAGGTATAGCTCTTCACCTGTCAGTGCCTTCCTTGTGCGACCGCCGACTAGGCTAAGCATTATCACTTCTTGCCTCTCACACCTTCACAAGTTTGAATGTCCAACCTTGGCACCTTCCTTTCATGAAACCATGAGAGGTGATGTTGACTTTTCTCCTCGTGTCCTCGCTACTCGCGACTTCACAAGTTTTAATGTCGAGCTCTCGTGCTCTTACCTTGCAAATCCCTGAGATGTGAGAAGTCAATGGAGCATTGACTCCTTCCTCCAGGAAACATGTGTCCACCTGCCGATCACATTGGCCCCACCTTGTGGTTCTTCCACGTGTCCACACTCGTGCCTCGGCTCTTGGCACTTCGCGACTTCTGATGTTGAGATGAGGTGCTCCCAACCTCCGAACTTCTGAAAGCATGATAGGAATGATGAGGTTCTGATCCAATGGTCCTCCCATGACCTGGATCCAACGGCTATCCTCGCTCCTCGCGATTTCGCGACTTCGTGACTTGGAGCACCCAACTCTTGGGCTCTCACCCTACAAACCTCCGAGTTCGCGAGATCCCTAGATCTCTGCCACCTATCCTCTTTGAATAGATCGTCCCGATCTTCTCACGACTTTGCCACTCGCGAAGTTGAAGGACTTTCCTCTCTGACCTCCAATATCCGAATCCCCGGTAGAGAGGATCTTGTGACATGTATCCTTCCAATCGGATGGCTCAGATTCTTTCGCGGTTTCACGAATTCGCCTTTCACAACCTCGTGAATCTTGATGCAAAGGTTTTAAACCTTCAACTCGTGAATCCATGAAATGAGATTTCATGAGTGATCCAATGGTCCTTGTTGACTTGGATCCCATGGTCTGATTTCTCCCAAGCTTGCACTTGGAGAATACTTTCCATAACTTCCCTTCTCCTCTGCAAGATCTGACGGCTTCCGGGACTTCGTGAATCCTCCACGGAGGATCTCGACTGTCTAATGCCTCCTTAACAACTCCTGTGAAATGAACAAGTATGCCTTCATGAAACTTATCCACCAGCAAACAATGTCGCTGCGCCTCCTTTTGACACTTCAAGGCACTATCCCTCTTGAGCTTCTCTTTGACAAATTCGAAGACTCTATCCCTCCTATGCTTTCTCCACAACTAGAGTCTTCAAGAAGACTCCTGCACGCACTCCTTGTGGAAATTCTTCAAATACTTCCAAGTATTCGAACCTCTTCGACTCTACGCACTCCTTGCGATAGTAGTCTTTCAATAGTTTCCTTAGGCTGCAACCTCTGAGACTCTACTTGGCCTGCGCACACCTTGCATAGATCCTATGCTTAACTTGCACTTCTACGAGAATGAGAACAATTTTATCCCTCCTGAGCTTGCAGAGACGAACTCTAACTTCTGTCAATGCACACCTTGCGGACAATTTCACTACACTCCTTGCAGGAAAACTCATGCTTAGACAAAGAAACAATTCAAACTCATTCCTTACTCTCCCTCTCTTCAGATTTCAGACATTGAATATGAAATCATACATTCACACATCAAAGCAAATGCATAACAGAAAGAGTAAGACAATCATGAGCATAGCATTCAATCATGCATACACAGAAAGTAGTTGAACACCATAAGTCTGAATCGAGCGTCATATATTAATCTCAGAACTTCTGTACATGGGTTCTTCTACATAGATTTTTGCTTCTTCTTCTCTATTCTCTCTTGATTGAATATGCTAATAATGTTACAACTATACAAGTGAGGGTGTCTCTATCCGTTTTCCCTCCAGCTCCTAAAACTGTCTAATCTAGGAATTTAAAACTACCTACTTACATTTACTAGCCTAAATGCCTCTTAGTCCTTCAGATGAGAGTGGGATGATCAAGGTTTGATTACAATCTACAAGTACACCCTTTCTTAATTGTTTCATTTATGTTTGGCGTATCAAACTTCAAAACATTCAAACAATTCATCATGTGCCAAAATGCGTTGGTGTTTGTCCCCCGCTCGCTTGTTGTTGGCGATGCTCCTGCATAATGATTACTCCCAGGTTGGGAGGGACCACTCATATGTTATTGATTTATGGATAGTCACTTTCCAATTCAAAAAATGATCCAGGTTGGGAAGTTCTTTTCCAGTCTGGAAAGTGGTTTGATATTTTTTACGGACATTCATTTTCCAGTTCGAAAAATGGTCCATATTGGACAATCCTTTCCGTAATTAAAATGGTCTAATATATTGTTTATGTACCATATACAATTATTACCATTATGTTCAGTGTGGGGGAATGGTCTAGGAAATTCATTCTTTTTGGAAGTCACTCTGAGTAGTGGTAAACTAGAATTGTATTTCTTGCAAGGAAGTCATTCCTTCAAAATTTCATAGTTGTGCTAAGTTTTGAAGAATGGTCTATTTTGGAGGTTGGTGCAAGACATTCATTTTAATAGGAAATGGTCCTAACAATCATTCCCTAGGGTAGACTCATTCTCTCGAGGTTTCACCGTGATTAGTGATGGAGGAATGGTCCAGGTTCAATAATTAGGGACAGGCATTCCCTAGGGAAAACTCATTCTCTCTAGGTTGCACTATGATTAGTGCCAGAGAAATGGCCTAGTTAGGTGAATGGTACAGGCTCAGAAATCAAAGACAATTATTCTTCTATTCTTGGGACTAATAGTCCATATAGCCCATGGATGATGTTTTACTTTCTAAGGGAAGATGCTCTTCCATATCTCACAAATGTAAGTGGAGGAATGGCCCATATACTCAGTTTCTATCAAGATATTTTTTATGCAGGTTGATATCAGATGATATGATTATTGTGGAGACTATATATCTCTAGACAAAAATTATACGCTACTATGGTGGATTTGATCTAATAGTAGTGACTTTGTATCACTGGTTAGTAGTTGTGTGATACCAGAAGTGGTTGTGTACCACTTGATAATAGTTGTATACTACTATGGATAGACACCATTGTTCTCTATTGGATGGATTTATAGCTACAATATGCTACTATTTGAGTTCCATGGATACTACCACTAGTATTAGAGTTGATTTCCAGCTAGATGGATAGTGAATGTGCTAGTGGAAAGACATTCTCTAGGAAGAGAATGGTCCAGAAAGAACAGATTGTTGGTGGAAACACATTCTCTCTCTGGAGAATGGTCCAGGTTGACAATTTGTTGACATATCATGGACTGGTATTTTCCTAAGCCACAGATTGTGGCTCGATTAGGAAAATGGTTCAAGAGCGATATTTTCTAAGGCATATAGGTAGAGATGGATCTCTATGGTACATATGAACCCATTAGAAAAATAGTCTAAGACTGAAATTATTGTAGGAATGGTCTCTTTAGCCCATGATGTGGCTTCTAGCATCTGTTGGAACAATTACTATTCTAGGACATGTGTCTAGATTAGAAGAATTATTCTTGTATCACTTTGTGGAGTGAGTTACTTATTCAACATAATTCTCGATTACTCAGATGGAGTATGTGTTAGAAAAATAGGATCACGGAGAAATAAAATAAACAAATGCGGAAATAAAACACAAAAGATACAAAATACAATAGATACATATAAATTTCCATCCACCAAAGAAATTTCCATGTCCTTCCTTTTTATTATCCATCAAAATGAAGGGATACAACCTACAACTCAACTGATGGAACTTCATCTTCTTTCTCTCGCAGTATCCTCTCTCATAATACAACATTCACAATAATACATAGCCTCAATAGAATTCCCTCGTAAGAGAGGGTTTCCATTTAGGGAAAAAAAACCTAAAAAATAACTTCTACTATCAGATCTGCGACCTTATAATGAATGGTCCATATTGACTATGAAAATACAATGTTTTACAAGGAAAATTTTCCCAATATTTTTCTTTGGTGGTGCTTCCCTCGAATCCCCTCCCCAAGAGGGGGATATTAAAATTGTCGCCCCCCCCTCCCCCCTATGGACCCCCCTGGGGATAGTTGTGGGGGGGAAAGCCTCCCCACACCCCCCCATTATGGAATGGGGTCCAAGCTAGGGATGATTTTAAGGATGTAAATTTATTTTAAAATGTAGAAACCTTGACGAATCTTACTAATCCTTTATCTTCCAACTATAAAATGTTTGGCGATATTTTTGTAAAAATATTCAAAATTATAATTATTTTATATAGTTTGTATAAAATTTTGGCAATTTTTAAGGTAAAATAATTTTATCCTAGAGAATTTTGGTGAATCATTTTTAGAATAGCGAATCGTTTTTTGGGAAAACCTTGGAAATTAGCCCATGAGCGAAATTTAGCCCCTAAAATCATCCCTAGGACTCCAAGCATGACTGAAACAAACCTATGAATCAGAAAGATAATCAGGCTCCACAACCAACAATCTCCCACTTGGAGACTAATCACAACAACTCCACTATTGATGTACCTGTTAGACTATACTCCACCTTGGAACTGGAAAATTTCTCATCTTCACCTTCATACTTGAAGACCAATTGAAACTAAGTAGGAACTAATTTTCTCCCTAGTTACTCCCATTGTTAACATATCTACATTATTATGGATAGTATATATATTTTCCAACTTCAAATGTCCATATTCCAAGACATATCATATGAAATGGTGCCTCATTTGTATATTCTTAGTATTTTAATGGAAGGATAAGTTATTTGGAAGATTAATGGCACTCTCACTGTCATGGTACAACCTGCTACTCCTGCTTCTTTCCCAATTCCTCCATAAACTTCTGTAACCAAATAATTTCTTTACTAGACCCTATAACAACAACATACTTTGCTTCTGTTGTTGAAAGTGAAAAAACCTTTTGTATTTTTGAAATGCAACTTATTTTTGTTCCACCTACAATAAAAAGAGACCCTGTGGTGCTCCTCCTTCTATCTTTATCACTTGCCATATCTAAATTAGCATATCCCCGTAGAACAATGTCTAAAGCTCCAAAACATCATGCATGAGTAGAAGTACATCTCAAATACTTGAGAATCCACTTTATTTTCTCCCAATGTTATTTACCTCAATTATTCATATACCTTCTCACAACTCCCACTGCATGTGCAATATATAGTCTTGTGCAGACCATCACATACATCAAGTTGCAAAATGTTGATGAATAAGGGACCCTAGACATGTATTCTATCTCCTCCTATGTCTTGGGACACATGTCCTTAGTTAATTTGAAATGGGTGGACAAAGGTGTACAAACTAGTTTTTCATTTTGCATTCTAAACCTCTTCAACACCTTCTCTATGTATTCACCCTGAGACAATGTCAATTTGCGATTTTTTTTGTCTCTTGTTATTCTCATACCAAGGAATTTCTTTGCAACACACAAATCCTTAATTTCAAATGAATTAGCTAATTTATTCTTGAGCACATTTATATACTTCATATTAGACCCTGCAACTAACATGTTATTTACATACAGTGGCAAGATAATATAGCTTCCATTTTCTATCCTTTTAAAATAAACACAATGATCAAATTGACATCTATTATAACCTTGTTCTATCATAAACCTTTCAAATTTCAAATAACATTTCCTTGGATATTTATTTAGGCCATAGATGCTCTTCTTAAACTTGCATACCAAATTTTCCTTCCATTTGACTTCATACCCCTGTGGTTGTTGCATATAAATCTCTTCCTCCAAATCCCCATGGAGAAAAGATGTTTTCACATCTAACTATTCAAGATGCAAACCTTCTATTGCCACAAGACTTAAAATAGTCCTAATTGAAGTCATATTAACAAGAGGAGAAAATATTTCATCAAAATCTATACCTTTCTTTTGTGCAAACCCCTTTAAAACAAGTCTATCCTTGTACCATTTTTTTCCTTCAACTTGTAAACCCATTTATTCTACAATCCTCTTTTTCCTACAAGAAACTAAACCATGTCCCAAGTTTCGTTATTTAGCAAGGAATCCATTTCCTCGTTTATGCCTTGCTCCCACTTATTTTTAGTGTCTACTTCAATTGCCTCTTCATAACATTTTGGTTCACCAGAATAAATCAACAATAAATAATACAATGAAGGAGAGTATCGTTCAGGGGGTTTACTTAACTTGGTAGATATTATAACCACACTTGTAGGCATTTGAGGTAGTTGTTGCTCCTGTTGTTGTACATTTTGATTTTCTAGTACCTTTGGAATTTCTTTTTCAGTGATCTCATCAAGCACTTTGTATTCTTTTTTTTCTTTTTCCTGTTTCTTTCCCTGCAACTGATCTTTGTACATGACCTTATCCTTGAATATGTGTTGTACCTTGAACAAGTTTTGGATAACCTTGTTCATGTTTGACCATTTTTGGGACTTCGATAGGTTGGTCAAAGGCGAAGCGCAAGGAGAAGCAAAGATCGTGGGATCTCACCCCCTTTTTAGGGATTTTTGGGTTGAGGGTTTTATGTAACGGGTATGGGATGTCGACCCATGGGTTTAACCATGTTTATGCCCCATTTGAAATGTATAAATAGATATATAGGTGATGTAAGAAGAGAGAGTAGTAGTGAATATTTGTGGCTTAGTGAAAAGCTAGAGGATTTGTCCATACTATGTGTTAAGACTTACAGAGCTAAGTGAAAGTGATTGTAAGAAGATGGTGTGTAGATTGTGTAAGAAGGATTTGTGCTGTGACCTAACTTGGGGAAGGAGGATCTGGTGAGGTGCGCGCATATCTCCTGTCATATGCAGAGTGGGTCTTGTGGATCTGTGCATTGAACAAAGATAATAAAGAGAAGTAGAGTTGGTGGACATAGTCCCACGCTAGGGGTGAATCACATATATCATGTGTTGTGGTTG
This sequence comes from Picea glauca, assembly GCA_000966675.3. Taxonomy (NCBI): domain Eukaryota; kingdom Viridiplantae; phylum Streptophyta; class Pinopsida; order Pinales; family Pinaceae; genus Picea; species Picea glauca. The sequence continues at coordinate 326,307 of JZKD02S1748966.1, read as the reverse complement.
CTTTGTGCATTATGGTTGTTATATGAGTTATGCTTAGTGTATCAATATATGTTACATGCATATGATATAGTATTTTCGGGCTTAGTGATGTGAATGAATGCTAGATCTGATATATTTCTATATGCTAAGTGCTTGGATGTGTTAGATCTTGTTGAATACTGCGTTGTTTTGTAATTAGGGTTTTCTCTTGCGAAGTGGATAAGAGTTAAATATTAATGAATGTTAACTATTAAGTGCTCTGTAAGTACTGTGATCATAGATCTGTGTCCCATCTAGGTTGTAGACACCTAATTCCTGCAACCACCCCTGTCTCTACCTCGGGTGAGACTTCATCTGCTTCGCAGGTGTTACTGAAAGGGTCGGTAGTTAGGGTTTTGTTGGTGCACTGTTGATGCGGTGAAACCTGGCTCTGCCCTTGTGCCAACAAATGGTTCCATTTTCGAGACCTGAAACTGTAATTGTTGGGATTTGAAGAAAAGAATATAACTATGTCCGTAGATTTGCAGTTGTGGTGTGCAGTACTCTACTTGACTTGCGAAGCTCTGTGCTAAGAAAAGAAGACCAATATGAAGAAAAGAGGTAAGATATTAAATCTTTGTGCTTTGATAAAGGTAAGATAAGTGAAAATGTTATGTTTGTTTCAAAAGAATGGATCTAGGTATGTTTGATAGATTTTTTCCTAGTCTGAAAACTAGGGCACAACTAGAAAAAGAAGATTTGATATGAATAGATCTGATAGAACTAGTGAAAGATATGTTACTCCTATGCATAGAAATAACTACTCGACTAACAAGTGGATGCATGATCCTAGAAGTAATTTTTTGTAAATCCACCACTGCGATCCTAGGGCGCAGTACAAGAAAGGTTGGGGATCATTCAAGAGAAAGAGATGATTGAATCTTTGTTATAATTGTAGAAGACTAGGACATCTTGCTAAGGAATGCCCTGGTCGAGGTCCTACTTCTCTTTGTTGTAAGGCTACTAGAGATGAAGTTTTAAATTACCCTAGAATGATTTCTAAAGTTGAAAAGATGAACATGAGACAAGAAGACCATGAGGAAGGCAAAGAGACTAAGAATATGATCAATAACCAGAAATAATTAGAGATTGTATTATTGCAGACGAAAGAATCCCTGAATGATCACAGAGACATAAACTTATCAGAGGTCTTAAAATTGGAGTGCATAGAAAAACAAATAGGAGACTTCGACATAGAATGTGTCCTGGATGAGGAAACATAGGTGAATATCATGACAGAAAGAACTTGGGAAATTTTGGGAAAGCCTGTTATGGTTCCTTCATTGGGAGGAATAGGATTGTTTAAAGGGAAGATGATAACCCTATGTCGAATAATTACCCAGATACCTATGAGTGCTCATGGCACTTCGAAAGATGAAGAATTTGAGGTCGTTAATTTTGTTGCGAACACCACCCCATTTGATATTTTACTAGGAAAAACTTGGGTTGAGAAAGATCAGATACAAAGGAAACAAGAAGAGGAAGCTCAAGAATAGAAAAAGCAAGTACTAAGAGATTTCATGGCTAGGAGAATAGCACACTTACTAGAATAACATGAGGACAAGTCGAACCTACTAAGGAGTAGAGACCTGGTTGTCGAAGTTGAAAGAACACAAGAAAACTTGAAACACTTGTCCATACAAGAGAGTAGAGAACCTATCCCAGAAAGAGAAGAAGCATTACCCTCGAACCCTATGAAATACCCCCACAGTGAGAAGTTACTATGCCAAGAGGAGATAAGAAAAATAATGGAAAGAGGAAACCAGTGACTCAAATCATAGGAAAGAAAGCCAGAATTCTTAGCAAGGAGAAAGAAAAGTTAGAAAAATTTCAGAAAGTTCTAGAGAGAACTTCGCAGAATGAAGGTTTGAAGAACTGGAACTTCACCGGGATAACAAAATAACACAGATTGGAACTTTGCCATGATGAAGGAATGTGAACATTGGAGGCATCCTGACCATTATAATGATGCTCCATAACGGTTAGAAACATAGTTATTGTTGGAATGTTCACCATTGGACCATTGGGACCGTGCCATAATGGATGGAATTGCATTGAATAACGCATTCCTGCCCATTGAAAGATTTCATTACAACGTTGTATATTTATCTCTTCGAGCATTTCACTGAGAAATTTTTTTCCAATTGTGATTATCTGAGCCCACAAAGAACTAGCTTCTTTTTCACAGTGATTATTGAGAGCTTGCCACCTGTTTTGTTACATTGAGTGTTTTCTCATCGACCTAAGATATCTGACCTCGAGCATGCATGTCAAATGACATTAGCACAATAGAAAAATTCATTGAAGATATCTGAATAGGCCTCATGGCTGAAAAGGTGGTGTCCGTGGGAATACAAGCTTCATCGACGAGAGGATTGGAAGCATCCCAGTCGACTGCACAACGTCGGTCTAGCTAACCCGCTGCTGAGAAACGTAGAAAGCATCATGATGAATTGGAGAATGTGAATCTCATCCCATCTATCCTTCCCAACTATATCTTGCCTCTGGCTCGTGTGGTTAGTCGTGATAGTGTCCCAAGGGACTTCTACTACACCTTGATCACTGTGTACCTCCTGAAGGGGATACGCACAATTGGACTGCAGTTGGGACAGATTATGACGTTGAAGATCATCGAATTCAAATTGGGAGATCGCAATAACTATGGTATGCTCACCCCACATAAGTATTTGACCAAGACAAAGGGGTCAAAGTCAAAGATTATCCCCTAGCCGTGGACCATGGACATCGCGAGGTCCACCATCCTAAACATAATGAAGATATCCCACTTTGGAAGGCATCAGGAGGTTAAACCATGTGTTAAAATTCCGTTGTACTTCTTCTATGGTGATTATTTGTGGCTGGACAAATGCATCACCATAGATCTGGCGTTGATCCATCAGATCACAAGATTAACAATGCAAGGACTAGACCCACAAGACTTTTATCCAAGGAAGGCTGCAGATCACTCCCTACCATAGAGAATCAATGATACCTATGGCAATGTGGAGAAAGGGAAGCAAGGATACAAGGTATCTTCCATCCATAATGATGTAGTACACCTAGCCTTCCAGTTGATCGCTGGTAAGATAGTAACAAAGAACAGACCCACGCAGGTCACGGGGTTTGTTGTTGACCTCGTGGGAAAATGCATTGAAGGACTACAAATGAACTGGGTGAGCTACCTCATAAACCAGTTAGAGAAAGACTATCGAAAAGCTCATGATCAGGGCTATGAGTTCCATTTCAGTTGATTGTTGATCCTCAACACCTTCATTGCTTGGGAGATGCCGAAAGGAGCGACCTTCCCTGATATTGAGTCATCTGAACCCCTAGCTACGAAGTTCACTTTGCTCTAGTACTCAAGAGATATGGATAACCAATGGAAGTCAAACATGGTGTTCCACACATATTACCTGTAGTTGAAGAGGGCTATTGATTCTTTCCCTCATATGATGTTGAACACCCTGCACAGGTTCAGGCCATTTGTGAAGTTACACTGAGATATACATTTTATTTATATCACTGTGCACAAAGACGAACATAAAGAATAGATTCAATCCTATTATAATCTTAGTGAGGAGAACATGGAATAAATAACTAAGGAATGGCCCATAGATTTCCTTATACCAGTCGACCAGGGAGAACTGTCCGACCCTGACCTCATCGAAAATCCTATGGTCACTTGTGAAGAATATGATGCACCCAGCAATATCAGAAGGAAAAAGAAGGAAGATGTATAGGAGCTGAACAATGCATCATAAGAGACTTCATTAGATTCACCTGGAGGGGGAGGAGGTGACGAAGTAGAGAAGGAAGAGAACGATGGGAAAGAAGACAAACCGGAGAAGGGAGAAGTAACACTGCCTAGGGACACCCTTGATGAAGCTAAGACAAGAAAACAAAGGTTTCCCCCAAGAAACCTACATTGCATAAGAAGTCAAAAGCCAATAAACCTTTATTTCAGGTTGTGTTAATGGTGGATGACATCGACCTTATCATTGCTATTATGTTAGACACTTCGGAGTATATCTTATAGCACAACGAAGAAAAATAGGAAACCATGTATGATAAGATTGCAACATAGTGGAAAGGGGTACAATAATCCCTCTACTCCAACCACGCAGTGTCTACTGTGCCACCACCACCAGAAGGAGTAGAGTTGGGATACGAGCCTACCCAGCTACACATATTAGAAGACTCGACATAAGTTCACCTTCATCATGTCCATTATGAAAAATAACAGGCCACAGAGGCCCTAAAAAAAGAAAAAGAGGAAGCCATAGAGAAATGTCAGGTTTCCCAACAAGAAAAGGATGACCTCCAGGCAAATTTTGTAGAGCATAGAGTGCAGATCTAGAAGGAGGAAGAACAAATGCTCGTAGAGCACACTGGAGTTAAAGAAGTGGTCACTAGACCACTTCGCTCTATGACGAGCTTAGAACATATGGAAGAACACCCAGTGGAGATTCAAGTGTGAAATCTTGTTGAATCCATTCAACAACTCCAACAAAGAGTAGCTGACCTAGAATTACAAGCAGTGCCAAGGCTGTGGTCACCACAGTAGAACATCGCTTAGAAAGACCTGTGACCGAGAAGGTTATTCAAGAGCTATTTGAGCAGGAGGATCTGGTGAAGAAAAAGGTCGAGGTATCTCAAGCCAAGATCGAGGCCTTTGAGGCAGAGTTACCGAGATCAGAGTGACTCGGGATGAGTCACAGGTGAGTGTTGGGGGCCTCTTGGACCTTGACCAATTTTTGGAGAACCTTGGTCATGTTTGACCATTTTTGGGACTTCAATAGGCTGGTCGAAGGTGGATCTCAAGGACAAGAGGATATTAGGGTATATTTCTCCCTTCGTAGGGATTTTTGGGTTTAGGATTTTATGTAACGGGTATGGGATGTCGGCCCAGAGGTTTACCCATGTTTAGGCCCCATTTGAAATGTATAAATAGATATCTAGTCGATGTAAGAAGAGAGAGTAGTACTAAATATTTGTGGCTTAGTGCAAAGCTAGAGGCTTTATACATACTATCTGTTAAGACTTATAGAGCTAAGTGCAAGTGATTGTAAGAAGCTGGTGTGTAGGTTGTGTAAGAAGGCTTTGTGATGTGACCTAACCCAGGGAAGGAGGATCTGGTGAGGTGAGCACAGATCTCCTATCCTATGCAAAGTGGGTCTTGTGGCTTTATGCATTGAAGAAAGATAATAAAGATAAGAAGAGTTGGTGGACGTAGCCCCACATTGCGGTGAACCACATATATACTGTGTTGTCGTTGCTTTGTGCATTATGGTTGTTATTTTATTTACGCTTAGTGTAGCAATATATGTTAGATGCATATGATATAGTATCTTAGTGCATAGTGATGTGAGTGAATGTTATATATGACCTATTTCTATATGCTAAGTGCTTGGATGTGTTAGATCTTGTTGAATACTGTGTTGTTATGTAATTAGAGTTTTCTCATGCGAAGTGGATAAGAGTTAAATATTAACGAATGTTAACTGCTAAGTGCTATGTAAGTACTATGATCGCATATCTATGGCCCAGCTAGGTTGTAGAAACCTGAGTCCTACAACCAACCTTGCATCTACCTCAGGTGAGACTTCATTGGCTTCGCAGGTGTTTCCAAAAGGGTCGGTAGTTAGGGTTTTGTTGGTGCGTTGTTGAAGCGTTGAACCCTAGGTATGCCCCTGTGCCAATAATATTACATCTCTAATCCTAATGATTTGGTTATTTTCATAATCCCATAAGAGATAACCAAAATCATTAACATCGTATCCAATGAAGGTACACTTGTTGGATTTTTCCTCAAGCTTTTTTCTGTTTTCTTTATCAATATGGACAAATGTTTCACAACCGAAAGTCTTCAAAAAAGAATAGTTTACCTTTTTACCTTCCCATTCCTCCTATGGAATTCCACCATACAAAGAGCTTGAATGTCCTTTTTTTATTAATTAAACAACAATATCTACAACATCTGCCCTTAACTGTAATGGAAACCCAACATGGAATCTCATAATCCTTGCATGCTCCATGATTGTCATGTTCATCCTTTTTGACACACCATTTTATTATGGTGTTCCTAGAATTGTTTTATCTCTATGAATACCATGATATGAATGGTAATCATTAAAATCTTTCCTGAAATATTCACCTCCATTGTTTGATCTGAGAGACTTCAACCCTTTTGTTGTTTCATTCTCAACCAAAGCTTTCCACTTCTTGAAAGTATAAAAAACATCATATTTTTTTTAATGCAATAAACTGAAGTTTTTCTAGTTGAATCATCAATAAAAGTAACATAATAATGAGAGTCACTAGGATATGACACCTAACTTGGTCCCCATACATATGTATGCACAAGATATAACCTTTTACTCTTATTTTGTTTTCTGACTCTCTTATGTTTTCCTTAAACACAATGCTCACAGAAATCCAAATGAATTTGTTTAAGATCTCGAAACAAATTTATTTTGTGAAGTATATTCATCCCCTTCTCTTTCATGTTTCTAATCCTATGATTCCATAGTGTTGTATTCACTCGTGTAGAAGAGAAAGAGATATAAGAGTCATTATTACCAGTTCATAAATACAATGTACCTACCTTCTCTCCTTTTGCTATCACTGGTGATCCTTTGGTGACCTTCCATGACTTATCTGTAAAGATAGATATACAACCTTCACTTTCCAACTACCCTATTGAAATTATAGTTTTCCTTATATCTGGTACATGTCTTACCTTTTTCAATAACCATTGGTTTCCATTGTTTTCCTTTATTTTTACCTTACCCATTCCAACAATTTTGCATGGTGCATCATCACCCAAATGAACCTATCCAAAATCACCTTGAACATAATCTAGAAAATGTTTCCTATGGGGTGTGGCATGAAATTAAGCCCCCGAGCCTACTACTCAAGAATTGAAAATATTATCTGGAGGAAGAATCAAAGCATCTTGTAACTGATCCGTCAGGATTTTTCGAATGACTTATGGTTGAGTTTTTAACTTTGCATGCATTAATTGACCACTGGGAAACTTAGTGAAAAAAAAATGAAGAAATAAAAGGAATTATACAGCCATATACATATATGCAGATCTTAAATGCAATGAAAAAACAACATACCATAATATGCAAGTTGATAACGGAGTTCAACACAACTTTGCCTACGTCTCCGAGCCTTTTCTCTGTGGGGGAGGCTTCTTTATTTCTGTTCGAAAGATTGATAGTACATCATTACAATGCCGAATTGCTACAAGACTGATCTAGTCATGTTTGCCCAGATCTCTGGAACCATGCAAAAAAAATGGCACGCGAAACGGACGTCCGGAGCTCTCAGAAAGGGTCCGACAACATCTCCTCCTCAACGGCTTCTCTGCCTCAAACTGGCTTTGACTTGGCTTCTCCTCGGCATCTCTCCTCTGAATGCTCTCCAAAAGCTGTCCCATGGCCTCAAAATGGCCTTGGTTAAATAGTTGGGAAGGTAGTTTTCCATCTCCAACTTCCTCCAAGAAGTTAGGCTCAAAAACCACCCAATAACTCCCAATTACATTAAAAATTGCTTAATTACATTTAAATTAACAAAAGTGGTTATAAAACCCACTTTGCAACTATATAATATAGTTATATAGGTGTAAGCCCCTCCTTCCCAGCGCGCCCCTTTGAAACGGTCACATGCATACCATGTGGCCACGCGCTAGCGCGGGCCACCCCTTTTACGCGCTCACACCGGTAGTATTGGCATATTCCATATGCCCATAGGACCATGGCCTCACAGTATCACTTCCCGCGCATAACATTATATATGTGGTCACATGTCAATATAATAGAACCGCAGAGTTTAACACTTAAAACACCCGCGCTGTTGTATAAAAACATGGGCATATGTTGCGGTCGCATGGCGCCGAGGGCTGGGGCTAAGCCCCGGCCCTTTATTTCCGCCATTCGAAACTTCCACCACAATAAAACAAAAATCAATCGTTTACATAACAAGAAATGCACGGGGGCGTGGTGGTCACGAAACTTTGTTAACGCGTTGCATCGGTGGAGGGTCCTCGGTTCGAATCCGGTGGATTACATAAATTTTGAATAACCAAACAAAACCAAAGAACCAATACCTAGGTGCCACGTGGCAGCCCCTGATTGGGCCATGTGGCACCCAATCATTTGCCAACAAAATTGCCATGTGTCGACATCTGATTCGACGAAGTAAACCAACCAGATCATGCCACTTGTAAACCGCTAATTGGCCCACGTCACTGCCACGCGTCACTGTCGTACGCTCTGTCACCTGCCACGTCATCCACCATACATCTTCCCAGCCATCCTACCACGTCAGCTGCTGACGTCACCTGTGCCACATGTCACCCTTCTAGTGGTGACACGTGTCACTTCAGGATTGGTCCAATCGTACGCCAAAAAGTCCAAATCTTCCTGACACGTGTCATCAACTGGAGCTTCCACGTGTCCTATATGGACCTGCCATGTGTCATCGTATGGACATGCCACTTCAACATCCGTACAACTGTACGGACTGCACAGTCAACAATTTTTTTTTGCTTGTTTGACTTTTCGGACAGAATGTGATATCTTCTCCATACAGACTCTGTTTGACAAAGTAAATATACCACCGAAATCAAGAAGACGAGACAGACGTAATGGTGTTGGTTTCGTCGGATTCCGAGCACATTTATTTTTGAGCATTTTTCAAGCCCTGTCAGGCTTCTGAATCCAATTTCGGATCAGTAACACATCACCTATTACATTTTCTTCCTGATTTTTTTCTTGTTCTCCATCTCTTTGTTTCTTTGGAGATCTACAGTCTTTATTCAAATGCCCTTTCTTTCCACAATTCCAACACTCTATTTTTCCTAGTCCGTATTTGGATCTTCCTTTCCTATAATTCCCTCGGTTTTCTCAGCCCTTTCCTCTATTCTTTTTTCTCCCAATGTTCTCCATGTTTAACACATTACTTGATGTCTCACTTGTTCTTTTCCATCGCATTTCCTCGCTAAGGATAAAACCAACCACATCATCAAATTTTAGAGTGTTTGAAACAAAGACATAGTTACTTACAACCATGACCAAGACATTCTATCTTTCTAGTAATGAGAAAAGGATTAGAAGAGCCCCAAACTCATACTCAAAGTCCACTTTTACAAAACTTAGTTGATTAGTAACCATATTAAATTCATTTAAATGATATGCAACATCCCCAACTTCTGACATCTTCATATTAAATAATCACTTCATTAGAAATACCTTATTAGATGCTGATGGTTTTTCATACAATTTATCCAATGCATCCATCAGCTCCTTCATTGTCTTTTCTTTTGAAATATTTAAAGCCATCGATGTTGCCTGAATCAGCCGTATTGTTCCTAGTGCCTTTAGGTCAAGAACCTCCCATTCTTCATCTTTAATGGTCGTCGACTTCTTTTCCGCCCAATGGTAGTAATAGATCCTTATGATATAAATAATCTTACATCTACATCTTCAATAAATGGTAGTTTTGGTCGTGAAGTTTCTTGACCCTAAACTTTCCATCTTTCGACATTTCTCCCACTCAAACCAGGAACCCTCTTTTCTTGCAAGTTACCTTTTTTTTTCTGATACCAGTTGTTAGAAAAACAGTATAGTAGAGAAATAAAATAAAATAAATGTGGAAATAAAACATATACGATACACAATATAATAGAAACCCAAATATACGCAGTTCACCCAGTGTGGGCTATGTCCACTAGAGAAATTGTTAGGTCCTTCCTTTTTATTATCAAGAAAAATGAACGGATACAACCTACAACTTAACCGTTGTAACTTCCTCTTTTTTCTCTCATAGTATCCTCTCTTAGAATACAAAATTCACAATAATGCACAGTTGAAATAGAATTCCCTCATAAAAGAGAGTTTCCTTCTAAGGAAAAAATCCCTAAAAAATAACTTATATCGTCAAATCTGCGATCTTATAATGAATGGTCCAGATTGACTATGAAATTATAATATTTTACAAGGAAAGTTTTCCCAATATTTCATTTCGGGGGCACTTCCCCT
>JZKD02S1748966.1:302882-316153 GCA_000966675.3 Picea glauca | reverse complement strand
ATAGTTATGGAGAGAAATCTCCCCCACACCCCTCCTGTTAGGTAATGGGGTCCAAGAATAGATGAGACATACCTTTGAATCAAGAAGATAATCGAGCTCGAAAACCAACAATATGTCTTTGAGAGATGATGCAGTTGATGCTATCATATGATAATGGTAGTGATGATGTTACTCGTGGGTTGGTATACATGATCATGAGATATCCTGTGTGGCTATGATGATGATACTAGTTGAATGGTATGTTTCTTCTCAAGGCCAAAGCCTTTAATACATCCCTATCTAGGACGAAGAGTTGATATTATGGTAGCTGTGAGAGGCATTAAAATATCTGTGTAACCTTTGACAAGACTAGAATATTTCACAAAGCAAGAGAAACCCTAAAAAAATGTGTAGAAACCCTAGAAGACATGTCAAATCAATAAAATAATAAATATTTAACTTTTAGCCTCTTAAATAAGAAGTCCACCTGGACAAGTAACAAAGAGAAGTTTAAATAAGAGGGCTCTAGATCTCATTTTTCATTCACACTCTGAAAAATCACATAGACTAGTGGTGCACAAGTTTGGAGAGGGAGTGTAGCTACTGCAACTAGGATTTTGGTTTTTGGTTGGACTTTATCTTGGTTATGGTTTGTAATTTTTGCTTGGTCTTTGGTTATTCTTTCTTGGTGCACTATCCTTGGAGAAAGGTGTGCTACCTTGGTTGGCTATTGGTTTGCTTCCATAATTATTATGTCTGTCAAGGTTAAGGTGTTCGGGGGTGTCCTTTGTGCCTATGGTTGGGTGACAATATTTCTATATTGTCTATGGAAAAAATAACACATCTCCTTATTTTCTAATAGTTTGTACCACTATCTGAAGTGACAGTTTTGGGTAAACCATGCAATCTAAAATTTTCCTTGATAAAAAATTTTGCAATGTTTATGAGTAGATTTTACCGGAATAAAGTGTGCAACTTTTGATATTTTATATACTACTATGATGATATTCATTTTCCTTCTTAGTGGTAGGTAATCCTATAATGAAATCCATACTAATCACTTCCCATTTCCACTTAGGAATGGATATGGGTTGCAATAATCCATCTCAGTGACTGTGCTCATCTTTAACTTGTTGGGACTCAAGACACCTCGCAAGATATTCAACTACTTATGTTTTCATCCTGACCAAAAATATTCTTTGTTTAATGTTTTTATAGTCTTTTGATAACGTGGGTGACCTAAGTAAGGTTTCTTATGTACTTCAGTTAATATCAATGTCTTTAATTTTTTTTTTGTTTATAATAGAAATTCTATTTTTTTACAACACTAGACCTTCTTGACTACAATTGAAACTTGATTTTCCCTCAACTGATTTATCCTTCTAACATTTTTCTTGAATTTTCGTGTTATTTTCTTCATTCTCTGTTGCTGATATAATTTTAAGTTATATATAAGATTGTATATTACTACTAGAAACTACATTTATTTTCCTATTAGGTTCATATTCTATCTTGTTTTATTTTCCTTTGATATGCTCTATTTAAAAATTTTACTCACTTAGGAAAGCCAAGCATCTAGCTTGTCTTGAGTTCAATTTATTCTAGTTGAAAAAGTGTTTAAGACTAAAATTATATGTTTTCAACAAAAAACAAATTCCTAATATGTAGTGTCCCACATTTTCAAAGCATGCACAATAACAGTAAATTCTAGATCACGAGGAGCATATTTTTCTTCATGGGGTTTTAGTTTTTGTGATTCATAGGAAATTGCATAATCATCTTGCATTAACACTCCCTCTTGTCCTTCCTTTGAAGCATATGTACACACCACAAATTCCTTATGTGGGTCTTTTATCCTCAGAATAGGTGTTGTTGTCAACAAATTGTTTGAGCTTTTCAAATATTTCTTGACATTTCTCAGCCGATTTAAATTAGATTTAGTCGATTTATTGGCTAAGAAAGTTTTGGAAACCCCTCTATGAATCTATGATAATACCCTTTGATTCCCATGAAATATCAGACATCCAACACATCCTTTAGCACTGGCCAATCTAGGATTTCTTTTATCTTTTTTGGGTCAACTAAAATCCCTTCACCTGAAATTACATGCCCCAAATACTGTACTTTATCCTGATAAAAATTCACATTTACTAAACTTGTCGTCCAATTGATGCTCTTTATGTGTTTTTATAACCAATATTAAGTGTTCTTCATATTCCTCTACGGTCTTTGAATAAATCAAAATGTCATCGATAAACACGATCACAAACTTGTCTAAATATGTTCTCAATACATTGTTCATCATGCACATAAATTTAGCAGGTGAATTTGTTAAACCAAAAGATACAACTACAAACTCATAATCTCCATATCTAGTTAGGAAAGTAGTTTTATGAATGTATTCCTCTGTAATCCTAACGTGATGGTATCCTGACCGTAATTCTATCTTTGAAAACATTTCCGCTTCCCTGATTTGATCAAACAAGTCATCAATGTGGGTTAAAGGATACTTGTTCTTAATAATCATATTCTTAAGCTGTTTGTAATCGATGCACAACCTAAAAGTTGCATCCTTCTTTTTAACAAACAAGACTTGTGCTCCCCATGGAGAAACACTAGGTCTAATGTATTATTTATCCATGAGCTCCTGAATCTTCATTTTAAGTTCACTCAACTATGGATTTCTCATCCCGTAAGGAGATTTAGACACTGGTGTAGATTAGGGTATTAAAACTATGGTAAAGTCTATGTCCCGTCTATAAGGTAATCTTGGAATTTCTTCTAGATTACCCAATTGTATCTTTGTATGTGTGAGGTAAACATCTCATGAATCGTTGAAATTTTACCTTCTCTTCTTTAAGGTAAGGTACATGTCTCATCATATTTACAAACTTAGTGAAAAAATATTCAATGTTCATCTGTCGTAGCTTGATATCATGAAACTCCTTTACTTTTTCATCATAATAAAATAATGTTAGACACTTTTGTTTGAAACAGTTCTTGAATAATTTCCAATTTAATTCATTAATCTTGATCTTGTTAATTATTTTTATCTCCTACCACCAAATGGAAGCTTTACCATTCAATTGGTACACAACTAATCTAACTCTCAAATTTCTTGGCTAATTGTAAATTTGGAAATATTCTCCCATGTTTAGAAGCCAAGATTATGCTCCCTCCTCAGAATCACCATCAAAACTGGGTGGCACGATCTTTTTAAACTCACCAAACATTTCGTTATCATGCCACTTTATTTTCTTGGTTTTAGGTAGAGTCTTCTATAAGGTACTACTTTTAGAGTCATCCTCACTACTTCCTCCAACCAACAATTTTGTCTTATTACTAAACATTGGGTCAATTTTACACTTTTGTCACTCTTCACTGCAAAATTCATTTTTAGCATTGTTGGAAGTCTATCCTACATCCTTGTTATGTTTCATTCTAGTCATGTTTTTTAGTAGGATTTCATTTAACTCTTCGTGTTCTTTACTAGCCTTGAGTGATTTTTCATTATCTCCCTTGATGCTCTTTAATTCTTCCTTTAGCCTATGCATGGTTTCCAATAGTCCTAAATATTTATCCATTGGTTTTTCACTATTTATCTCCACATACATTTGTGGAACACTTGGTGTCAATTTTCCAGGTTCTTCATCCATCTTCACTTGTTTATTTGAATCTGATATGTGCAAAATACAATTATCGTCAATTTTTTTTTTTCAAGTATTAGATGTATGTACCTTATTAAGAAAAAAATTAGTTCATCTTAAGACCATAAAGCCTTAGTGTTTGAACCATGCTCTAATATCATTTGTAATGTCACCTTGAACACATAATTTTATTTATTTTTAGTTATAGTATAAATTCTATTATTATTTTCTTGATTCTCCTTTTGTTTATTGAAATGTTGATCCCAATATATAATCATCATGATAATTCATGATAGGATAAAGGAGATCTTGAAGAAGTTATTTTTCATGAGATCATTTTTCCAGTTAAGTCTGTCGAGATATCTATACAAACATTTGAAAATGATCTCTCAATCCTTCTACCACATCCGGTACTAGCGTAACTTCTCCCAACACTCAACTATTGTTATCTTTTGGTTGAAAACATGAGGTTTATGTGTAACCTCTTATTAACTTTTAATCCTGGTATTAAATATCATTACTAAAATTTAATATGCTTATTTATCATCCCCTTAGAAGTAAAAACATTTAATTAAAAGAGTTATAATACAACTTATGCACACAATTTATTTAAGTGAAGTGTCAATTCTTATATGCTTGGACAATTTTCCTAGGGCTTAGTCTTAGGTTACAATGTAGTCGTTCTATCTATAATGATCTATAACTCACACACTACTCTCACTATGGATTCGTATCTCCAAATATCAACCATCTGAATTAAACTTACCCATATTCCTTTTCACAGACTATGATTCAATCCTTTCCATCTCAGAGTGCACCTTGTCACACCGAGACTCCTTGACAGTTTAAGAGTGCCATTAATCTTCTCAAAACATTTCACCTAACGTCATACTCCAACTCTTATGTGTTGGTTGGTGAATTTGTAAATGTGGAAACACAAATATCATATAAGACAATCAATAAATATGCATACAAGAAACATACAGATTTACGTGGTTCACCCAAACATTGGGTTATGTCCACCAAGCATAGGTATCGGTTGTCTTATTGTTCAGATCAAGGAGATTATAGCATCTCACTCACTAACATCTCTCTCACATTTCCTCAATTACCCTTTATGCCTCTACATGCTTACATCAATAATGAACATAATTAGATTAGTTACATAACTATTTTCTAAACTTGTGTGTTCATACCAAATTGGTAGATTTGGTTGAACTACTACAAAATAGGCTCCACTAAATCTACTCATATCTACAGATTCTAGGAAATTCATTGGAATATTCAACATTCTCCACCTTGACAACAATTAACCTGATACCTTGCTCCTTCCTTTTGTTCATCACCTTTTCTGGAATCCAAGAGAAGACAAGCATCATTGTAGCTTCTCTAACAATATTGTTTTTGTGAACATGTCTACGCAGTTCTCTTTTGTATGCACTTTCTCAAGAGAGACTCCACGTTCATCGATGACCTGTCTTACAAAATGGTACATGACAGGTATATGTTTTGTTTTACTGTGGTAGGTTGGATTCTTAGCCACATGAATAGCACTTTGACTATCACAAAGTAACTTTACTTTATCCTGCATCCAACTCACCAATCAAACATTTCAACCAAATTGCTTATGTAGTGGATAAAGAAACAATGTTTTGTAACTTTGACATCCAAGTAATAGCTCCACCTTCAAGATTAAATACATACCCTGAAGTTGACCTTCTCTTGTCCAAATCACCTACAAAATCAAAATAAACATATCCAAATACTTATTCACAACCATTGTTATAGGTGATATGATAATCACTTGTGCCCCTCAGATATCGAAGCACCCATTTCATTGTTTCCCAATGCTCTTTACATGGATTCTGCATATACCTGCTAACAACCCCAACTGCATGTGAAATATCTGGCCTTGTACTAATCATCACGTACATTAGACTTCCTACTGCATTAGCATATGGTATTCAAGACATATATTCCTTTTCTTCTTTTGTACTAGGACATAAAATTCAATAAATCCTAAAATGGGAAGCCAAAGGGATTGATACTGGTTTCACATCGTTCATACCAAACCTCAAAAATATCTTCTCAGCATACTTTTGTTGTGACAACCAAAGCTTACCATTCCTCCTGTCTCTAAATATCTCCATGCCCAAAATTTGCCTTGCTACTCCTAGATCTTTCATATCGAACATCTTAGCCATCTCAGCCTTTAACTTGTTGATCTCAGTTATGTTTTTTCTTTCTAAAAGAATATAGTCAACATAAATTACTAAGATAATCAATATGCCATTATTAAATTTATTAAAGTAGACACAATGATCATACTCACTCCTTGTATAATTTTGGCTTACCATGAAAGAATCAAATTTATTGTACCATTGTATCGGCGACTGCCTCAGACCATAAAATGATTTCTTGAGCCTGCAAACAAATTTCTTCCTGCGATTCTGAAAGAACCCTTTAGATTGTTCCATGTAAATTTCCTCATCCAAATCTCCATGTAAGAAAGCAGTCTTAACATCTAGTTTCTCCAACGCCAAACCACGTAAAGAAACCAATGCTAATACACTTTGAATTGAAATAGACTTAAGAACTCGTGAAAAAATTTCATGAAGGTCAATACCTTCTTTCTAAGAATATATTTTCGCAACCAGCCTTGCTTTGTACCTTTCCACCTTATCGTCAATTCCCTTCTTCAGCTTGTAGACCCACTTGCAACCTACACTTTTCCTGTCTCTTGGAAGTTCTACCAGGTCCCATGTGGAATTCCTCTCTAATACCTTAATTTCATACTTCATTGCTTATTTCCATTTATCATTGTTAGAACCCTTCACAGCTTCCTAATATCACAAAGGTTCATCATCATTAGTACTTAAATAAAATGACGAAACAAAATCATCATACCTTCTTGGAGGATTTTTGACCCACATAGACATCCTTAGGGAATTTTGTGGCTCATCCACAATCTTTTGAATGTCATCATAATCAATATTTTCCTCTGCAAGAACTTCTTCATGACCATCTTCAGAAACTTTTTCATGTTCACTTTAATCTGTATTTGAACTGATTTAAAACTGAATCTGTTGATACTTAGGTACTTCTTCCTGTTTCATTTGAACATCTACATTCGATTTGATGAGAGATGATTTATCAAATATTACATCTCGGTTAATGGTGATCTTGTGGGCAGTAGGATCCCACAACCTGTACCCCTTAATACCATCACCATATCCAACAAAGATAGGCCTTTTTTATTTTGGATCTAATTTAGAACGTTGATGTTTTAGAATTAGAGCATAGGCTTCACAACCAAAAACTTTAAGATTAGAATAATTACATGGATTACCTACCCATACCTCTTCTGGAATTTTGCATTCTATTGTTGTTGATGGTGATTGATTCACCAGATAACAAGTTGTAGTCACTGCTTCTTCCCACAATTCCTACTGCAAGTTGGCGTTACTAAGCATACTCCTTGCTCTCTCTAGAAGAGTCTTGTTCATGCGTTCAACAACTCCATTTTGTTGAGGAGTATAGGTAGTGGTTTTATTCCTATCAATCCCAAACTCCTTGCAATAGTTCTCAAATTCCATTGACATAAATTCACCACCATTATCATCTCTTAAACATTTAATGGATCTAATAGTTCTCTTTTCCACTAAATCTCTAAATTGCTTGGAAACTCTAAATACATCAGCCTTAATTTTCAACGTATAGACTGAAACCTTCCTGGAGAAATCATCTATAAAAGTTACAAAATATGATGATCCTCCATATGAAATAGTAGGGGATGATCCCAAAACATCAGAATGGATATAATCAAGGATTTCTTCACTGGTGTGTCTTTCAGTTTTAAATCTCTGGCTATTCTATTTTCCATAAATACAGTGCTTACAAAAATCTAACTTTAAAGACTTTAGAATAGGAAGTAAATTGCGGTCAATTAATACCTTTAATCCTTATTCTCTCATATGACCCAACCGTTGATGCCACAGTCGAACAGAATCACTGTCCTTCTAAGATACCACTGTCGCATGATCTGACTCAGTTCTTCCTTCTAACAGACACAAGTTACCAACCTTCTTTTCTTTCATAACCAATAGCATTTGTTTGTAGAATTTTGTAACTCCACCTTGAAAAATACTCTTACATCCTCTAGTGTCTAAGACTCCCAAAGAAATTAGGTTCTTCCTAAGCTCAGGTACATGTCTCACATTAGTTAGTATTTTAACAGTTTTGTCAAACATCTTAATTCAAATGCTACCAATTCTCACAACTTTACATGAAATATCATTTCCCATGTAAACTATTCCATCATTTATAGACTGGTAAGTAATAAACCAATGCCTATGAAAGTACATGCGATTTGAAGCATCGAAATCTAATAACCATTGTTGATCATGACGTGAACCAATACTAATTGATAAAACTTCATTAGTCATACCTGAACCTGTTTTAGTTGCGTTTTCTTCCTTCCTCTCTTTTGGAGAGTCTTCTTTGGAGGCTTGTTGTTGTTTCCAACAATCCTTCTTCAGGTGTCCAGATTTGCCACAAAACCAACACTTAAGCTTTCTCTTTTTTCCCTTCGACTTTGACCAAGATAAATCCCTCTTACCTTGTCCTCTTTCTTTAGGTCTACCTCTGATCACCATTGCCTTAGATGTAGAGGTTCCTAAATTTGATTTCTTCTGTGTTTCCTCAGACAATAAAGCTCTAACAATATCATCAAAATCAATACTTTCTATTGAACTAAAACTAATAGAGGTAACAAAATGATCCCATGATGCGAGAAAAGAGCACAATAATGTAATTACCTTATCTCCAGATTCAAATTTCACTCATGTGTTATCCAACTGGACTAAAAGAGTATTAAAAGTATTTAAGTGATCAGTTATTTTCGTACCTTCCTTCATGCACAAACTGTACAATTGTCTTTTTAGGAAGATCTTGTTCATCAAAGATTTCGTCATGTACATGCTTTCCATCTTTGTCCACAAACTGATTGTTGTCTTCTCCGAGACAATATTGAACAGAACATCGTCAGCCAAACACAGACGTATGGCACTCAATGCTCTCGCATCCATCTCATCCCAGTCATCATCTATTATGGTCGCGATTTTCTTTTCTTTTCCAAAAAGTGCCTTCACCACACCTTGTTGCATGAGTAGATCGTTCATCTTAACCTTCCAGATCTTGAAATGTTGTTGCCATTGAACTTCTCAATTTCGAACTTAGCACTCTCTCTCTTTTCCATTAGAAGAAACATTCCAAAAAACACCATTGCTTATAATAACCAAGACCCTCTTAAAAAATAATGTGGAGGAATAATGGTTTAAACTTTACAAGGTTTAATAAAATATTTAATAAAAAATCCCTTTACTAACCTTTCCTTTTATTTAAAAAATATAACAAAGTTCACATTTTTAACCATTATTCACTTTGAGATAATTAAAAAACACTTTTTAATTCCTTCCCCTTTAATTTTTACTTTATACCTTTACTTAATCCTTTTACTCCATAAAAAACCTTTTACTTCATTCACCCACTTTGACTTGTTCACACTTAAAAAAAAATCAATTTTTTTTCGAAAAAACCTAAAATTTATACGTTTCATACTTTGTAATTTTTCAAAATAAAATAACATCTTGATAATGTTAGAGAGGAATCGTCACACCTCTCATACACCTAGAGTGCAGCTATTGCACCTCACACAAATTTATATTTGTAAATGCCAAAACACAAATATCATATAAGAAAATCAATAAATAAGTATTGGTTGTTTTATTATTCAGATCATATTTAGATCAAGGAGACTACTTCCACCAAGCATAGGTATCAGTTGAATAATAACGTAGTTCACCCAAACCTACTTCCACTAAGCATAGGTATTGGTTGTCTTATTATTCAGATCAAGGAGATTAGAGGAGCTCACTCACTCACATCTCTCTCACATTTCTTCAATTCCCCTTTATGCCTCTACTACCTTACATCAATAAAAAAACAAAATTAGATTAATTACATAACTATTTTCTAAACTTGTGAGTTCATACCAAATTAGTAGATTTGGTTGAACAAACTACTACAAAATAAGCTCCACTAAATCTGCTGGATTCTGGAAAATTAGTTGACATATTCAACCTTGGTTTTGTGCCTTCCCTCTCATTATGAGGAAACCTATGGAACTCTGGTTCGTTTTAACAAGGAGGGTTTCGACCCACTAGTTCGTTTTAATATTACAGAGCTCTGGTTGAGCTCAATGCATAATATTTGAGGTAACAACTTTGATTCTCGTGCTAATTATATAATTTGTTAACTCATTGTCTAACAATATTTTTTGTTTGTCTATACTTCTACTCGACTAATCCAACTGGAATATTCTTGTCGTTACAGGTTATGCAAGCTTTCTAGCTCGAGGCCATTCATCAACCCAATGGTTAACCTCTATGCTTCCAGGTAATAAAAATATTACAAAATCAAGGTATTTCTGTAGAATCTTCCTATATTATTTTTGGGTTTCTTATTATGATAACTTACTGAATATTTATTGTCTTCGCAGCGACACACTTCGTGGATTAGAATGGGTCCTCTGAAAAGAGATACCTAGATTTCAAAGCAACTTTAATGACCTCCCTTATCAAAATAACTATGGAAATGTAATGGGTTGGATAGGGTTTGCGTTGGACGTCTTCCTTGGAACTATGGCATTGTTGTTGCAAGACAACGTAACAAGTTTTTATATTCTTGACTTACTCTTGCAATGTATATTGTTTTAACTCTATCACGAAAATAACCCTTCCTCTATCATTTGAGCCCCCTTTCATGTCTGAGCATACTCAGGTAACCCAACATGGTTTATATCTCATAGTGTGAGGTTAATTCTTAATACTCTCGGCCTCAGTACACTGATTTCTCCATTATTCTTCCGGTTATATCCCACTGGGTTCAACCTCTCTAAAAGTTATATTATTTCCATACTTGTTTGAGTTTATTACTGTACAAGTCGTAGATAATCTCACATTAAAATATCATTTTGTCATATGTAAATGTATTCTATCCAAACCCTTTGTGTATTAACTTGTCACTTGTTCTTAATCCAAGACTTGCTTTAGTTCTAGGCTTAGGGCTTGCGAGGGCGTATTTTCCATTGGTTACAAATAGCCGAGGTCGTATGACCAATACTCTTTTATTAAACGATTTAACAATTTATACTCTTCTTTTATTATTAACGATTTAACAATTTATCCCCATTTATAAAAGGGTCGACAATTCCACACAATGGTTAGAATATATGTAAATGGTTATGACTTGAATATATTTAGCATGGCACATCTCCTCTATTTAAAATTTCAAGTGGTATCTCTGCTATTTGTTATGGCTATTTTCTACATACATAAAGAACTGTATAAACCCTAAAGATTTCATCTCACATTTAAAATATAAATTTATAGATTAGGGTTTGTTTAGATGAAACCCTATGTTTACATTCCCCTTTATGGGTTTTTATCTTTGAAGCATATTTATGTTTTCATGTAAAATAGATAGAAATAGTTTTCGGTACGTGAACATTTTAAAAGTAACCATATTTATGTTTTCATGTAAAATAGATAGAAATAGTTCTCGGTACGTGAACATTTTAAAAGTAATAACATATTTCATATTTGCATAAATATACATATTTCTCAATAACCTATTTTCTCTTTTCCCTTGAAATTTATAGAAGTGAATTTAGCAAACATAATGTGCTACATATTACTTTGTATTAGTTTTGAGAAAAGATAAACAATACTTATTTTTCTAATAAAGGAATTCTAGTGATATTATATAGTGAATAAATTAGCTCTATATAATTGTTTTCAAATGTATAACAAATGTTGAGTCATACATTTAATATTCTTTATTATTAAATATTGTAGAATGAAATAAAGAAAATATAGAAACTATACTTATTATTACAAACTTTTTGCAACTTAATAAATAATGAAACAAACCCTCCATTACTACGACAAGCTATGTACAAAAGGAGGTAATTTTTATTTTTTTATAAACATATAATATGAATTACACAATCAATCGCATCAATCAACTCGAAACGACATCACTTTTATTCCATCAACCAAACTCATAAATATAAGCAACTATTCCATGAACCAAACTCATAAATATATGCAACCCTCAAATCCATGATTTGAAACATTGATTTTGACCATTTAAGGTATCACGCCTCGCAACTACAATGACATATCTAAATCCCATATCCCAATCAAATCAACTCTAGACTAGTTTCATAAATCATACTCAACATCATTTCTTCATAGTGAAGGAACGATCCATTTTAGTTAATCCATCATTCGTCAATAAATAAGTGCAATTGAGTAAGACAATAAGACCTAAGGAATTAAAAATCTTATGAAAGCATAAATAAGATTCGACCCATATTTAGAACCTTGCCTAAGTTAAGTTCATTTTTTTCAAGCATCATCTATCAATTACATCCAATTACATCGAGCTATCATAACAAGTGCCATCCTTATGTAGCGCAACTAAATATCTTTAAAAATGACTTATCTTAAGTAAGGATATTTAAAAATGACTTATCTTAAGTAAGCAGTACAATAAGAATTCATTACCAAATTATGTCCATCACAAGGTACCATAAGGAGGTTAACCAAATAAATAAATTGAATAAAAGTTAAGCTATTTTATATGTATAAGGAGGTTAACCAAATAAATAAATTGAATAAAAGTTAAGCAATTTTATATGTATAATTTTATATGTATATCCATTAAGGGAATTAAGAATATCAACCTTAATCAAACATATCAATAATAAATTTCATTGATATGGCTGGCTTATAATTTCATATAAAAAAATTTGAAACACCTAACAATAAATAAAGAAATCAGAATCAACTTACAATTTTACAGAAGGGATTAAGGAAGATCCAACTTATTCAACCAGATACAAGGACTTCCATGTTATCTACAATCCAATTAAGAATTAAGGAGAACTAAAGTCTTTTTGAAAGAATATTGAAAAGGTTCAATTACTAAACTAAAATTAAATTTTTAAGAACGCTAGGAAGATCAAAACCTCTTTTAAGTATTGCAAAAGGGTTTCAATGCTACCTTACAAGGAATGTGTAAGGGTATGAGAATTATTCAAATCCTAAAAGGTGGTAAATTGGAAGTTATTTTGCTTACGATCCAATCAAGAGAAAAAGAATATTAACCATCCTTTCAATGCAATCAAATTCCAATACTATTCCCATATCCACTAAAGAGAGAATCAAAATTCATCCCATAAAGTTGGCTAAGATACACATGAATTCATGATTATAGAAGTAGGTTATTTTCAAGGGAATGTATGATATTTGCGCAACAGTCACAAGGCAGCGCCTGTGCACCAGGCACCAAGGGTGTAGCCCAAAGAAAAATGCATCCCAACCTAGTTTCTGATAGGCGGTCCACTTAAATTAAACACAGAGAGGCAAAGGGAGCAGAGCACAAAAGGCTCGCTCACTCAAAGGAATGGTCAAAACCAATTCAATTATCTATTGAAATCAAGATACAATATATAGGTGAGATAGTCACAACAAACCAAATCATAGATCCATGAAGTGTGGATCTCAAACCTCTCCATGC
>JZKD02S1748966.1:235381-298278 GCA_000966675.3 Picea glauca | reverse complement strand
TCATTCATTGCTTCAACCCATTCTTCTTTATCTTTGGCTTGTTTGTAATTTATTGGTTCATTGACTTGCATTATATTAGTCATTAAAGCATAGTCATCATACCTTGAAGGACGACGAGTCTGTCTTGAAGACCTCCTTAGTACTACATCACATGTAGGGGTTCCATCCATTATCCTTCTGCTTTCTGCTGTCTCATCATCTAAACTAATAGAAGTGCTCATGCTACTTCTGCTATTTTCACTGTCGCTTCTGCTTCTGCTTCCCTGTTCCTGCTAGTTCTCTTGTGGTTGTTCCACTTCTTGCTCCTCAACTATTGGGCTTAATTTAACATGTTCATCATTGTTAGCATAAGTATTTCCTTGATCAGTTTTATCACTAGTATCTGTATGTTCATGGAATACCACATCTCTGCTAGCAATTATTTTATGAGAGCTAGGGTGAAATAGTTTATAAGATTTTTGATCATTGCAGTATCCAACAAAGACACATTCAAGTGATTTAGCATCTARTTTCCTTCTATCATCTTTTGGTATGTGTGCAAAAGCTTTACAACCAAAAATTTGTAGATGCTTAACTTCAGGTTTATATCCATTAAAAACTTCAAATGGTGTTTGAAATTCTAATTTCTTTGTCTGACTGATATTCTTCAAATATACAGCAGTATTCACAACTTCTGCCCAAAAGCCATTTGAAATGTGCTTACCTTGCAGCATACTGCGTGCACATTCAACTAGTGTCATGTTCTTTCGTTCTGCTATACCATTTTGCTGAGGAGTGTGCGATACTGTAAATTGTTGCTGAATTCCATTTTCCTTACAGTATTTCTTGAAAGCTCCAGACACGTATTCACCTCCACTGTTAGATCTGAGAATTTAATGCATTTTCCTGTCTTCTTTTCGATCATGATTCTGAACTCCTTGAAATATTCGAATACATCTCATTTCCTTCTTATAAAATAGATCCATGTGTATCTAGATTTGTCATCAATAAATGTTAGAAAATATGATGAACCTCCTAATGATTTAGTTTGCATCGGTCCACATACATCTGTATGGATTAATTCAAGTAGATCAGTATGTCTCTTCTCTTGATGTACCAGGAATGCATCTTGGTCTTGTTTTCCAAGTGCACAAGCACTACATTCTAAATGCACATTCTTTATTACAGGCAGACCCTCGACCATATAATTCTTTTGAAGCAGTATAAGATCATGATGGTTTATGTGGCCATACCTTTGATGCCAGAGTTGCTCTGTGGTGATGATTGTGGATGCCAGCGCTAGATGACTATCTGGGCACACATCCAGTTTATATAGTCCTCCACATATTGAACCTGTAGCAACAGTCTTGTAGTGGTCTCGAATGTCTTTGATAAGACACTGGTACTTGCCAAATTCTACTTTTAGGTCATAATCAGTTATGGTTGAAACATAGATGAGATTCTTTTTAATACCAGGCACATACATAACATTATGTATCCGTTTCAATTCACCATTAGATAATTTCACCTTTACTATTCCATAACCTTGAACTTTAAGTGACCTATTATCACCTAAATAGATATGAGTGCCATCAAATTTCTCATTGTAGTCATCGAACCATTCTCTCCTATAGGACATATGTGTAGATGCACCTAAATCTATAAACCATGCATTCTTATCATCTGTCTCAGCAGACAGAGCATCCTCAGAAATAAATAATCTCAGATTTCTTAATCCACTAATTTCAGGATCGTCTGTGTTTGCAAAATTCCCATTGTAATTTAGATTGCGACTTTCATTGTGGCTTCTATTACTGTGATATTTCTTTTGATAATAATTTCTATTGAGGTGTCTTGGTTTGCCCCAATAATGACCATCTCCATTATTTCTATTAACATCAGTTTGAGCCATACCTTTATGTTTTGAGTGAAAATTTCCTCTATCTCCATTCCACGATTTGCCTCTGTCTCCATTCCATGATTTGCTCCATGGTTTGCTCCATTTTTTACCTCTGTGCGTATATTTACCTCGTGCCATCAGTGCGAGATCTGAACTTTTAGCATCCTGATCATAATTGTTCACCCTTTCTTCTTCTTGAAGGAGAATACTTGTAAGATCTACAAAATTTGGGGGTTTTTCTCTCGCTGCAAGTGCTGAAATGAACACTTTATAATATGGCAGTAAACCTTTTAGAGCGATAGTTACTTGATCAATACTAGCTACTTTTTCACCTATAGCTGCCAAATTATCACTTAAATCTTTGATGCGAGAGATGAACTTACTTACCCCTTCATTTGCTTCCATCTTGATCGACATCAGTTTGGTCTTTAGAAACAATATCCGATTTGCATCAGTGGTTTCATATAGACTTTTGAGCATGTCCCATGTTTTCTTAGACGTGTCACAATTTCTGATGTGAGGAATAATCTTATCTTGCATAGACATTCGAAATGTAACTTTTGCTCTGGCTTCCCTCTTATTCCAATCTGCAAGTAATGCAGGATATGTAGGCTTCAACTCAGTGCCATTCACAATCGTCCAGCCACCAAATAATTCAAGAACAGTCTGCAACTTGAATTTTCAATTGACGTAGTTCTCTCCATTCAATTTGGAATCCTCATTGATATATGTATCAGCCAAATGTTGTTGGGCAGTGGCCATTTCACCTGATCTCTAAGGGTGAATACAAAACTAATCAGCAAAAAAAAAATTCCAGAGAAAAAAAATTGGACGGCACACCTTGCGCTAGGAGGCAGCGCCGGTCAAAGTATGGTTCTGGTTGCCGATTGCACCAGTTTATCACAGGTCAGGTTACCGAAAGTCAACCCTTCACAGAGGTTGCAGCCCAGGTCTCTACACAGGTCTTCCAAGTCGAGCCTCCTCTTCTATGCGGGTCATCCACCAATCGACGCTGCTCGGCACACTCTGGTGTCTCCTTGACGCAGGCGAGCACTTCTCTCACAAAAATCTCTTCTCCACACACAGTGATTGTTGGTTCCTCCTATGCGACACGCAAACACAGGATTGAATCTCCACGCAGATCTGAGACTTTACGGCTATCCACTTCAACTCCACGCTCAACTCCACGATGCTCCAACAACTCGTGATTAATGGTTAAAGGACAATAAATTCGGCTGGCGGCTCCTCTCGATTCTTCTGCTCGAGACTGCAATTAAAGAATGCCTCTCGGCCCAGCGATCTGCTTTATAACACAGCGATCTGCCTCCTTACTCCAGCAATGCACCACGGCTCTCTTCTCTTGCGCTCTGATACCAACTTAAATTAAACACAGAGAGGCAAAGGGAGCATAGCACAAAAAGCTCGCTCACTCAAAGGAATGGTCAAAACCAATTCAATTATCTATTGAAATCAAGATACAATATATAGGTGAGATAGTCACAACAAACCAAATCATAGATCCATGAAGTGTCGATCTCAAACCTCTCCATGCTAAATATGAACGGAACACATCAATCCAATCCCTAGCAATCTGCCTATCATTTCTACATTATTCCAATAGGTCCCCCTTTTTTTTCAGACATCAAAATTTTCAATTGAAGAAACTTTATTTGGAGCATCAATGGAACAGAGAAATCGCGCCATCCTAACGCGCACTCAGGAAATTTAAAGTTTGAATACAACTGACGAGGCTAACTGCCAGTGCATTCTTCTCCTAGGTGGACTCTTGATGGACGGATTTCAATTCACACAAAAACAAAATCAACAACAAAATTTTTAACAGAGTTTAGAAAAATCGAACTCAACCACCTATCACAGAGGCAACGATCAAATGGATCAGGAATTCTAAATACATACTCCGACGAGTATACATTCAGTGAATGTCTACGTAATTATAGAGACCAAGTGTCAATACAACACTAAAAGAAGATGGTGGGGTCGTTGTGTTACAGTCCAACGGTTCAATCAAGTTTAATTTTGGTTCCAGAAACTGAAGAGAGGGTCTCTTCATTGCCCAAAATTTTGTAAAGATATGTACAAGTGTTGAGTGCGAGAAGCTTGAGGAGGCTCCAAGGTTCATGAAGAAGAAACAAATATAGAATAACTAATAGAACAAGGGGAACTGCAAAGCAGCAAGCCCCTGCCTCTAAGTAAGAAAGAAAATGAAGGTTTGATTTCTCACGGTCGGCGCCTTTGGATTGATCATGGCACCGCTCTGCCTGCCTTGCGCACGATCCACGTACTTATAGTTGATTGCTTCTATCTGCTTTCCGGTGTCTTTTTGTAAGCGGTGGGGTGGGGCCAGAGGATTTTTCTTACCGACAAAACACTCGAAAATCAAGACGAGAGGAGGACAAGGGAGGTTCGCGAGAACAGAGTGTCAGAAAATGAGTAACCTTCTCAGAGTAGTACAAAGGAGTCAAGAGAGGAAGATCCGTAGGGATTTCCTTGAACACAAGTAGTAATTCTTGGTACTTTGAGTAGATATTTAAATTATTCTCTCACTAGACCTTTGTCATGCAAAATGGATTGGTAGGGAGGGAGGCCTAGGTTCTGTCAAGGTATTCGGGGTATGGGTAATTTTTGTGTATGAAGAGCAATGAAATAAGTTGCATATATTTGTATTTTTTGTGGTTCAAAGTGATCGGAGCATGGGAAGATGGTGTTGGTCACTGCAAAAGATAAGATGTCGCTAGTGGTGGTTTGTGGGTTTTGTACTGGGCCAGCATGATGTGCAATGGATTGTGCTGGAGCTTAAATAATCATTGTTAAGTGGGGAATAAAATGTTGCACTTACCATAAATAAAAGTAAACTGTCAACCATAATTAACAATAATAATCACAAGGATCCTCATTTTCCACTTTGATGAGCATGTTGTCCAACCTTCCAACAACAAGAGGTTGGATTCCATGAATCCCTTGAAAGGCTCCATTATGCATGTTGAGAACTCTAGTTCTGCTATCGATCATTGTGATCTTTGGCCGCTTCATATTGCCTTGAAATATGGTAATAATTGCGTAACGAACTATTGTGGTACTCAATTGCTTCTGTGATATACTTTTGTGATTCCTGTAACCACACTTCCCACAACATATTTGTTGCATGATATAGAAATCTGCAGTAAACTGTTTTGATATTATGAGATACCCAACCAACAGGTTCTGGTATTCAGTGCTCATGGCTTACCAAATTTACATAACTAATTATCTTGCATAGCATCCTATGGCTGCAGTCAATCTTGAGCATGATTTTGAGGAATTTTCATTGTCATCTAAAATTTTATAATTTATAAAGTAGTCTAATTTATAAAGTAAACAATGTTATAGGTTATTTAATATTAATTCATATTAAATCTGAATGTCTATGTTTATAAAGTAAATAAAGGTTGCAACGTATCTTCATAACTGCCATGTGTCATGACTGATTGCATAAACAATTAATGCAACCTGTCGTTATAACTGACATTTGTTGTTACTCACTGATCCAGGTACCAGAAATTAAACCTTTCTAGATCTAAAACAACACCCAACACAACTTGCTTATGCAAGAAAACTTGCTTTTATATTCTTCATTTCTGTTTTTTTCTCCATGCTACCAGTACAGAAAATCTAGTCAAAATACCATTCTCGATATAAAACAACACCTAGCTTACCTATTTTTGCTGCTAGCTGCTCAGGTTTTCAGAGGATGAGAAGATCAGATTCAAAAGGCTAGGCTATGGATTCATGGACCAGTGATTTTGGTTGCTTTGAGTTATTTACTTGCAGATCTTTACTGGGTTATCATTCTTTACTTGCCGTTGCAAAGTGAAAGAGGTCGTTTTGGGGGTCTGGAGTCATTGAGCTGTCAGTGACCCGCCAGTCTGCCTCCAGTAGTCCCATATGTCTCTGTTGAAGGCATCGCAGAAGCTACCTCTGGTGTTATTACTCATTACAAAAACGCACAACCCTGCAATTTGGTGAGTTCTTACTGGCTTATATTATAATAGAGTAATATTCTATGACGTAGAGGTATGTTCAAAACATTCTATGAATATTTTGAGTTGGGAATGATTGCAAGCTATATGACGTTTTTGTTGAAAAAATGCACAATTTCAAAATTTTCTTGTACCTCCCAAACTACAAGCGGATAGTTGTTTCAACGGATCGAAATGGCCTCATCTCCATCATTGAATTGCGAAGGATGAGGTTCCTTGGTGGAGACAGCTTCTATACCATCCACCTTGTTATGAATTTCGAGAAGCAGTTCGGATACATTTTTTTCAGTTGAGATCTTGCTATCCTTCAATTTTCCCCACAGAACAGCGTATAGCCCTATAGCAGTAAGAACTCCTCCCAACACACTGTATTCAGCGAATAAGTATAGTTAGCGCCTTGGACCATCCAATTTGCAAAAACGATTAACCTCCATTTCAATTTGAGGAGTTCAGAAGGGTATAGAAATAAGCCTGCCCAGAAAGATTTTCTCATGTAAAATGATAGTTGCTAACCACCATTCCCTCACCTAAGTAGTTGACGACACAACAGCCATCTAGATTGGATTCTTTCGTTCGTTTCGTATAGTAAAGGGGTGGGGTGAACTTCGCACAAGAGCACTAACAACTGCTTAATAAGTTTCATCAGTGGATTTGACATATTCAACAACTGAATCAAAAGCAGCAACAAAGGCAGCATAAGAATCTGGATCCTAATTTAGAACAGATTTCCACGAAAGGAAGGAAAGCTTGCTTAACTCGAGTTAGAATTCTCAAAGGAATGAGCTAAATTCGATTCAAGGGTTCTGATTCCACCAATTTCTTTATACTTAAAAGAAATAAGTTCCCTGTGCAAACTGAAATAGAAATCTCGGAGAAAGGGCTTTGGTTCCATAAATGCCACGATTATCATCATCAACTGACTGAATGTTGTGGCAAATACAGGTCCTTTTAAGCGTATGCACAAGCCTTGTATGTAATGCAAGTGCCGATGTCACTACTCCATTCACCCAAAAATATTATATGTAATGCAAGTGCCGATGTCACTACTTCATGCACCCAAAAATATTAGTTGTTGTACTGTATAGTTTAACACCATATCCCAATCTCCAATTCTTCAATTGAACCCGAAGAAAAGCATTTAAGATATTTCCATCGACTAAAGAAAAAAACCCAAACTTACAGAGTAGACTGCAGCGAGAGGGTTGATGTTCCATCCTAATTCCCACTCGGCAGGATGACGTACGACAGATAGGCCGAGGACGACTGCCTGTAATGTTCCCAGAAAGCATATTAAGGTGACAAACGATAGTTGAGCAGGATATCTCTTCAGTACTGCAGCCTGCACATTCAAAATCTTTAATTAAAGTTGTAATTTCAAGATTATTATCATATATATTTTTTGAGAGACAAACATGTCAAAGGTAAATGATCACCTGCAGGATAAAAAATCCTGACCAAGCAAGAGTGGCCGCAATTATCAGAAGGGAGACTACTATCCAGTCTTCATTAGCAATTGCAGCAGCTGCTGACGTTCCGCTTGAAGATGTCTGGGGAGATTGATGATGTGCAGACCAAACCATCTTAACAAGAGGACCTTTGTATAACGTCATCAGCATTGGTTGACTACGTAGCATTTTGATATTCAAGAAACTGCAAAGCAGAAATAAGGTGGTGGTGGAGCTTGTCGGTCAAGAATTTGAACTGAAACTGCTGAATCTTCTTAACCGACTGGTTGTCTTCGGTTCTGAAGACATGAGTGATGTGCAGACTACGTACGGGAGCATGGTGAGTGAGCTAGCGATAGTTAGCACAGGGAAGGCGGACTTAGAAGTATGCATCCCAGCTACAGCTGGACAGAGCTGGTGGAACTTGCATGCAAGCTACCAAGTGGTTACATGCAAAAAGTGGTTACATGCAAATGAGCTACTAGAAACCACTGCCACCACCGCCACCGACTTTGGCATTGTTACTAGTTAATGAACTGTGAGTGGTTACATTAAATGTTTGGAATTACTGCTAACTTTAAAGTTAGCATTAATCCACTTGCTATGTATCTATTATAAATACATATATGCTTTCCTAAGTTTGAAAGCTTTAGCTTTATCTCTGCCTCGATATTATGCCAAATAAGATGAGCAAATTTTTCATTGGTTTAGGTAAAGCATGTACATAATTCCTCTGGAACTTATTAGATAAAAAAAAACACTTAGATAAAAAAAAACACTTAATATATCTTCAAGATAATACTTAGAATAACTATGCATCTGTTTGTTGATAAAGTACAAAACCTTTTACTAATAGTCCTTAAGTATCTTAGTTAAACTCCCTCAAATTGGTCAATAAATGTATTACCATGAATATAAGTTCTCGAATCTATTCGTGAAAACATGAGGGAATGATAATTATCTTTGGTCAAATATCTGAATTTATTTGAACTTGTGACCTCTTAAGAGGGTACACATGTTCTTAACCATTAGGTCCACTCACGCTGTGTTATAAGATTCCAAAATGATATAACTGTAATGAACAAAGAATTTAAATTTTGAAGGATTTAATTGTTATTCATTGATAAAATAAATAAATCAACTAAAAGAAAAAGTAAGCTCCACTAAGAAAAAGAACTAAGTTATTTTCGGCACGAAATGAGATCGGAGATATAATAAAGAAATGCACAGAGATATCGCAAATATTCAATAATATAACAAGAATATATTAGAGATGCAACCATAAACACAGATATACAGTAATACATGATTTCTATTAATGAAATAAATGTACAGAGACTGTAAAATACAGAATGAAAGATTTGATAGAATGGTGGCAACTTATCTCTGAGAAGAGATGTGACGGCTACTCGCATTCGCAAGAAGATGATTACAATGAGGCTCTCAAGGCCTTTTTACAATAAGCAGGAATGCCAAAAGTCCTAGACATCCAAAAGCCTAACACTAAGAGATGAAGCGCCAAAAGTCATGTGGGCCCCGTTTGGGTAAGTTAGTACATCAACTTCCTGGGGTCGTAACTTTTGCATACGATCTCCGTTTTAGGCGTGTGATAGCTCGTCGGAAAGGTATCGTAGAGGACATTCATTTTAGGGCTCAATCAAGCCTTTGGATGTCATTGATAACCTACATATCGAAAAACCTTTATTTGGGCCCTCAAAATGGCCTCGGAAGTTAAAAACTGCTAAAAATAGTAAATTGTCAAATTTGTGAGAAAACTATTCTGAGTCAATCGAAAAAGGTGGGTGGCCACCGATATCCACCTAGATCAATCCTCCCTCCTTCGAAAGAAATGGTCTCCATTGCATTGAGTTCCCGAGGGAGAGGCAAAGGCATTTGTTGAATCTGCATCTTGGTGAGTTGTTTGCCTTGTTGGAGACGTCGCGCTGCTCAGTTTGTGGAAGTCTATCACGAACCTGTTGAGGTTGAGGTTGTTCAACAAGTCGGGCTACATGAGAAGATGGTGCATAGAAGGAATCTTTGCACTTTGTTGCAACCTTTTCGACCTTCTTATGTTGGATAAAAGGTGTTTGGGGCGAAGCTGTAGTGGTTGCAGTGTCCTTCTGTTCCCCTTTTGAATAGATTGTGAAGAAGCTAAATTTTACAGTATGAGATACTACCTTGCGGCACCTTTTAGGTCGAATAGTAGTTGTAACTACCTCTGGTATTCTGTAGAGATGACCCCCCAAAGAAATAATGAAATTGCGGGGTCGAGACTAATAAAGAGCATGGCGCTTCCACATATATGGTTGGCTCAAGAGAACATCACAGACATCTAGTGGGGAAACATCACATAATACCTCATCCTTGAAGGGTTGGATGCCATATGACAATCGACATTACTGGCTGACACAAAGATCTCATCCTTGGCGAAGCCACCCAATGTTGTATGGTTGCGAGTGTGCTGTTGTCGACAATCCCAACTGTTTGACAACCTCTATTGAGATGAGGTTCTTCTGGCTTCCGCTATGAACAATAAAATGCAGCGGGGCCCCCTTCACCCACATCTGTGAATGAAAAAGATGCTCCCCCTCTTCAGGATCTGTTAGTTCTTCTAGTTGAATTGTTGCAGTCGCGACAATAACAGTGGGGTTTGTGTCAATGATCTGTCCTATACCAATATTTTTAGAATCAGATTCTGAATCAGGGTTCAACTCCTTATCTTTGATTTTAGCCACCACTGACTGTTTTGAGTGACATTCATTGGTGTTGTGCCAGGAGCGTTTGTGGAAATCGCACCATTTTCCGGTGTCCTTTGTCTTCCTGTGACCCTTCTTTTCATGTGTCTTGGATAGTTTTTCAGGAGACTATTTTTTAAGGATGTCTTTGTCATACTTTGGTTGTTGCAGATTTGCAGAACAAAAATCCCATTTTTTCTAGTGCTTAAATTTTTTCTGGATTTTAACAGCATATTGATAGGCAACACCGAGTGATGAGATATCCAGAAAATCCATTTCAGTTTGCATGTATCTGTGTAGAGCCCCACTGTATTTCAGAACCAAATGTCATTCAGAGTCTTTGATACCCAGCTTGGTGCACAAGGTATGGAAGGTATTGGTGAACTCCAGAACTTCTTGGCCCCTCTCTTTCTGCAGTGTGGTCCATCTCATGTACTAGTCCTCATAGTTGCCAATAAGGTAATATTGTTCCTTTAACACATCCACAAAAAAATCTCAAGTGGGATCGACCCCATATATTTAAGACTCCTATATGGAACTCTACTCCCAATAAGTTTCCCACCAATGTTTCACATGGGGGAGATCTTTAAGGAGTGTGAAGGTGATCTTTTCTTTGTCAAAAAATTTGTGAACAGAAAAATAACCTTCTAGCAGATTTAACCATTTGTCTAGGGCTTCTGCATCTATCTATCCTTCAAATATAGGAATATCAAAATTAACTTGTACCTTGAAAGGAGAGGTTCCTCCAAAGTGGTTGCTTGATGAATATGCGCCTGTTGCTATCAGCACGCATTGAAGGATGTGGGAAAAATTCTCCATCATTTTTGTCCCTTTGTTGCATGAGAGATTGCTCAAGCAACAGATTGATAGGATCGTCTACTCCGTCGTTTTTTTTTTCTTCTTCCATTGAGAGTTTCTTGGGTGTGTGAGAGCGATTGTCCTCAAGAGAGACAATATCGAGACCCAACTTGCTATACTTAGACCTCGTCGGGGACATGCAGTGAAAAAAATGACCATGAACAGCCTGCTCTGATACCATTGATCTAGATTATTTTCGGCACGAAATAAGATCGGAGATATAATAAAGAAATGCATAGAGATGTTGTAGATATTCAATAATATAACATAAATATATCAAATATGCAACCATAAACATAGATATACAGTCATACACGATTTCTATTAATGAAATAAATGTACAGAGACTGTAAAATACAGAGTGAAATATTCGATAGAATGGTGTCATCTTATCTTTGAGAAGAGATGTGATGGCTACTCGCATTCGAAAAAAGATGATTACAATGAGGCTATGAAGACATTTTTACAATAAACATGAATGCCAAAAGTCCTAGACATCTAGAAACCTAACCCTAGGAGATGAAGCACCAAAAGTCATGCGGGCCCCGTTTGGGTAAGTTAGTACATCAACTTCCCGGGGTCGTAACTTTTGCATACGATGTCTGTTTTAGGCGTATGATAGCTCATTGTAATGGTATCATCGATGAGATTCATTTTGGGGGCTCAATCATGATTTCTTCTATCATTGAGAACCTTCATCTTGAAAAACCTTCATTTGGGCCCTCAAAATGGCCCGGGAAGTTAAAAACTGCTAAAATAGTAAATTGCCAAATTTGCCAGAAAATTGTTTTGAGCCAATAGGAAAAGGTGGGTGGCCACCGATATCCACCTGGATCACCTCTTTCCATGCAGAAATCTACGGAAAAAGGCAAAGAATGATATTTCCTAAAATAACTCAAAGAATTTTATATTTCAAAAGCAATATATAAGAAAAAGAAAGACAATTTTTTTTTCTCATTTGACTTTATATGATTCAAAATCTTGAGATTGAATCAACTCCAACCTCCTGCAAATGATATCATAAAATTCCATCATTCGACGTAAAATCAAAATGTAGAGACATTTAATTAGCCACAGAGATTATCATAACCATAAATGATGGACCATACAAGAGATAAGGACAATGATGCAGGAGCATCACCAACAAAGCACGAGTGGAGCATAGCTAAGCACACTAGCGCTCATTTTGAAGAATAATTTTGAATTATAGGAGGCGTATCACGCAAATGTTATGAAGGGATTGAAATTTATTAACATCTTTAATGATTTGGAGTTGGATGATCGCATGAGGTAATTGGGGGGTGTATTTTCTTTTAATGAAGTTGTGTACAATACAAAATCGATGTGTTTGATCTTATCTGTTTGTCACAAATATTTATTTTGATAAATCCTAAGTAGTTGAATGTTTTTATTTCGATAGGATAGCTCTAGAGCAGTTGGAGGGAAAGGATGGAAGATACCCTCTTGTATAAAGCTTTGTTTTGTTTCCCAGATGAGGTTGGTTGGCATTCTAGTGGTTGTTAGTTGTTGCCATTCTAGCTGAGAATTGAGAGCTATTGAGAAACATTGCATGAACCCATGTATATAAAATTTGAATGAATATAAAAAAGGAGCATTGTTCCAAATGTCTGGTGTTGTTGTGTCTATATGAATGAATTAATGGTATACTTTATGTTTTTTTGCAATTCTCTGTTATTTTCTCGTTCTATTTTATGAATGTGTTTACATGGTTGAATGTATAAATCTGTGAAGATTTAGATAAGTTTCAATTGTTTCTCTTCTACGAGCAAGTGCAAGTGTGCATAGTGTCCGCAAGGGGTGCGTTAAAAGACTCTGCTTTGAGTTATAAGTTTAGAAGAGATAACGTGAAACTTATGTGTGAAAAGAGTGAATAACATCTGCAAGGTGTGGATGACAGAGTCCATAGTGACTCAAAAAGTTCA
This sequence comes from Picea glauca, assembly GCA_000966675.3. NCBI lineage: Eukaryota > Viridiplantae > Streptophyta > Pinopsida > Pinales > Pinaceae > Picea > Picea glauca. The sequence continues at coordinate 285,381 of JZKD02S1748966.1, read as the reverse complement.
GCAGAGATAGTCTGAGAGTGCGTGTAGGAGGAACCTCGTTCAATTTCATATTGTTTAGTAGGAACTGATTGAGCCTTTGTGAACTGTTGCAAGGAGTTCACAGTCATCTTCAAGAGATCAAGCTAAAGGAGGTGGGTCACAAGGTGTGCGCAAAATCAATACTTAGCTAGGTATCGAAGGAGTCATTCTGAAGAAGTTTAGAGTGTTGGGGAGAAGCGAGTCCAAGATATGTAACTTGGAGCTTTGTATGCAGAGAGTGCATATTGTCTACAAGGAGTGCGCAAAAAAGTATTTTGATTCAAAAGCTCAGGAGGACTAGCGAAAGTGGTCCACAGAGAAGTTAATTTGCGGAGGAGGATATTTTGCAAGGCGTGCACAGGCTGAAATTTGACTAAGTGTCAAAGGGATTTCTCTAAGGAGGCAAAGGTTAGAGAAATAACAAGCTCACGAGGGATAACGGTGAGAAATATTCAAAGGGAGGAACCCTTTAAGGTTTCTCAGAATCAACAAGAAAGATCCATCTAGGAAGGGCTAGGATCATCCTAGATGGTCGGATCTCAGGAAAGTTGCATGGAGGTTAGCCGTGAAGTATTTCAGTACTTCGTAGTTCAAAATGTTTAAAGTTTTTGAGAAGCGGAGTTGTCAAAGTCATGAAGTCGCAAAGAGATTGGTGCAAACCCCCCTTCTCTCCAAGGGCTGTGCGGCCTCCTGGTCTTAAGATCTTCTCAAGACTGAATTGAAACAGTCTTTGTTTCCCTATTGGAACCTCTAAGAAACAATTCAAATGTATTTGAAAAACTTGTCCTTCATGAACAAGTGCTAAAACGCAAGTCTCCTCCATGTGACCACATGCCTATCTGAAAAGTTGTGTCACTATTTTTGCATATCAGCTATATGAGTCAACCGATTCTCTGTCCTTCAAACTCCTGACTCAGGAAATTCCAACGAGGTCCTAGTTCGTACTAGCTCCTCCCTTAACTTCAACCATAAGACCTCTCACTATGACCTTGGCCCAATCCTTCCGCACGCATTGGGATTTCGTGTATCAGAACTCCCAATGTGATTCGCCTCCATTCTCCTGATAGTCTGATACTTGAATTTGTGAAATATTCATATTAGATCAATGGCCCACAATAACTCTCCAGCCAACGGCTACAATGAAGTCGCAATTTCGCATTTCTTGAATTCTCACAACTCTTCCCTTTGACCTTTCCACTATGTCAGTCAACGAAGTGATGATCTCTTGCCACGTGTCCCTTTCGATGGACGGTCCCTATGATTTCTGGATTTCGTGAACTTCACCCTACTTCTTCCATATCCTTTGTTTTTGCGAAATTTTGATAAATCCTCGCAACTAACCAGTGTGTTGCTTCTCCAAGATCTAACGTCTTGAAATATTTCAGCTCTTTTTGAATGGACATTGACCCTCAATCTTGTCCCATATTCAAATTCTTTTCGGAATGATTTCTCTTGTTCAATCCTCCATAGTTGTCCTTCCTTCGAACTTCAATTTCTTGTTATCCACCTTTGAGCACTTCAAGTCCTCGAAACTTAGAAATTTTTCTAAGTGTCTCCCTCGAGACTTAAAACCACTACTCCTCCTGAGTTTCTGGCAATTGAAACTTAAATATTTCCCCTTAGCTCTCACTTGCACTCTGTTTCTTCTTAAAAAGACGTTCTAACACCCTCCTAGCATACGCTGCACTCAGCCTCCTAAGATTTAAAACTTTAACAAAAAATTGTTTCTATACACACTCCTTGCACTCAATATGCACACTCTGCATACAAAATTTCCCCGCTATCTCTTCTGAAATTTTAGTCAAAAAAGACTTCTTCACATGCACTCCTTGCGCTCTGCATGCACTCCTTGCATAATCATATAGAAGAGAAACAATTGAACTCATTCAATTATTCATTCATTCACTATCAACATCATCCATTCACAAACACATAACAACACAGTCAAACTGTAAACAATATCAACACTGTATATTTGGGTCAATTTCCTTTGTTCTATTCATTTCAAAGAAAACATATTTACATTCGGTTTTCCTTAAAACTATTACAAGAAAACTTGCCTAAGGACCCAAAGATTTTTCTCTCTCCGTCCTCCTACCTAAATATTATTTCATACTGTTCAAGTGATTACCTACTCCAAATATGCATCCTAATGACTAATCAAGGCTAAAATCCCACACCTGTAATACATTACACTCATGTAAAGGATTTGCAATCATTTTTTCATTTCAAACAGTGGCACAACTTTACATATATTTAATAAATTAACAATAAAATCGAAAAGATCTTCACACTGCTACCAAGTTGTTTAAGGTCAGTTTTGGCTCCTTCGATGAGTTGAGGTGTCGATTCCAATTCCATGTCCGCTTCCTTTTGATGTGATTGTGATGCTCCTACATCATACTCCTCTGGCCAAAAAATTCATAGAGTCTTGTCCATGAGTTCTTGCACTATTTTTCCATGCTTCGAAATATCAGGTTCAGTTACCCAACTTGAATCTTCTGTTGGGTGATCCTTCCATTTCACTAAAATTCAAGATACATCTTTCTTCTAGTTTTCCTTCCAACTCTCTATTCAAAACTTTTCTCCATTAGAGGTTTTTCTACTATAGGCATCTGTTTTTCCCACTGAATTTCTTCTTGATCACTCAATTCTACTATGTCATCTTTGTTATAAGGATACAAATATGCAACGTTGAATATCGGTGATATCCCAACATTATCTGGCAACTCAATTTCATAAGCATTTGCTACAAATTTTCTAAGGATCTTGCATGGTCTTATCTTTTTCATATTCAACTTATTATATGTTCTTCTTGGAAAAATTTCCTTCCTCAAATGATATAAAACTTCATCTCCCACTTCAAATTGAACTTCCCTTCTTTTTTGATCAACTATGTCCTTATACTTTTGATTATTATCCTGTATTTTCCTCTTAACTTGATCATGAAGTATTTGCATTTCTGTAGAAAAATCTTCTTCTCCAGCGCTCCTAAATTCATCTTGTTTTAGTTCTCTCAATTCTACAACCACTCTCAGCTATCTTCCATATACTATATCGAATGGACTTTTTCCAGTACTTCTATTAACTGAATTTATAAATGCAAATTATGTCTGTTCTAGAATATGATCCCAATGACGACCTTGTTCAGTGACTAAACTCCTTGACAAATTTCCCAGACTCTTGTTCACCACTTGAGTATTTCCGATTGTTTGAGGGTGATATGTTGAACCAAAAGATAAGTTAGTTCATAGACTCTTCCATAAAGTGCTCCAAAAGTGTCGTATGAACTTAGTGTCCCTATCTAAAACTATGCTTATGGGAAATCCATCTAATCTCACAACTTCTTTGAAAAACAAATTGGCTATGTGTGTAGCATCATTTGTTTTCTGGCATGGTACAAAATGTCCCATATTAGAAAATCTCTTGACCGCGAAAAATATGGAATCACTTCAGTTATGGGTTCTAGGTAATCCCAATACAAAATCCATACTAATTGCATCTCAAGGCCTTTCTAGAAAAGGAGATAGTTGATACAAATCAGTGTTTTGCCTCTTTCCTTTTGCATGTTGAAAAATTTTACATCGGTATACAAATTTATTTGCATCTTCCCTCATACCTGGCCAATAATACAAACTACTCAGTTGTGCAAATGTTTGGTTATGACCAAAATGTCCGGCCAAACCTCCACTATGTTTTTCTTTCAACAAATTATTTCTCATGGAACATCTTGGTATGTACAATTGGCTTCCTTTAAACAAAAATCCATCTTGGATCAAATATTATGACCATGAGTTGTTATCCCTCAACAAAGGATTTTCATATGCTTCATAAGCCTCCTTAAAATCTAGATCGTCTTGATACATTTCCTTAAGGTTCTCAAACCCTAAGGTCTTCACTTGAAATTACTGTACAACCAAAATTCTCCTGCTCAAAACATCTGCACGTTTTTTAGCACTTCCAGAAATATGTTTAATAAAAAAATTAAAATTATGCATAAATTCTACCCACTTAGAATGTCTTTGATTCAACTTCTCTTGCCTAGTAATAAATTGCAAAGCTTGATTATCACTATACAAGACAAACTCTTTTGGAATTAAATAATGTCTCAATTTTTTTAAATCTTGAATCACTACATAAAATTCCTTGTCATATGTAGAATATTTCTCCTTAGAATCATTCAACTTCTCATTGAAATAAGCAAATGGCCTATTATCTTAACTCAAAACTTCTCCAATGGCTACCCCACTTGCATCACACTCACATGAAATTTCTTTCCAAATTCTGGTAAAATCAAAACTGGTTGTTCTATTATCTTCTTTTTCAACACTCCAAATCTTTTCTCGGCATCCTTTGTCCAATTAAAATAATTATGTTTCTTCTTCACGGTGTCCATCATGGATGCACATATACCACTAAAATTTATGATAAACTTTCTAGAAAAACTTGCTAAACCATGGAAACTCCTCAACCCAATTATGCTCCTAGGTGATGACCATTCTTTGATTTCTCTCACCTTTTCTGGATCCATCTTTAGTTCATTTGAAGAAATCACAAAACCCAAATATATGAGCTTTGTCTTCATAAAAAAACTTTTCTTGAAGATTATTAGCACTTTTCTTGCTGCAATTTCATCATCACTAATGTCAAGTACTTTAAATGTTCTTCCTTTGTTTTGCTGAAAGCTAATATATCATCCAGATATACAATAAAAATTTTACGTATGAAGTCCTTCAGTACTTCATTCATCAATCTCATAAATTTACTTGGAGCATTTTTCAATCCAAATGGGATGACTAGCCATTCATACAAACCTTCATTTGTATTGAATGTTGTTTTCCATTCATCTCCCTCTCTAATTCTTATCTGATGATATCCACTCTTCAAGTCTATTTTTGAAAAATAGATTTCTCCACTCAAACAATCCATCAAGTCATCCATCCTGGGTAAAGGAGATATATACTTGATGGTTATCTTGTTGATAGCTCTAGAATTTGTACACATTCTCCATCCTCTATCCTTTTCTGGACTCAATACAGTTGGCACTTCACATGGGCTTAGACTTTACTTGACTAAACCTTTATCCAACAACTCCTGAACTTTCTTCTTAACCTCTTCATTCTCTTGAGGTGTCAATTGATACGTTTCTTTGTTTGGAAAATTAGCTACTGAAATCAAGTCAATATGGTGGATAATACTCCTAATAGGTGGTAATGAATGAGGCAACTCATCCATTACTATGTCAGAAAAGATATCGAACAATTCTTGGATTTCTTCAGGGAAATTATCCATAGAATTATTGGTAATGATAACTCTCAGCTTCCTTACTACAACAAATTGAATTTCTTGATCTTTCTTGATATCCTTAAAGATTTCCTTCCCACTCATGAGAAGTATTCTTGTACTGGCTTCTTCCTTTTCTTTCTTCTCTTCTATTGGCAATAACATGTGGGTTCTATTGTTCTTTTCCAGAGTATAAGTATTTTTCCTCTCATCATGAAAAACATTCTTATCAAACTTCCATGGTATTCCCAACAAAATATGACAAACATCCATGGGAATTATATCACACAAAATCTCATCTTTATAGCCTCCTATTTTAAATTGAACTTTGCATTGTTGACTTACCATTACTTGATGTCCTTTCTGCATCCATGATACTTTGTATGGACTTGGGTATGTATTTGTCTCCAAATATAGCTTATCCAACATCTCTATGGATACTAAGTTATCAGTGCTCCCACTACCTATAATCATCTTACAAAATTTGTCCTTTTTCTTACAAGCAGTCCTCAACAACCTCGTTCGCTGAACTGAGTCTTATGTTTCTTTCTCTTGATTTAGAAGAACTTTAATCATCATAATATTTTGTCCTCCGTCTGATGCCTCTGCTTCCACATTCTTCTAGGCTTCATAAATATGCGCTTCTCCTCCTTCTCTCTTCTTGTCGGGACATTCCCAAGACATATGTCTTGTATTTCCACAGGCATAACACTTAACTCCACCTCCTCTACTGCTTCCTCTCCCTCGAGGAAAATAATTTCTCCCACCAAACAGTCTTCTTTAGGACCTTCCTCCTCTTTCAAAACAACAATATGATTTCTTATTCTCATCCTTAGCTTTCAATGCCTTATCATAAACAACTCCCTTACCTCTATTTAAGCCTATGCTTATGTTCCATTGACTCTAGTTTTTGGCCAACTTTTCTTTTTCCTTCAATGCAATCTGATAAGCATCTTCCACTGTCCTCATAGTCATCATACTAATTTCGTCCTGAATTTCATACCTCAAACCGTTTATATACTTGGAAACATTTTCATCATCCTTCTCTCTTTGTCCAATCCTAATATTTAGCCTATAAAATTCTTCTATATACTCTTTCACTGTCATGCCTCTCTGTCTCAGGTTCTGCAATTTTTTGAACAACTCTATCTGAGAATCCCTCTCTATGAATTTAGCCTTCAGTTTAGCTACCATCATATCCTTATTATTTATCTTTTGTTTTCCTTTTCTCCCTATTTCTTCTTGTAGTTCATTCCACCATAGTGTTGCATGTCCTTTTAATCTCATGATAGCATGTCTCACCTTCCTTCCTTCTTCAACATCTTCATAGTCAAAATACTTATCCAGGAACCTTGTCTAGTCCAATAACTCTTCGACATCCAAGTTACCTTCATACATTGGGACGTCCATATTTTCTCTAGTTACCAACTTCACAACAACTTTCATTAAGCGTTCTTCAGCTGGATCTTACCCTATAACTTATTCAATTTCTATTTCTTCACTTTTTGCATCACTGACATCTTTTGCAGCAGATGTTATCCTTTATATTGCTTCCATCACTTCCAATCTTGCGCGGAGTTCTCTTACTTTTCTTCCTACAACACAGATTTCTATAGGTGGTCCTGTGCGTACTCTTGACGACATCGCTTCAATTTTTTCTAACACACTGAGTTCAACTTCAAATATTTTTCAAGCTCTGATACCACTTGGTGCAGACTCCCCTTCTCTCCAAGGGTTGCACCACTTACCTGTCTTAGGATCTTCTCAAGAATGGATTAAAATAGTCATTGATTCCCTACTGGAACCTCTAAGAAACAATCCATAAGTCTTTACAAAACTTTTCCTTCATGAGAAAGCGCTAAAACACAGGTCTCCTCCATGTGACTATGCCTTGTGACCACATGCCTATCTGAAAATGCACATCGTGATTTTCGCGTATTGGCTATATGAGTCAATCAATTCTTCGTCCTTCGAACTACGGAGTCCTGAAATTTCAACAAGCGCCTAATTCATACTAGCTCTTCCCTTAACTTCAACCATATGAACTCTCTCTATGACCTGGGGCCAATCCTTCCGAGTGCATCGGTATTTTGCGTATCAGAACTCTCGATGTGATTCACCTCCATTCTCCCGATACTCCGATATGCAAATTTGAGAAATATTTGGATCAGATCAACAACCCACAATAACTCTCCAATCAACGACTGGGATCAAGTCGTGATTTCTCATTTCAAGAATTCTCATAACTTCACCCTTTGACATTTCCACTTTGTGAGTTAGCAAAATGATTATATCTTCCCATGTGTCCCTTCTGATGGACGGTCCCGATGATTTTGGGATTTCGTGAACTTCACCCTACTTCTTCCAAATCCTTTTTTTTTGTGAAATTTCGATAACTCCTCACAACTAACCAATGCACTACTTCTCCGAGATCTAGCGGCTTAACAGATTTTGGCTCTTTCTGAATGGATCTTGACCCTCGATATTGTCCAATCTTCAAATTCTTTTCTGAAGGATTTCTCCCGTTCAAGCATCCGTACTTGTCCTTCCTTCAAACTTCAATTTTCTGTGCTCCACCTTTGAGCACTTCAACTCTTCGAAACTTAGAATTTTTTCTAAGTGTCTCCTTTTGAGACTTAAAACCATTACTCCTCCTGAGATTCTGGAAATTGAAACTTAAATATCACCCCTTATCACTCACTTCCACTCTATGTCTTCTTCAAAATACGTTCTACCGCCCTCCTGGCATAATCTGCACTCATCCTCCTAAGTTTTCAAAATTACACAAATTTGTTTCTATACGCACTCCTTGCGGTCAATATGCACACTCTGCATACGAAGTTTCCCCGCTATCTCTTCTGAGCTTTTAGTCAAAAAATAATTGTTCACACACACTCCTTGTGCTCTGCATGTACTCCTTGCATAATCTTACAGAAGAGAAACAATTGAACTCATTCAATTATTCATTCATTGAATATGAACATCATCCATTCACAAACACATAACAACATAGTCAAACTATAAACAATATCAACACTATGTAGCTGGGTCAATTTCCTCTATTCTATTCATTTCAAAGAAAACATAATTACAGTTGGTTTTCCTTAAAACTATTACAAGAAAACTTGCCTAAGGACCCAGAGCTTTTTCTCTCTCCTTCCTCATGCCTAAATACTATTTCATATTGTTCAAGTAGTTACCTACTTCATTAATGCATCCTAATGACTAATCAAGGATAATATCCCACACCTGTAATACATTACAGTCATGTAAAGGATTTACAATCATTCTGTCATTTCAAATGGTGGCCCAACTTTACATAAAGTTAATAAATTAACAAGAAAATAAAAAAGATTTTCACACCGCTACCAAATTGTTTAAGGTCGTTTTTTGCTCCTTCGATTTGTTGAGGTGTCGATTCCAATTCCACATTCGCTTCCTTTTGATGTGATTGTGATGATTTTGCATCAGTGATCCTATCTGTTGGTTGTGAGGAGGACACATGGCATCGGATTAGAAAATCCAAGGGATAGAGGTCTAAAGAATTTGCGTATGGAGTAGGTGAAATCTTCATGAAGTCATGAAATCTGAAGTACAGATGGATCATCAGATCCAGGAAGACATGCGTCAAAGATCTATGTATTACAATAGAAGGTGTTTCGGAAGGATTCGAGGGTGGAGTTCATGAAATCACTGAATCTCGAAGTTACAAAGCAGTTGGCCCAAGGTTATAGCCCGTGGTCGCATTGGAGAAAGAGTCTAGAACGAGAGCTAGTACTCATGAATTTGTGTTGCCAGGGTGTTAGAGAGAAGGGGTCGTGGGTAACTCGAACCTATAGGTAACATCACAAGGACCTATGTATCACTTTTTTTGGGTCTATTGAAGGCCCAAAGAGCAAATTCATTTCAAGGAATTTGTTGATCCAAGACCGGGAGGTCGCAAAATCCCCAGGAGAGAAGGGGGGTTGCATCAAGTGGTATCAGAGCCCACAAAATTAATTTTTGTAGGCAAAGGAGACGAATGAGGTAGCCTGATATCATTAAGTGGTATCGAAGACATCAACACAATGCCATCTAGGAGACACGCAAAACCACCTGTAGAAAATCGTGCTATGGAAAGGGAGATGATATAACTGCGTGCAAGATTGGAAGACATGGAAACAACGCAAAGGAGAGAACTTGATGTTGGAGACATTAGTGATACAAAGAGTGAAGAAAGGGAGGTTCAAGAAGCGGTAGCAGAGAATGTTGCAGAAGAATGCTTGTTGAAATCAATTTTCAAGTTGGGAGTTAGAGCAAAAATAGACATCCAAATGTATGAAGGTAATTTGGATGTCGAAGAATTGCTTGATTAGATACGAGAAATGGAGAAGTGTTTTGACTTTGAAGATTTTGATGAGGAGAAAAAGGTGAAACATGTTGTCACCAGGTTAAGAGGACATGCAACACTATGGTGGGATGAACTGCAGGATGACAGATGAATTAAAGGAAAACAAAATATTAAGAGCTGGGATGGAATGGTAGCCAAGTTAAAAGCTAAATTCATACCCAAGGACTATCAAATAAATCAGTTTAGGAGATTGTAGAACCTGAGACAGAAAGGAATGACAGTCAAAGAGTACACATATGAGTTCTATATACTGAACATCATGGATGGACAGAGAGAGAGATATGAGGAAAAAGTTACCAAATATATAAATGGTCTCAGATATGAAATCCAGGATGAAATCATCATGATGACAGTAAGGACAATGGAGGACTCTTATCAGATCGCCTTGAAAGTAGAAGAGAAGTTTTCCTTAAAGTAGATTCAACGAAGGGGAGGTAGAAGTTTAAACAAAGGTAATGGAATTTCCCATGAGAAGGCACAGAAGCCCAAATGTGAGACTAAGAAACATCACAGTCACTCTAAAAGAGGAGGAAGTTCCCGAGGGAGACATAGTTGTGTTAGAAACTCTTTTTCTCGAGGAATAGGAAGAGGTAGGAGGAGAAGTGAATTGTTATGCCTGTGGAAAGGAAAGACACATGTCTTGGGAATGTCCTGAGAGGAAGAAAGGAGGAGGTGAAGCTCACATTTCAGAAGCACAGAAGAGGAATGTTGAAGAAAAAGGCATAGAAGATGGGAGATATTTGATGATGAATAAGGTTCTCTTAAATCCAGAGCCAAAAGTTGAAAATCTAGTGCAGAGGAACATTTTTTTCAGGATAGCTTGCAAGACTAAGGACATAGTATGCAAGGTGATGATTGACAGTGGTAGCATTGATAACTTAATATCCACAGAGATGGTGGAGAAATTGGAGTTGGAGACAGCTACACATCCAAGTCCATATAAGGTCTCATGGTTGCAGAAAGGTCATCAGGTAACGGTAACTAAACAATGCCTTGTTGAATTTAAAATAGGAGGATATAGAGATGAGATACTGTGTGATGTGATTCCCATGGATGTATGTCATATTTTGTTGGGAATACCATGGCAGTATGACAGGAATTTCATTCACGATGGGAGAAAGAATAATTACACTTTGGATAATAATGGTAGGTTACACGTGTTGTTTCCAATTGAGGAGAAGAAAATGAAGGAAGAAGCCAACAAGAGTATAATTTTCATGAGTGGGAAGGAACTCCTGAGTGAATTTAGGAAGGAACAAGAGATGTAGTTTTTTGTAGTGAGGAAGCCAAAATTTATCCTTACAAGAACTTCTATAGAGGATCTTCCTGAAGAAGTTCAATAGATGTTAGATAATTTTTATGACATAGTAGTGGATGAGTTGTCTATCTCATTTCCACCTATCATAAGTATTATCCATCAAATTGATCTAATACTAGGAGCAAGTCTGTCGAAAAAAGTAGCATACATATTGACACCTCAAGAGAATGAGGAGGTAAAGAGACAAGTCCAATATTTTATGGACAAAGGTTTGGTCAGAGAAATCTTGAGTCCATGCCCAGTACCAACTGTGTTGAGTCCAAAAAAACATGGAGGATGGAGAATGTGTACATACTCAAGAGGCATAAACTAGATCACCATTAGGTACAGATTTCCATTTCCAAGGATGGATGACTTAATGGATTGTTTGAGCGGAGAGAACTATTTTTCAAAGATAGATTTGAAAAGTGGATATCAATAGATAAGAATGAGAGAAGATAATGAGTGGAAGAGAACCTTCAAGATAAATGAGGGGTTGTATGAATGCATTGTTATGTCGTTTGTCTTAACAAATTCCCCGAGTACTTTTATGAGGTTGATGAATGAGGTATTGAAATATTTTGTTGGTAATTTTGTGATCATATATCTGGATGATATACTAGTCTTCAGTAAAACTAAATAAGAGAATCTGAGGCACTTAACATTAGTGACGAGGAGGTTGTAGTGGGAGAAGTTGTTGATAAATTTAAAGAAATCCTCTTTTATGAAGACATAACTCATTTACTTGGGTTTTGTGATCTCTTCAAATGAGTTGAAGATGGATCCTAAGAAGGTGAGAGAAATCAGAGAATGGTCGTCACCAAGGAGTATATTTGAGGTGAGAAGCTTCCATGGATTAGTGAGTTTCTATCGGAAGTTCATTAGAAATTTCAATAGGATTGTTGCACAAATTATGGATACGGTGAATACAAGACATAAGTATTTAAAATGGACAGAAGAGGTTGAGAAAAGATTCAATATATTGAAGGAGAAGATAACAAAATAATTGATTCTGGTCTTGCCATATTTCAGGAAGACATTTCAAGTGAGATGTGATGCGACTCAAGTTGCAATTGGAGCGGTCTTGAGCCAAGATAATAGGCATGTTTCATATTTCAGTGACAAGTTGAATGATACTAAAAATAAGTACTCCACATATGATAAATATTTTTATGCCATAATTCAAGCCTTGAAGAAATGGAGACACTATCTTGTTCCAAAAGAGTTTGTTTTGTATAGTGATAATCAGGTATACAATTCATAACCAGACATGAGAAGCTAAATCAAAAACATTCTAAGTGGATAGAGTTTATGAAAAATTTCACTTTTGTCATTAAACACATTTATGGTAATGCTAACAAGGTTGTTGATGCATTGAGCATGATATGTCCAATTCTATAGGAATTTCAAGTGAAAAGCTTGGGGTTTGAACACCTTAAGGAGATGTATTGTGATGACCCAGATTTTAAAGAGGCATGTGAAGCATGTGTGAATCTTGTGGTCAGAGACAGAAGTTAGTGAACAAAGTATTTGGTTCAATATGGATTGTTGTTCAATGGTTTCCAGTTGTGCATACCAAAATTCTCGATGAGAGAGAATCTGTTGAAGGAAAAGCATAGTGGAGGTCTAGCCGGACATTTCGGCCATGAAAAAATGTTTTCACAGTTGAACAGTTCATACTATTAGCCAAGCATGAGAGAAGACATGAATAATTTTGTGAACAAATGTAAGATTTGCTAGTATGCAAAGGGAAAGAGACAAAATACTCGTTTGTATCAACCATCTCCTATTCCAGAGAGGCCTTGGGATGCAACAAGCATGGATTTCATGTTGGGATTTCCAAGGAAAGCAAGAGGAACTGATTCCATATTTGTGGTAGTTGATATATTTTCAAAGATGAAACACTTTATCCCATGCCAGAAGACTGGTGATGCAACATATGTTGCTAATTATTTTTCAAGGAAGTTGTGAGACTTCATGGGTTTCCCAAGAGTATTGTCTCAGATAGGGATACCAAATTTTTTGGTCATTTTTGGAGAACATCGTGGAAGAAACTGGGAGCATAACTATCTTTTAGTTCTTTATATCACCCTCAAACAGATGGACATACTCAGGTGGTGAATCATAGTTTAAGATATTTGCTAAAATTTTTAGTCACTGAACATCATAGTCAGTGGGATCAGATTCTAGCACAAACCAAGTTTGCATACAATGACTTACTAAACAGAAGTACCAGAAAGATCCCATTTCAGATAATATATGGAATGAATCCAAGGGGAGTGTCAGAATTAAGAGATCTAGAGTAGAGTGAATTCAGAAGCATTAGAGTCGAAGACTTTGTTGCAGAAATGTAGTAGCTTCATAATGAGATCAAAGAGCAGTTTCAGAGGAGCGGAAATGAATATAAACGCAGAGCTGATCAACATAGGAGGAAACTTCAATTTGAAGTGAGAGATGAAGTTCTAAAACATCTCATGAAAGATAGGTTCCCAAGAGGAACATATAATAAGTTGAATATGAATAAAATAGGACCATGCAAGATCCTAAGGAGATTTTATGAGAACGATTATGAGATAGAGCTGCCAAAAGTTGTGGGTAGATCGCCCATATTCAACATTGTAGACCTATATCCTTATAGGGAAGATGAAACCATAGGATTTGAAGATCAGAAGGAGCTCCAATGGGAGAAGCAGATGCATGTAGTAGAGAAGTCGCATATGGAGAAGATCGTAGATCAATGAATTCGTAAGAAGACCAGGAGGAAGACATATTTTGAGTATTTGGTAAAATATAAAGGACATCAAATAGAATATGCCAGCTGGGTAACTGAAGCAAATATTCAGAAGCATGGAAGGTCAATGCAAGAGCTCATGGACAAGAGTCCGTGAATTTTTATCTAGGGGAGTATGATGCAGGAGCATCGCCAACAAAGTAATAGTGGAGGACATCTAAGCGCACTAGCACACATTTTGAAGAATAATTTTGAATTAAAGGAGGTGTATCACACAAATGTTTTGAAGGGATTGAATTTTATGAACATATTTAATGATTTGGAGTTGGATGATCGTGTGAGGTCGTTGGAGGATGTTTTTTATTTTAATGAAGTTGTGTGCAGTACAGATTCGATGTGTTTGATCTTATTTGTCTGTCACAAATATTTATTGTAATAAATCCTAAGTGGTTGAATTTTTTTATTTCGATCGGATAGCTCTAGAGTAGTTGGAGGGAAAGGCTCAAATATCCCCTCTTGTAGAAAGATTTGTTTTTTTGTGTAGATGAGGTTGGTTGGCATTATAGTGGTTTATAGTTGTTTCCATTCCAGCTGAGAGTTGAGAGTTGGTGAGAAACATTGTATGAACCCATGTATATAACACTTGAATGAATATAATAGAGGATCATTGTTCCAAATGTTTGGTGTTGTTGTGTCTATTTGAATGAATGAATGGTAGAATTTATGTTTAGTTACAATTCTATGTTATTTTCTCATTCTATGTTATGAATGTGTTTACATGGTTGAATGCATAAATATGTGAAGATGTAGATAAGTTTCAATTGTTTCTCTTCTACGAGCATGTGCAAGTGTGCATAATGTCTGTAAGGAGTGCGTTGATAGAGTTTGCTTCGACTCATGAGATCAGAAGAGATAACGTGAAACTTATGTCTGCACAGAGTGCATAATGTCCGCAAGGTGTGCGTGACAGAGTCTGTATTGACTCAGAAAGTTCAACAGAGATAGTTCAGAGTGTGTGTAGGACGAACCTTGCTCAATTTGGTATTGTTCAGGAGGAACCGATTGAGCCTTTGTGAACTATTGCAAGGAGTGCAAAGTATCCTTCAATATATTAAGTTGAAGGAGGTGGGTTGCAAGGTTTCCCGATAATTGATACTTAGCTTGGTATCGAAGGAGTCATTATGAAGAAGTTCAGAGTGTTGGGGAGAAGCAAGTCCAAGCGAGGTAACTTGGAGCTTTGTATGTAGAGAGTGAATATTTCCCGCAAGGAGTGCCTAACATAGTATTTTGAATCAAAATATTAGGATCAGTAGAGAAAGTTGTCCACAGAGAAGCTAAGTTGTGGAGAAGGATGAAATTCAACTAAGTGTAGAAGGGAGCGGTCAAAGGAGGAAAAGGTACAAGAAAGAACAAGATCAGGAGGGAGATAGGTGAGAATTATTCAAAGGAAGGAACCCTTTAAGGTTTCCCAGAATCAACTAGAAAGATCCATCCAGGAAGGGTCAAGATCATCCGAGACCGTCAAATCTGGAGAAATTTTCATAGAGGTTAGTCGTGAAGTATTTTGGCACATCATAGTTTGGAGTGTTTAAAGTGTTTGAGAATCAAGGTCACCAAATTCACGAAGTGATCCTAGTCATTGACTGCGAGGAGGACACGTGGTAGTGGAATAGAAAATCCAGGGGATAGAGGTATAGAGAAGTTGTGTGTGGAGTAGGTGAAATATTTACAAAGTCATAAAATCCAAAGTAGAGTTGGACCGTCATATCTAGGAAGACATGCAGAAAAGATATGTGTATTGAGGCAGAAGGTGTTTCAGAAGGAGGCAAGGGTGGAGTTCATGAAATCACCAAATCCTGAAGTTACGAAGGGATTGGCCCAAGTTTATAGCCCATGGTCACATTAGAGAAGGAGTCTATCACAGGAGCTAGTACTCATGAATTGGTGTTTCCAAGGTGTCTGAGAGTGGGGGTCATGAGTAACTCGAACCTATAGGCAACATCACAGGGACCTCTGTGTAAGTTGTTTTGGGTCTATAGAAGGCCCAAAGAGCCAATATGGTCTAGGAAGGATCAGGATCATCCTAGATAGTCAAATTTTGGGAAAGTTGCACCAAGGTTAGCCGTGAAGTATTTTGGCACATCGTAGTCCAAAGTGTTTAAAGTGTTTGAGAAGCGAGGTCACCGAAGTCACGAAGTGATCGTAGATGTTGGTTGCAAGGGGGAAACGTGGTAGTGGATTAAAAAATATAGGGGATAGAGGTATGGAGAAGTTGCGTGTGGAGTAGGTGAAATATTCGCGAAGTCACGAAATCCGAAGTAGAGTTGGACTATCATATCTAGGAAGACACATGGAAAAAATCTATGTATTGCAGGAGAAGGTGTTTCGGAAGGAGGCAAGGGTGGATTTCGTGAAATCACCAAAGCCTGAAGTTAAGAAGGGGTTGAACTGAGGTTATATCCCATGGTCACATTAGAGAAAGAGTCTAGCATGGGAGCTAGTACTCACGAATTGGTGTTTCCAAGGTGTCAGAGAGAAAGTGTCGCAGGTAACTTGAACCTGCAGGTAACATCACAGGGACCTGTGTGTTAGTTTTTTTGGGTCTATAAAAGGCCCAAAGAGCCAATTCGGTTCAAGGAATTTGAAGATCCAAGGCCGGGAGGTCGCATAATACCCAGGAGGGAAGGGTGGTTGCATCACACAACATGAAAGCATAAGTTTTGAAAAAACTAAAGTTAATTCATAACATATACATTTTCATACTCATAAATATATGAAGGTAATAAAATCACATCATACAGTTTACATCAGGACTAAATACAAAAGCACATTGTATTTTATATCACCCCGAAAAAGATAAGTCCATCTTCAGGTTCCAAAAAGAATTCTCAATTCTTTGGGAAAGTAACAATATTTAAAATAAATTCATGATCTATTTCTCATATCTTCTAAGATAGAGACAGATCCATCCTTAATAAAAAAAAACTAAAAAAAAAAAAAACCAAAATATAGGTCTGTTGTAACAACCATTAAAAAATACTTACATAATTAAAATATTATTGAAATTCTTTTTAGAGAAAAACTTGCAAATTTGGAGCATCTCTAATGATTCACTTTTTCAATCAACCATTTGCAACTCGTTCCTCTTCAACCCTGAGAAGAAAAAATGAAATGTAATTTAGAAAAAAGAATCTAATAAACTAATTATAGACAAGCTACAAAATCTATGATTATCTAGCTATTCAAATAAAATAAAACAAATTATGTTATAATAAAACAATCAAAATGTTAATTTCAAGAATTTTTTTTACCTATTAAACATTTGAAAAAGAGGGATCAAATAATTTTGAATTCATAACAATGTTGAAGTTGGATGAGATTTTAATAACGATATCCCCTGATCTCCTGAATATTTTGCTAGCTCTAGGGGAAGTTTGTTGAACACTCGCTCTCAGATCCACGTTTTCTCTTTCCAATATCATGTTTCAAGCCATAACCTAATTAAGTTGAGCTTGTAAATAAGTGATATCTTGATAATTCCTATGGATCCAAGTGAAACATTCTTTACAGTAGACCTGTTCCAATCTCAGTAGGGGGCGCGTTTTATCACAGTTCAATGACTTATCTTGTGCCATTGCCTTTTTTAAATCATAAATCATACTGGATTGCTGAAAACCCCTCTTGTTCCCTTAAAAATGGAGGAAGGATTGAAACAAAATCGTATTGGGGAAAATCCACTCTAGTGGCATGAGATCCATCATCCTCGACATCGACACAAATCGTATCTTCAATGAAAACTATAGGGATGGGTTAATCATAGTTCTGATATCAATTATTGGTGATCCTTGACATAATTCTATGACTCCTTTTTATTTATGAAATCTAAGTCATTAACATTATGTGTGACTTTCTTACCCTATATTTTGATTTTATTTTTATCGTTACTAAGCGTGGCCTGTACAGGATCAGGGGCGATTGATGACTTATCTCTTAAAAGGCTCAAAATTTCTTTCAAGGTATTCTTAAGAAGGAAATCACATTTTTTGGAGGCGACCTTGGCCATCATAGGAAAATGAATCGGGGTATAAGAAGGTAAGACATGGTCTTTCGAGACTTGTATCTCAACTCAAAAACTTTGCAGAGAGCAGGACGATATAGTTGGATCGACAGTTTCATCAACACACAGAGGTAAGACGGGAATAGGTTCATATGGAAATGGAAAAAAAACTATTCCTAACAGGAAA
The DNA here is from genome assembly GCA_000966675.3 of Picea glauca. NCBI lineage: Eukaryota > Viridiplantae > Streptophyta > Pinopsida > Pinales > Pinaceae > Picea > Picea glauca. The sequence continues at coordinate 267,418 of JZKD02S1748966.1, read as the reverse complement.
CATATGCCAATTATATCCTATCTTTAACAGTTGGGCATTAACCAAAACCCAAATTAGACCTTGGTGGAATAAACTGGACTCAGAGTTGGGGTTTTGTCTTTGGCAAAACCTGGACATTTTTTGGAGACTCTTAAGGAAATAAAAAGGCAAGTTTAACTTGAAACCCAGGAATACCATCAATAGTCGTACATGAAACAAAAACACCAGTCCATAGCATCCCTCATAGGTCACAAATTGTTTAATTATAAACAACATCCATGCCAAGGATTTTTGAACAACTGGATAGGCATACCTTTTACGTTATAACGCTATTTTCTGGATACCGATAGTAAATTCCATGGGATGCCCTCTATCTTCATATTTTGGAACCACCGGTCCCCTTCCTACAAAAGAACCATGGCCTCTGCTATTGATTCTTTGTTTACTTGTAAATGTAAGTCACCTACTCTGGCTTTTTCACCGTCAAAATTCTTGGCAAAGGCTTGTACGACTTCCAGGTTAAAACCCTCAAAAGACTGGATAAATTTAACCCAACCGAAAAGAACGAGGTCATCTGCAACGTCGTCATGAGAAAGCAAATCCTGTGAGCCATTTGGCTCCACCCTAAGCACATGATCCATTAGCTTGTGCACGATATACCAAAACATGCAAAATAAAGAGGTTTGCACTTGATCCAACGCGAAACAAATCGTAGAGTTTGCATGGCTAAAGGTGGCCCAAAAAATAAGGGCTCGGGAGGATGCCAACTTGAATTCCACCTCAAACATTGATTAAACACCATGAACTGGTGGATGAAAAAATAAAAAACCACTTCTCCTCCTAAAAACCTACCCTCTCATTACGATGGACCATCCAAAAGATGAAATGAATGTGATCACTAATTGACAGGACAAAGAGGTAATGGTTTCATAGAACATTCACTAGCTAGGTAATACATTGATAATACAGTGACATAACAGTTTAAGGTAACACTCAAATCATATGGTAAAGTCATAGACTCATAACCAAAATCACGAAGGGTAAGGAAATAATCAATACTTTCAATATTGATTTATTCATAACATAAGTAAAATACGATTTGGTTCTATCATTATGCTATAAAATTTTCACATAATCACATATTAACTAAGCTTACGTGTCCTGTGATTTTAGGTGTTTCAAAGGGTAGTTTGGTTTTACAATGAGAAAAAACTTTAGAGTTCATTAAATGCATTTATAAAAGGATTTCAATTTCATGCTTGCCAGTCATGAAATTGAAATGGGTAAATGCGTCAGCTATCGATAAAAAAAAACTTAAAGCAATTGATCGACCAAGTAATCACTCAAAAACAAAAATCAAAATCATCGTCAATAAAAATTAGGCAGCATATAAAATTTTCCTTGCAAGTTGTTCAAAATTTTTATAATGTGTTATATAATGCATTGTACCAATTTTTGTGATTTTGTGACACTATTTTTTTTAATATTTTAATTAGATTTTGTTTCTTGACTTAGCCAAGTCATTTCCTTGGGGATAATAATTGGCAGAGTATTTTATCTTAATCCTCTTTTCTAGAGAAAAAACATTAATTTCCAAGGAAGAAAAATAAAAATCATTATCGAAAACTAAACATTTAGGTATTCTAAAACGTGTGATAATATGAGTATTCAAGAATTAAATTACTTGATTCATGTTTAATACCATTAACAGTAATTATTCAAGCCATCTTGTAAAATAATCCGTTGCCATGAGAATGCATTTGTATTGAGGTTAAGAAGGTGGGTTAATTGGTCCTATTATATCCAGGCCCCACTGTTGAAATGGTGTATCTACTGTAATAGGCTGTAAGGGAAATGCATCCTTCTTGACCCATCCTGTATCTTTTTGAAAAATTATACATTTTTGAGCCATAACATGAGCATCCTTAAATAATGTGGGCCAATAGTAGCTAGCCCTAAGTACCTTTTGGGAAGTCATGTCTCCACCAAAATCACCTCTGACATCATCGGAATGTAACTCATCTAGTACCTTTTCAAATTCATCTTTTTCTGGGCAACGCAGAAATACACCATCATAATTATTTTGAAACAATACATCAATAATCAATTGAAGAGATGCAAACCTGAGACTTAGTGCTCTTCTTTTTTTTGGATCAATATTTTGAGGAGTAGTTTCATGCAGCAAATAAAATCTGATATCATTATACCATGAATTAGGCACAATTTGTGTACAACAGATTTGTGTTTCATTATGCAATCCCTCAGCTGGTGTTGTTGGTTGATTTTATGGTATCTCAACTGAGTCAGCCAGTCATTTGCAAAGGCCTTGACCTCAAACAATTTGTGTGGGTACGATTTCAATATCATACTTTTGAAGGGAGGTCATCCAATTATCTCTTTTCTCCCCAAGTTCCTTCTGGACTAACAAATTTCTTACAGTGGGGTAAGGAACAATGACTTTTATCTTAGATTTCAATAGTTAAGGTCTGAAATGTTTAACTGCCTTAAATACCATGTATGTTTGTTGATCTACTGTGGGATAATTTAATTCTTCTCGTTCAAAAGAATAAATCATAAACAAAATGGGTATTTCATTATTTTCAGTTCTTAGTAAGAGAAACAACATAAGATCCGTTTGATGCAAAAGAGTAAAGAATGAAGTCTTTGGAGAAATCAAGATTCGTCAAGGAGGGAGATTCAGTTATGGATTTTCTAATGGAACTAAAATCTAGGTTTTCTTGTGGTCCCCATTTAAAAGGAACATCCCTTTTAATTAGGTTTTGCAAAGGCCTAACCATCTCAGAAAAACTTGGAACAAAGTGTCTGACATAATTTATTTTACCCAGAAAAGATTGCATTTGCTTTTTGGAATATGGTGGAGGAAGGTTGGAAATAGACTGAGTTTTCTCAGGGTCTATTATCATTCCACCCTTTAAAACTATAAATCCAAGTAATCTTCCTTGCTCCACCGCAAAAAGTGATTTGTTAGGATTTAGTGAAATACCGAACTTACAAAAACATTCAAGTACAACCCTAAGATGCGACAAGTGATAACTTTTATCCTTTGAAAAGACAGTGACATCATCTAGGTAGACAATAAATCACTGGTTGATAAGGCCATGAAAATAAATATCCATTTCCCTCTAGAAAGTAGCTCCGACATTAATCAATCCGAAAGGAATTTTTCGATAGGCATAGGTTCCCCAAGGGGTGCATAATGTGGTTTTTAACTGATCTGATGGAGACATAAGGACCCAGTTGTACCCTAAGAAACCATCTAATAAATATAGTCTTTCAGAACTAGATACCTTTTGTAAAATTTGTTCCATTGGAGGTACAAGATAATTGTCTTTATCATAGGCTTGTTTTAAGTTATGAAAATCGACAAAGAGTCCAATTTCACCATTCTTCTTTCTTATTGGGACCAAGTTTGACAACCATTGGGTATGTTGAATCGGAAAAATGATCTTGGTGGCTAATAATTTATTTAGCTTCTTTTTTACTATGGGTTTTAATTTAGGATGCATTTTCCTAAGTTTTTGCTGAAATGGTTGGGTTTGGGGCTTCATAGGAATTACATGTTGTATTATGTTTGGATCAAAGGTTTTGAGATCATCATATGTCCAAGAAAACACATCTTTGAATTCTTTAAACAATTTTATGAATGCAGATTTTTCTTGTTGAGAACACCCTTTGCCCAGATTAATATTTTCAGGATTATCTTGCGTTCCTATTTTTATAGTCTCATAAAGTAACCAGGAACTGTTTGTTTTTCAATGAACCACTCCCCAAAACTTGTCATGTAAATCATAAAACTTTTCTAATCTAATGACATAATTAGGGATAGAATTTACCATATTAGATGATGTTCCAACAGAACGAGAGTAAAATATTACCAAAAAACCATAAATGTTTTCATTGTGAGTACTTTCATCAATTAAAACATCTTGGAAAGTGTCTGCCATATGAAAAAAACTTATAATTTGTTTGTCATAGTCGAACACTCGCCAATTGGTAATATTGTCAGGGATCGATGGTATAGACATCAACTCAATAGAAAAAGCATTAGGAGAAAATCCTTCAACAAGTAACAACTTTGATGCAACATTGGCCAATAAATCTGCTTTGGAATTACTAGATCTATGAATAGAACTTATGTTAAAAGAGAGAAATGTATGGATTAAGTTCCATACCTCGGTTTGGTAGTTTTTGAGATGAGGTGATAAACAATGAAAAACATTTTTTGCCTGTTTAACTACAATTTTAGGATCACCAAATACCGTCAATCTTTTCACCTTAAGATCCAGTCCCTTCTTTAGTCCCTACATGAGTACTTCATATTCTGTTGTGTTCTTAGTACACTCAAATTCTAATCGACAGGAAATGAATGTCTTATTACCTTTGGGGTCAATCAAAACAGAACCAACATTGAGTCCTTCACGAGATTTAGAACTGTCAAAGTATAAAGACCATATTTCATCATCAACAACAATTTTTGCATCATCTTTCAAAATTGTTTCCTGTGTATGGGATGATACTTCAGATTGTTGATCTGGGTTTGTAATAGTGGATATTTCAGTCACAAAATTCCCAAAGAAAGTGTTCATACATTGAGCTTCAATTACGTCTACACCAGTGGTAAAAGGTTCAGTTTAATCATTTAGATCTATAAAAATATACTTCAGATAACGTTCCCTATTAATTTTGATATTGTTAGGCTAGTCGTTTCCCAGTAACCACAGATGAGACCAATCTGTAGAAAAATAACAGTGCAATTGTTCGGACCAATATTTTCTCAAGAACAAGCCATAAAATTATGGAATATAAACGACAACTATGTCAATTACCTGGTACACTTTTGGGTTAGATAACAATCTAATCAATACATCTTTAAGTTCACCAACAACTGTGACATTAGTTCTGTCTAACTAAATAATTTTCAAATAGGAAGATTTGACTTCAACATTAATCTTTTGAAAAACATACAAAGGAATTGCATTCAATGAGGCCCTAGAATCAACCATACAATTATGCACATTTATGTTGAATATTTCGAAAGTTAACAAGAATGGTGGTACATTTTTTCATCGTGTGGGAGTAGTAATGTGTTGATTTTTTACTGTTGTATCTGAAATTATTTTATCTAAATTCCCTATAGTTTTATCTGATGTGTCATTTTTATTATGATCTTTAGGTGGTATTTTGCTCAGGACATCTTTCGTTTTGTTTATTCCATTTTCTGTTGATTTTTTCTTCAGAGGATCATTCTTTTTATTATTATTAGCTATACTTCGCAGCATTTTCTGTAAGATGAGAGGGAATTTGAGCAGTTCAAAAATTGATATATTTTCCCTTAGTTATTTAAGATCTTCAACAAGATCATATTACAAATATAGGGAAGTAGGATTTCATGTAGGTTTCAATCTATTTTGGTTGTCTTTCCACCGTATTCATAGTTGTCTCAAGTGAAGATGTGTTTTTCACCTTACTTCGAGTGTTGTACAAGTTCTGGTTTTTATGGACTGTTTCAAAATTAGCTTGAAAATATTGTCGGAAAGATTTCCAAAAACTGGGGAGAGATGATTCCTCCGCATCAGATGTTTATTCTTCACTTGCATTGTTTTGGGTTTTAGGCGGGACAAAAACAAAACTAACATTTCCATCTAATATTTCTTGTAAAGCATACTATAATCCTTCAAAATTCAGACCTTCTATAGTCATATTTGGTTTGTTTGGAGGAAGAGGTTTCCTAAAAGGTGGCATAAAATTCCCTTTACTTGAAGATGCTTCTTCAAAATATCTTTTCATGTCTATGAATTGATTAGATAACTTATTAAAGGCTTTCTGTAAACCCTCCAAGTCTAAATTTTCTTGTTCCTTTTTATCTGGGGAAGGTCTAGTAAGGATTTATATCTTCTTTTTAGAAGAAGAAGTTGATTCAACTTTCACATTTACATTATCCTTTAAACTAAGAATATCCTTTTCAATGAGGACTTCCTGCTCAAAATCTTTTATCAACATGTTTTTCTTAGACCTCTTAACCCATATAGCTATATTAAAATATAGGGCTTTAGCATACTATGCAATAATCAAGTTTTCAACAAGAATATATTCTGTAGGGATTTTATTTTTAAGCATAAGAAATATCTAATTTAAATTCTTTAATTTCTCTTTGGGGTTCATTTTCATGTTGTAAAATTCCATTACTAAAACTTCTGGAGATTTGTCATCCCTGAACTTTTCTAAGAAAAAGGTCTCAAACTTGTCCCAAGAAGCAATAGTTTGGGGTTGTTGTGCAAAATACCATGCGGAGGAATTTCCTTCAAAGGTGTAAGGGAATATACTGCACACAACATCCTCGTGTTCGATGTTTCTAAGCCTAAAAACAAGGGGTTGATTCAACTATCCACCAGATTGTCTAAGTCACGATAATGCACCCTGAGTTATTAAAATTGATTGGCGAGAATTATGGATAATTTCTTGTACATCAATCCCTTGAGGAATCGGTTTCATAGGCTCAACAAGAATGTCAGGCATACCTTCTGACGTAGTGGTTGGATTAGTTATAATGGTAGCATCTGAGCGACTACACGTTACAACAGGAGAATGGTTATTTGGGGGATTCCTACTACCTCCTCATGCCATTAATGACTTTCAGGCCCTCCTTCTAGAGCCATTTGTTGACGGTCATTTATGAAACACCGTCAACAAGAAGGGAAGATCTGGTCCGAGGTTGTCTAGTTAACCCAAGTCATTTAAAATAACCTACCCTGATGGGTTTTATGGCTTTGTTAGATAATAAAAAAAAATTAAAGTAGACTAGGAGGGTACAAACTATCTATCTATACAATCTCACTACACACATTAACTGATAATCCTATCTGTTAATATATACATATCATTTGGTCTTATTATATATACAGTATGTATGTACAAATATAAGGTTTGAATAAAGCTTTGTGAAACTGAAATTTTGTTGATTGAACTAAAGTTTGAAAAGGATATTAGGATAAGGAAATTATTCGATTTCTATAATTCTCAAAAAACAAAGTGAATGAATGAGATTCCAAAATGATATAACTGTAATTATTAAAGCATTTAAAGTCTGAAGGATTAAATCGTTATTCATTCATAAAATAAATAAATTAACTAAAAGGAAAAGTAACTAACCTGATGTTGCTAAAGAAAAAGAACTAAGCTATTTTCTTTCTGTGTAATGTTATCTCCACTTAACCTGTTTCCAAGAGGAAATCTATGGCAAGAGGCAAAGAATGATATTTCCTGAAATAACTCAAAGAATTTTGTATTTCGAAAGTAATATATAAGAAACAAAAAGACAAATGTTCTTTGTCATGTGACTTTATATGATTCAAAATCTGGAGATGGAATCAACTCCAACCTCTTGCAAATGATATAATCAAATTCCAACACTTGACGTAAACTAAAAATGTACAGACATTTAATTAGCCACGGAGATTATGATAACCATAAATGATGGACCATACAAGAGATAAGCACAACATGAAAGCATAAGTGTTGAAAAAACTAAAGATAATTCATAACATATACATTTCCATGCTCAGAAATATATGAAATAAATAAAATCACATCATAAAGTTTACATCAGGACTATATCCAAAAGCACACTGTATTTCATATCATTCATAAAGAGATAAGTCCATCATTAGGTCCCAAAAATAATGCCCCAGTATCTGTGAAAGTACCAATATTTAAAATAAGTTCATGATCTATTTTGCATGTCTTCTAAGATAGAGACAGATCCATCCTTAATAAAGTTTTTTCCAAAAAAAAAATTAACCAAAATATAGGTCTGTTGTAACAACCATTAAAAAATAGTTACATAATTAAAATATTATTGAAGCTGGTTTTAGAGAAAAACTTGCAAATTTGGATCATATCCAATGATTCACTTGTTCAATCAACCATTTCTAACTCATTCCTCTTCAACCCTGAGAAGAAAAAATGAAATTTAATTTAGAAAAAAAAACTAATAAAGTAATTATACACAAGCTGTTGAATCTATGATTTTGTAGCTAGTCTAACAAAATAAAACAAATTATGTTATAATAAAAAATCAAAATGATAATTTCAAGAAAGAAATTTACCCATTAAAGATTTGAAAAAGAGGCATTAGAAAATTTTGAATTCATAACAGCATTGAAGTTGGATGATTTTTTCATAATGATATCTCCTTATCTCTTGAATCGTTTGCTAGCTCTGGGGGAAGTTTGTTGAGCAATGGCTCTCAGATCCACATTTTCTCTTTCCAATACAATGTTTTGAGCCATAACCTGATTAAGTTGAGCTTGTAAATAAGGGATATCTTGATAATACCTCTGAATCTAATGAAACATTCTTCACATTAGACTTGTTCCAATATTGGTAGGGGGCACATTTTATCTGAGTTCAACGACTTATCTTGCGCCATTGCCTTTTTTAAATCATATTGGATTCCTGAAAACCCCTCTTTTTCTCTTAAAAATGGAGGAACGTTTGAAACAAAATTGTATTGGGGTGAATCTAGTCTAGTTGCATCAGAGTTGGCATCATTGACATCGACATAAATCATATCTTCAATGACAACTATAGCGATGGGTTTATCACGATTCTGATATCGGTTCCTGGTCATCCTTGACAAAAGTATACCACTCCTTTTATTTCTAAACTCTAAGTCATTAACATTCTGTGTGACTTTCTTACCCTTTCTTTAGATTTTATTTTTATCCTTACTAACGGTGGTCCATACAGGATCATGGGAAACCGATGACTTATCTCTTAAAAGGCTTAGAATTTCTTCCAACGATTTCATAGGAACAAAATCACATTTTTTGGAGGAGACCTCGACTAGCGGAGGAAAATCAATCGGGGTAGTGGAAGGTAAGACAGGGTCTTTTGAGACTTGTTTCTCAACTCAAAAAATTTGCGGAGAGAAGGATGATATACTTCGACCAATAGTTTCATCAACACACAGAGGTAAACCAGAAACATGTTCATATGTAAATGAAACAAAACTATTCCTAGCAAGAAAAATCTACCAATTATCCCCCATCTTTAACAATTGAGCATTAACCAGAACCCGAATTAGACCATGGTGGAATACACTAGACTCTTAGTTAGGGTTTTTTCTTTAGAAAAATTTGGACATTTTCTAGAGACTCTTAAGCAAATAAAAATGAAAGTTTAACTTTAAACCCAAGAAGACCATCAATAGTCATACATGAAACAAAAACACCATTCCATAATGTCCCTCGTAGGTCACAAATTGTTTAATTATCAACAATAGACCATGCCAATGACTAATGAGTTTTGAACAACTGGATAAGCATATCGTTTATGTTATAGCACGACTTTCTGGATACCAATAGTAAATGCCATGGGATTCCCTCTGTCTTCATATTTTTGAACCAATGGTCCCCTTCGTGCGAGTGGCATCTTCTATGGATTCTTTGTTTACTTGCAACTGCAAGTCACCTACTTTGTTTTTTGCACTGTCAAACGTCTTGGCAAAGGCCTGTGAGAATTCCAGGTTAAAACCCTCAAAAGATTGGATAAATTTAACCCAAACGAAAAGAACGAGGTCATATACAACGTCATCATGAGAAAGAAAATCATGTGATCCATTTGGCTCCACCCTAACCATAGGATCCATTAGCTTGCACACGATATACCAAAAGATTCAAAACAGAGAGGTCTGTGCTCGAGCCAACCTGAAAGAAATGGCAGAGTTTGCATGGATAAAGGTGGCCTGAAAACTAAGGGCTCGGGAGGATGCCACCATGAATTCCACCTTAAATGTTGATTAAACACCCCGAACCAGAGGATGAAAAAATGAAAAACCACTTCACCTCCTAAAAATCTACTCTCTCATTGTGAAGGACCATCCAAAAAATGAAATGAATTTTCTCATTGATAGATAGGACATAGAGGTAATGGTCTCATAGCATGGTCACTAACTGGGTAATATGATTATAAGACAGTGTCATAACAGTTTAAAAGAACACTTGCATCATATGGTAAAGACACAGACTCAAAACCAAAATCGTGAAGGGTAAGAAAATAATCAATACTTTAAAAATTGAATTAATCATAACATAAATCAACTATGATTTGGTTCTATCCTTATGCTATAAAATTTTTATATAATCACATATTCACCAACTTACATGTTTTCTGATTTTAGGTGTTTCAAAAGCTCGTTTGGTTTTAGAAGGAGAAAAACCTTTAGAGTTCATTAAATGCTTTTATAAAAGGATTTCCATTTCATGTTTGCGAGTCATGAAATTGAAATGGGTAAACGAGTTAGTTTTCAATAAAACAAAAACTTAAAGAAACTGATCAACCAAGTAATCACTCAAAATCAACAATGAAAATCATCATAAATAAAAATTAGGCAGCGGATAAAATTTTCCTTTTCAATTTTTGCATTTCAAAAATCAATGAAGCGATATGATAAGTTGCTTTCCAATAGGCATCCAACACATTTTCTGGGATTGTGAATTTTCCAAACAACTTTAGAAATAGACTGGTCAAAAGTCCCATTCTCTCTTTGAAAGGCCCATCCATTGGAGAGATGCAATCTTTAGCGACCCAAGGTGATTTTGGTTTGTGCTTTGGATTTTTGTTATCTCATTTCTATGGTCCATAAGATGTAAGGTGCCTTTCCAAGGATCTAAAAATAATTTATGTAAAATGGATTGGAATTAGTTTTTAGATAAACAAGCAACTTAGATTTGTACCAAGTGATTTCTTCTTGGGGAGGATATCATAGCCCCATATATTGGAGTGTCATCAAAATTGCATGCCCTTCTAGCCTAGATTGGAAGGGGAAGTAATGTAGAGTTTCTTCTATGATTGTTGCTTCCCTTGTAATATAAGATTTCATTTTCTTGCATAAGAAAAAGAGAGAAAGAGAAAAAAGAAATAGTTGAACGCCATTTTTAAGAAAAGTGAAGGAATATTAAAGCATACATCAATATATACAACATGCATTCAATCACAACAAAAACGAATAACTGAAGTTAAAATTATGATCTCTATCCTATTCGCAGCCACCAATAAAATTTGGATTCAGAATATATATAAATTCTAGCAGCCATTAATCATTTCTACAAAATTTAAAGGACAACAATGACCAAAATTCAATTTCTTGATCTACCAAAACTATAAAAATATTTCGAATACAATTTTAGAATTACAATCACAGTTTATGGAGAAATTATAAAATGTTATTATTCAAATTAAATCTTAATACAATTTCAATTCACAAATAAGAATAAGGTAACCGATAGCAACGAAATCGAATATGTTCTTCAACAATGGTGCTCCTTCCTTCCTCCGTTTGCTAATCATTGAGACTTCACTGATACCTCCCAGCCAACGCTAAGGGTACTCTTCTTCTCCCTTATCCTCCCGAGCCGCAAAGGGACCACACACGTAAAACCAAAATTACTCTAGCTACAAGCTTGTCTCACAAGGTAAATCCACCACTCTATCTCAAGCTTGGTCTCCCAACTCTCACAAGTAAGACTAGTCAAAGATAATTTGGCATCATAACCTTACCAATAACTAGTGTGATCCCTTTCCCATATTTACCATTTGCTTTATAGAAATTTCCTTACTGACACTTCCCCACATGCACAATCAATTTGCTTTTTAATTTAATAAAATAGGATTTTTCCCCTTTACACTTGTCACCCTCTCCCCAAGTTGCTCAAGAAATTACATATTTTATTTTAGTTAAAAGTCAATTTCCCTCACCTTTCCTAAATGCACTCCTTAAATTTCTCCTAGCTGTCTCTTTATTCCACATATTCTTATTTAATGATCAAGCCCTTACTAAATTTGAGTTAGAGTTAAAATATGAGTCTTCTTCTAGTTAGACTAGTGGTAGCTAGACTCTAGATATCATTCTATGCATACACATATCCTCTCATGCTTTATTCCTTTCTTATCTTAAATTCCAGTTTGGTATTTTCTTGCACACATGTATATTATATTAATTCTTTAGATTTATTTCATTTTTCTTAATTTCTTAAATTGATTTACCTCATTTCTATTTTTAATTTAGTTAATATTTTAGTTTAGCCTCCTTACAAAAATTTATACTTAGGATTATTTTTTTTGAATAGTCTTAGACTCTTATTGGGATTTATAATTAATAAATTACTCATTAATTATTCATATCTCACAAGGCTTACAATTATTCTTTCAAGGTTTTCTAGGCCACCTAGATTGGTTTACTCAAGTTTTATTTACGAGACGTTGCCTTCAAGACGCACTTCGTGCTGCAAGGGTGTTACTCGCCTTTGATGGGTTTTGGTAGTTTTCCAACCCTTGGAGTCAGCACTCCATTCGGGCGAGCCTGTGAGAGACTAGGGGATTCCAATGAATAATGACTCCTCCTTATTGTGCACCCTTTATAAACTTCGTGAATGACTATATCAGTCGGACCTCACAACATTGTGGACCTCTCGAACTAGGTATTAGTTAACCTACAATTTGAGCCACGTCAAGAGTGCTAGTAGGATATGACAGGGATACTGCCACACCTCTCCCTCAATATTTTTTTTATTTCCATGGCCCATTTACTCCTTATGTGAGTCATATTAGCAAGCATTCAACATCCTGCATTCATTAACAAAACATTGTCACTGATCCATTTACATAATCATACTAATCAATCATCTGGCACATATGCATAAAATGAAATACTAAAAAAGAACACAATCCACTCTCTGACTCAATCTAGAGTCCAAGGGGGTCCATTGGTTCCGTCGACATCCACAATTTGTCAATTATCCTGCAAACTTAGGGAACAACTTGTCAATAGCATTTGTCAATAAATATATATCAAATAATAATAAATCGCAACCATCAACATCATCATAAAAATCCATAATCGAAAAATATAACCATGTAATATATCTGGATCACTTGCATACAAGTGTCGTCAAAGAATAAGTCAATAACATATTCTCGCAAGAGCGGGATGTTACAAATAATAAGAGATCACTGCTCTAGAAATAATTTAGAATGATAGAAATATAACAAAGAAATAAGAGACATATATTATCTCGCTTCAATACCAGAAACTAACTGATTAGAGAACTAGCTCCTCCTTGCCATAGACTAGAAACAACCACTATCACTTGCTCCTATCGCCCCCAAGCCTAAATATTTATTCCATGGGGACTGTAAATTTGAATAACCTTCTCTATGGAAATTAGTTCTTGATTATTTCTCAAAAAAATCAAACTGAAATCCTCCTCACAAGTAGTCAACAACATCATGCCTCATATATACTTGTCTTTCATTGTCTCACCAAGGAGAATAATATCTTGCCTAGGTATTTTCCTAGGTTAGCCTCATCGCTAACCCTGGGGAATCTTCTTGGCCTAACTTTGTGATAGCATGTTGTCTCACATCCCACATATTTGGGAGCATGTTTAAAATTTTCTTCATGGACACAATTTAATCTGATGGTTTTTATCCCTTTTCACTTTGCCATGAAATAAAGATTTACCCTTTTTGTAACTGGATTTTGTAAACAATTTGTCTCTAGTTTAAATAAAATAATTTTAAAATAATATTTACAAAAATTATTCATCAGCATCATTGTCTATGATGATAAAATTTTATCATAATTCTTTTTCTCAAAATTCCCTCAACATAAATAATCAAAATTAAAGTTTTCAAATATTGATGATGACCCATGTATTCTTGTGAATGGTTGTTTCTTTATATGGGCATTGAGAGTTTGGGGATATTTGTATGATCTAGGTATGAGATAAAAGTGTCACGATGGACCCAAGATAGACTTTGGTGATTATGAGGTTCTTCAATTCATAGTGGAGCATGTGGTGAAGAAAAGAGAAGGTGTTAAGGAAAATGTCAGTAGAAGAAGATTAGGACATGTAGTGTTTAAGGGGGTATGTTAGAATATGTAACTTCTACGTGTCTTAATAATATTTGAGGAGAATATATTTCGTAATGTATTTAGTTATTGAAACATAGAGTCAATCTCTACATGGGTAGTTTGATTCTATTATTTAGGAGGTTGTTAGTTATCTAGATTTCAGAGATTTGGTTCATTGGTCCTACTTTTGTTTGTGGTTGAGATATTCAATCAACCTCTCCTATATTGAGAATAAGTTAGATCTAATAACAACATGTGAACTCTATATAATTGAGTCAACCTATTGTAAATATTAAATTTTCAATAGATTTTTGTGTGTGTAATCATAGCTACTCTCCCATGTTTTCTTACTTCATTCCTTTAAAGATTTAAATTGTGTTCTTCCACTATTATTAAAAATCAATAATAAAAACCTGAAGTAAAATAAAAAAATATTTTTCTTTAGGACAGATAAACAAAATCAAAATCAATCAAAGTAAAATGGATGCCTTGGCATAGTTTCCTAGCCAAAAACAGCTCAAGGGTTACAACATACATTATTACACAAACCAAAACTATGTTTGAAAGCGTTGTTAAACTATGAAGTAGACTACATATAAAGACACAAGTTTTTATCTCAAGATAGACAAACTACCTTGATCTCACAATCTACTTGGTGGAAAATATATCTCAACCTCACACTAATCTAGGAAACATCTAGTTGGAGAGAATCTCTCAAATCTAATTAGTTCCAACCACTTCCTAAATACAAAGAACATACTCCTTATGTAGATACCAAATATACCTAATCATAACCAATAATAATAATAATAAGTACAAATATGATCACACCAAAAACAAGTGGGAGTTACATATTCCTCTCAAATAAAAGAGCAACACCATATCTTTCAAATAAAATGTCTCTCAAATTTTAGAGAAGAGAAAAAGTTATCTCCAAATGAATTCAAATCCTACCTATAACATGTTATTCTCTTGAACACTATATTTCTTCATAATCTAATTGGTCAAGACAGTTATAAAAATATAAGATTATCAAAATAATAAGAATCTGACTATTTTATTTTATGAGAAGATCTAGAGATTTAAGATTGGGAATTGTCTAAATATTTTAAGATAAACATTTACTTTTTTCATATACATTAATTTTTTTTATATTTTTATGTAATCGATTTTAATTATATATAAATACAATTTATAGAACATTTAAACAGCTGGAAATGTTGAGTATGAGTTAATCCAAGTTAGTCTTTTTCTTTTTTCGACCATTTATAATTACGGTACATCTATTGGAAATGGGCACATTTAATCATCTTTTAACCATATCAATGAATGAAATCTCATGTTCATAACATTCTTGCATTTTTGAGGGAGTTAGTTAACCTGTTTACTTTTACTTAATATGATTAAAAAATTACTGTGTAACTATCTAATTGCCACATTCAAATGATTAACAAACTTAATTCCAACCCTTTCATATTCTCCGTTCTTGACTAGCGTTTTTTACTGAGTTGAGAATTTTATCAACCAAAACCTTTCCTGATTCACCAACCACAAGTTTGCTTATGTGCTAGTATATGATTATATCCCTCCAAATCACTAAATACATAGGAAGGAATGTAAATGAGATCGTTTTCGAAAATTGTTGACATCGTACTATAGAAAAACAGATTCCATATCATAGAAATGGACACGTCGCATCTAAATATGAAAATGACCATATATTTCATCTTAGATAGTGGAATCAGATTGAAAGACGTGGAATAAATATGGAAAGTAAACATTATTAAAAGAAGATATTTCCTGTATTTTTGTAAGCCCTCGATCATAAATTTTTCCTTTGCAATTTTTTTATTTCAAAAATCAACGAAGCGATATGATAAGTTGGCTTCCAGCAATGGCGACTCACTGGGTGAAGCGGTTATCTCTACATCATCAAAAATTTATGTCAGGGAAAAGAAAGATTTTATAACACTTAAAACAATTTTGAAGCAGATTAAAACTGTTAAGATTAGATCTGAAAAATTTATACAGTCATACTCAAAAGGAGTGCTCTAATAGATGATTATAACATGAAAATTAGTTTTGATCAAAAGGAGACTATATTTATAAAGGTAACTTCAATACCATTGATAGGACCACTGCTGCCAGCATACATTCATAGCCTCGATAGGGATGTCATTTAACCCACTCATGTACTTTCATCCCATCAAAAAGTAGTCTATCCATGATATAAAACTTTTATCTATATGATCAACTTATAGAACATACCTGACATATCTGAAACCCGACATTGTGTCATTGCCAGCAGGCTCATTTGGTACCCCGATGAAGTTGTCTTGGTATCATGTGTGCATTTAGTCACTGCCAACACACTTGTTCATTACCCTACCAGGTTTACACACATTTCCCACACGTTGAAGTGTTTCCAACTCTCATTAGTCGTTTATAATAATAGGATTTTGAGATTTCATGATGACGAGAGAGCGAGGAGATACCGAATATTTGAGAGCCAGGCAGATATCTAATCGATCATTAATATTTATTTTTTGTTCTTTAGGAACTAATAGTTTTACTCATGCTTTAGAAATTTATATTTCAATCAAGAAATCATCTCATGGGGAAGCGCTTTGAGGTGATATAATTAGAGTTGGGATGGTGTAAAAAGTTTAAAGTTGATCGTACTTCCCCAAGATCTTGACAAAAATTTAGGAATAATATTCTGGCAAAGACTTCTAGAATGAGTGTCTTATAAAAAAATCGTTTGAGTTAAACCTTAATATTGAATATGCTTGAACTATTTAAAATTGTCATTAGTGATAAATTTGATTATGAAAATTCCCTTCAATAATGGATTGTGAGTTAGAAATAACTTTCAAAAGTAAAAATAAAACAAAGAAAGCAGCAAAAACAATCAATCAGAAAACAAACATAAAAAATAAAAAGCTAGGGATATTTATAGGGGTCAGGTCTTATTCTAGTCAGGTGAAGTATTTCTTGAGAGTCTGGCTATTCATCGGAAAAGTGTCTAGTTTTCCCTCCAAATTTTGCAAATGAAAAGAGCTAGGACCCAGTTTTTCTGCAATGACAAAAGGTCCCAACCACATATGTTGAAAATCAGTGTGTTATCCTTTATCCTCATGTACTTTGTCCTATCTGAGGACCAAATCTCATACGTCAAATTTTCTATCTGAGGAAGAACTTGTATCAAGCCAATTTTTAACAATATGTTGGTGCTGGTCCAATTTTTGTTTTGCTTGTGCCTTAACTTCTAATTTCAGTAAAACATTTATTCAATTCTCTAAAGGGGGACATTCTTCCTCCTGAACTTTCTAAGATAAATGAAGAGAGGGGATAAAGACGTGGGGAGGAAGGATATATTATCTTCCATATATGAGAAGGAAAGGAGAATTACCGATGGATGCTTTTTGGGTGACCCTGTGATCCCATGGTGTGTTATATAATGCATTGTACCAATTTTTGTGATTTTCTAACACTTTTTTTTTTTATTATTTTAATTAGATTTTGTTTCTTGACTTAGCCAAGTCATTTCCTTGGGGATAATAATTGGCAAAGTATTTTATCTTAATCCTCTTTTCTAGAGAAAAAACATTAATTTCCAAGGAAGAAAAATAAAAATCATTATCGAAAACTAAACATTCAGGTATTCTAAAACGTGTGATAATATGAGTATCCAAGAATTAAATTACTTGATTCCTGTTTAATACCCTTAACAGTAACGATTCAGGCCATCTTGTAAAATAATTCGTTGCCATGAGAATGTATTTGTATTGAGGTGAAGAAGGTGGGTTAATTGGTCCTATTATATCCAGGCCCCACTGTTGAAATGGTGTATCTACTGTAATAGGCTACAAGGGAAATGCATCCTTCTTGACCCATCCTGTATCTTTTTGAAAAATTATACATTTTCGAGCCATAACATGAGCATCCTTAAATAATGTGGGCCAATAGTAGCTATCCCTAAGTACCTTTTGGGAAGTCGTGTCTCCACCAAAATCACCTCTGACATCATCAGAATGTAACTCATCTAGTACCTTTTCAGATTCATCTTTTTCTGGGCAACGCCGAAATACACCATCATAATTATTTTGAAACAATACATCAATAATCGATTGAAGACATGCAAACCTGAGACTTAGTGCTCTTCTTTTTTTTGGATCAATATTTTGAGGAGTAGTTTCATGCAGCAAATAAAATCTGATATCATTATACCATGAATTAGGCACAATTTGTGTACAACAGATTTGTGTTTCATTATGCAATCCCTCAGCTGGTGTTGTTGGTTGATTTTATGGTATCTCAACTGAGTCAGCCAGTCATTTGCAAAGGCCTTGACCTCAAACAATTTGTGTGGGTACGATTTCAATATCATACTTTTGAAGGGAGGTCATCCAATTATCTCTTTTCTCCCCAAGTTCCTTCTGGACTAACAAATTTCTTACAGTGGGGTAAGGAACAATGACTTTTATCCTAGATTTCAATAGGTAAGGTCTGAAATGTTTAACTGTCTTAAATACCATGTATGTTTGTTGATCAACTGTGGGATAATTTAATTCTTCTCGTTCGAAAGCATAAATCATAAACAAAATGGGTATTTCATTATTTTCAGTTCTTAGTAAGAGAAACAACATAAGATCCGTCTGATGCAAAAGAGTAAAGAATGAAGTCTTTGGAGAAATCAAGACTCGTCAAGGACGAAGATTCAGTTATGGATTTTCTAATGGAACTAAAATCTAGGTTTTCTTGTAGTCCCCATTTAAAAGGAACATCCTTTTTAATTAGGTTTTGCAAAGGCCTAACCATCTCAGAAAAACATGGAACAAAGTGTCTGACATAATTTATTTTACCCAGAAAAGATTGAATTTCCTTTTTGGAATATGGTGGAGGAAGGTTGGAAATAGATTGAGTTTGCTCAGGGTCTATTATCATTCCACCCTTTGAAACTATAAATCCAAGTAATCTTCCTTGCTCCACCGCAAAAAGTGATTTGTTAGGATTTAGTGAAATACCGAACTTACGAAAACATTCAAGTACAGCCCTAAGATGTGACAAGTGATAACTTTTATCCTTTGAAAAGACAATGACATCATCTAGGTAGACAATAAATCACTAGTTGATAAGGCCATGAAAATAAATATCCATATCCCTCTAGAAAGTAGCTCCGACATTAATCAATCCAAAAGGAATTTTTCGATAGGCATAGGTGCCCCAAGGGGTGCATAATGTGGTTTTTAACTGATCTGATGGAGACATAAGGACCCATTTGTACCCTAAGAAACCATCTAATAAATATAGTCTTTCAGAACTAGATACCTTTTGCAAAATTTGTTCCATTGGAGGTAAAAGATAATTGTCTTTATCATAGGCTTGGTTTAAGTTATGAAAATTGACAAAGAGTCCAATTTCTCCATTCCTCTTTCTTATTGGGACCAAGTTTGACAACCATTGGGTATGTCGAACCGGAAAAATGATCTTGGTGGCTAATAATTTATTTAGCTTCTTTTTTACTGTGGGTTTAAATTTAGGATGCATTTTCCTAAGTTTTTGCTGAAATGGTTGGGTTTGGGGCTTCATAGGAATTACATGTTGTATTATGTTTGGATCAAAGGTTTTGAGATCATCGTATGTCCAAGAAAATACATCTATGAATTCTGTAAACAATTTTATGAATGCAGATTTTTCTTGTTGAGAACACCCTTTGCCCAGATTAATATTTTCAGGATTATCTTGCGTTCCTATTTTTATAGTCTCATAAAGTAATGAGGAACTGTTTGGTTTTCAATGAACCACTCCCCAAAACTTGTCATGTAAATCATAAAACTTTTCTAATCTAACAACATACTTAGGGATAGAATTTACCAGATTAGATGATATTCCAACAGAACGAGAGTAAAATATTACCAAAAAACCATAAATATTTTCATTGTGAGTACTTTCATCAATTACAACATCTTGGAAAGTGTCCTCCATATAAAAAAAAATTATAATTTGTTTGTCATAGTCAAACACTCGCCAATTGGTAATATTGTCAGGGATCGATGGTCTAAACATCAACTCAATAGAAAAAGCATTAGGAGAAAATCCTTCAACAAGTAACAACTTTGATGCAACATTGGCCAATAAATCTGCTTTGGAATTACTAGATCTATGAATAGAACTTATGTTAAAAGAGAGAAATTTATGGATTAAGTTCCATACCTCAGTTTGGTAGTTTTTTAGATGAGGTGATACACAATGAAAAACATTTTTTACCTATTTAACTACAATTTTAGGATCACCAAATACCGTCAATCTTTTCACCTTAAGATCCAGTGCCTTCTTTAGTCCCTACATGAGTGCTTCATATTCTGTTGTGTGCTTAGTACACTCAAATTCTAATCGAAAAGAAATGAATGTCTTATTACCTTTGGGGTCAATCAAAACACAACAAACACTGAGTCCTTCATGAGATTTAGAACCGTCAAAGTATAAAGACCATATTTCATCATCATCAACAATTTTTGCATCATCTTTCAAAATTGTTTCCTGTGTATGGGATGATACTTCAGATTGTTGATCTGGGTTTGTAATAGTGGATATTTTAGTCACAAAATTCCCAAAGAAAGTGTTCATACCTTGAGATTCAATTACGTCTACACCAATGGTAAAAGGTTCATTTTAATCATTTAGATCTATAACAATATACTTCAGATAACGTTCCCTATTAATTTTGATATTGTTAGGCTAGTTGTTTTCCAGTAACCACAAATGAGACCAATCTGTAGAAAAATAAGAGTGCAATTGTTCGGACCAATATTTGCTCAAGAACAAGCCATAAAATTATGGAATATAAACGACAACTATGCCAATTACCTGGTACACTTTTGGGTTAGATAACAATCTAATCAATACATCTTTAAGTTCACCAACAACTGTGACAATAGTTCTGTCTAACTAAATAATTTTCAAATCGAAAGATTTGACTTCAACATTAATCTTTTGAAAAACATACAAAGGAATTGCATTTAATGAGGCCCTAGAATCAACCATACAATTATGCACATTTATGTTGAATATTTTGAAAGTTAACAAGAATGGTGGTACATTTTTTCATCGTGTGGGAGTAGAAATGTGTTGATTTTTTACTGTTGTATCTGAAATTATTTTATCTAAATTCCCTATAGTTTTATCTGATGTGTCATTTTTATTATGATCTTCAGGTGGTATTTTTCTCAGGACATATTTCGTTTTGTTTATGCCATTTTTTGTTGATTTTTTCTTCAAAGGATCATTCTTTTTATTATTATTAGCTATACTTCACAACATTTTCTGTAAGATGAGAGGGAATTTGAGCAGTTCAAAAATCGATATATTTTCCCTTAGTTATTTAAGATCTTCAACAAGATCATATTACAAATATAGGGAAGCAGGATTTCATGTAGGTTTCAATCTATTTTGGTTGTCTTTCTACCGTATTCATAGTTGTCTCAAGTGAAGATGTGTTTTTCACCTTACTTCGAGTGTTGTACAAGTTCTGGTTTTTATGGACAGTTTCAAAATTAGCTTGAAAATATTGTCGAAAAGATTTCTGAAAACTGGGGGGAGATGATTCCTCTGCATCAGGTGTTTATTCTTCACTTGCATTGATTTGGGTTTCAGGCAGGATAGAAACAAAACTAACATTTCTATCTAATATTTCTTGTAAAGCATATTATAACCCTTCAAAATTTAGACCTTCTATAGTCAGATTTGGTTTGTTTGGAGGAAGAGGTTTCCTAAAAGGTGGTATAAAATTCCCTTTACTTGAAGATTCTTCTTCAAAATATCTTTTCAAGTCTATGAATTGATTATATAACTTATTAAAGGCTTTCTGTAAACCCTCCAAGTCTAAATTTTCTTGTTCTTTTTTATCTGGGGAAGGTCTAGTAAGGATTTATATCTTCTTTTTAGAAGAGGAAGTTGATTCAACTTCCACATTTACATTATCCTTTAAACTAAGAATATCCTTTTCAATGAGGACTTCCTCCTCAAAATCTTTTATCAACGTGTTTTTCTTAGACCTCTTAACCCATATAGCTATATTATAATATAGGGCTTTAGCATAGTATGCAATAATCAAGTTTTCAACAAGAATATATTCTGTAGGGATTTTATTTTTAAGCATAAGAAATATCTAATTGAAATCCTTTAATTTCTCTTTGGGGTTCATTTTCATGTTGGACAATTCCATTACTAAAACTTCTGGAGATTTGTCATCCCTGAACTTTTCTAAGAAAAAGGTCTCAAACTTGCCCCAAGAAGCAATAGTTTGGGTTGTTGTGAAAAATAGCATGCAGAGGAATTTCCTTCAAAGGTGTAAGGGAATAGCCTGCACACAACATGCTCGTGTTCAATGTTTCTAATCCTAAAAACAAGGGGTTGATTCAACTATCCACCAGATTGTCTAAGTCAGGATAATGCAGCCTGAGTTATTAAAATTGATTGGCGAGAACTATGGATAATTTCTTGTACATCAACGCCTTGAGGAATCGGTGTCATAGGCTCAACAAGAATGTCAGGTGTACCTTCTGACGTAGTGGTTGGATTAGTTATAACGGTAGCATCTGAGCGACTAAACGTTACAACAGGAGAACGGTTATTTGGGGGATTCCTACTACCTCCTCATGCCATTAATGACTTTCAGGCCCTCCTTCTAGAGCCATTTGTTGATGGAAATTTATGAAACACCGTCAACAAGAAGGGAAGATCTGGTCCGAGGTTGTCTAGTTAACCCGAGTCATTTAAAATAACCTACCCTTATGGGTTTTATGGCTTTGTTAGACAATAAAAAAAAAATAAAGTAGACTAGGAGGGTACAAACTATCTATCTATACAATGTCACTACATACATTAACTGATAATCCTATCTGTTAATATATACCTATCATTTGGTCTTATTATATATATAGTATGTATGTACAAATACAAGGTTTGAATAAAGCTTTGTGAAACTGAAATTTTGTTGATTGAACTAAAGATTGAATAAGATATTAGGATAAGGAAAGTATTCGATTTCTATAAGTCTCAAAAAACAAAGTGAATGAATAAGATTCCAAAATGATATAACTATAATTATTAAAGCATTTAAAGTTTGAAGGATTTAATCGTTATTCATTCATAAAATAAATAAATTAACTAAAAGGAAAAGTAACTAACCTGATGCTACTAAAGAAAAAGCACTAAGCTATTTTCTTTCTGTGTAATGTTATCTCCACTTAACCTTTTTCCAAGAGGAAATCTATGGCAAGAGGCAAAGAATGATATTTCCTCAAATAACTCAAACAATTTTATATTTCGAAAGTAATATATAAGAAACAAAAAGACAAATGTTTCTTGTCATGTGACTTTATATGATTCAAAATATGGAGATGGAATCAACTCCAACCTCTTGCAAATGATATAATCAAATTCCAACACTTGACGTAAACTAAAAATGTACAAACATTTAATTAGCCACAGAGATTATGATAACCATAAATGATGGACCATACAAGAGATAAGAACAACATGAAAGCATAAGTGTTGAACATACTAAAGATAATTCATAACATATACATTTCCATGCTCAGAAATATATGAAATAAATAAAATCACATCATAAAGTTTACATCAGGACTAAATCCAAAAGCACACTGTATTTCATATCATTCTGAAAGAGATAAGTCCATCTTCAGGTCCCAAAAATAATGCCCCAGTATCTGGTAAAGTACCAATATTTAAAATAAGTTCATGATCTATTTTGCATGTCTTCCAAGATAGAGACAGATCCATCCTTAATAAAAAAAAATTCAAAAAAAAAATTAACCAAAATATAGGTCTGTTGTAACAACCATTCAAAAATAGTTACATAATTAAAATATTATTGAAGTTGTTTTTAGAGAAAAACTTGCAAATTTGGATCATATCCAATGATTCACTTGTTCAATAAACCATTTCTAACTCGTTCCTCTTCAACCCTGAGAAGAAAAAACAAAATTTAATTTAGAAAAAAAAATCTAATAAAGTAGTTATACACAAGCTATTGAATCTATGATTTGTAGCTAGTCTAACAAAATAAAACAAATTATGTTATAATAAAAAATCAAAATGTTAATTTCAAGAAAAAAATTTACCCATTAAACATTTGAAAAAGAGGCATCAGAAAATTTTGAATTCATAACAGCGTTGAAGTTGGATGATTTTTTGATAATGATATCTTCTGATCTCTTGAATCGTTTTCTAGCTCTGGGGGAAGTTTGTTGAGCTATGGCTCTCAGATCCACGTTTTCTCTTTCCAATACAATGTTTTGAGCCATAACCTGATTAAGTTGAGCTTGTAAATAAGGGATATCTTGATAATACCTCTGAATCTAAGTGAAACATTCTTCACATTAGACCTGTTCCAATCTTGGTAGGGGGCACATTTTGTCTGAGTTCAACGACTTATCTTGCGCCATTGCCTTTTTTAAATCATATTGGATTCCTGAAAACCCCTCTTTTTCTCTTAAAAATGGAGGAACGTTTGAAACAAAATCGTATTGGGGTGAATCTAGTCTAGTTTCATCAGAGTTGGCATCATTGAGATCGACATAAATCATATCTTCAATGACAACTATAGCGATGGGTTTATCACGATTCTGATATCGGTTCCTGGTCATCCTTGACAAAAGTATACCACTCCTTTTATTTATAAACTCTAAGTCATTAACATTCTATGTGACTTTCTTACCCTGTCTTTAGATTTTATTTTTATCCTTACTAACGGTGGTCCATACAGGATCAGGGGAAACCAATGACTTATCTCTTAAAAGGCTCAGAATTTCTTCCAAGGATTTCATAGGAACAAAATCACATTTTATGGAGGAGAACTCGACTAGCAGAGGAAAATCAATCGGGGTAGCGGAAGGTAAGACAGGGTCTTTTGAGACTTGTTTCTCAACTCAAAAAATTTGTGGAGAGCAGGATGATATACTTGGACCAATAGTTTCATCAACACACAGAGGTAAACCAGAAACATGTTCATATGGAAATGAAACAAAACTATTCCTAGCAAGAAAAATATACCAATTATCCCCCATCTTTAACAATTGAGCATTAACCAGAACCTGAATTAGACCATGGTGGAATACACTAGACTCTGAGTTAGGGTTTTTTCTTTAGAAAAACTTGGACATTTTCTAGAGACTCTTAAGAAAATAAAAATGAAAGTTTAACTTTAAACCCAAGAAGACCATCAATAGTCATACATGAAACAAAAAGACCAGTCCATAACGTCCCTCACAGGTCACAAATTGTTTAATTATCAATACTAGACCATGCCAATGAGTAATGAGTTTTGAACAACTGGATAAGCATATCGTTTATGTTATAGCATGACTTTCTGGATACCAATAGTAAATGCCATGGGATGCCCTCTATCTTCATATTTTTGAACCAACAGTCCCGTTCGTGCGAGTGGAATCTTCTATGGAATTTCCATTTCATGTTTGCGAGTCATGAAATTGAAATGGGTAAACGAGTCAGTTATCAATAAAACAAAAACTTAAAGAAACTGATCAACCAAGTAATCACTCAAAATCAACAATGAAAATCATCATAAATAAAAATTAGGCAGCGGATAAAATTTTCCTTTTCAATTTTTGCATTTCAAAAATCAATGAAGCGATATGATAAGTTGCTTTCCAATAGGCATCCAACACATTTTCTGGGATTGTGAATTTTCCAAACAACTTTAGAAATAGACTGGTCAAAAGTCCCATTCTCTCTTTGAAAGGCCCATCCATTGGAGAGATGCAATCTTTAGCGACCCAAGGTGATTTTGGTTTGTGCTTTGGATTTTTGTTATCTCATTTCTATGGTCCATAAGATGTAAGGTGCCTTTCCAAGGATCTAAAAATAATTTATGTAAAATGGATTGGAATTAGTTTTTAGATGACCAAGCAACTTAGATTTGTACCAAGTGATTTCTACTTGGGGAGGATATCATAGCCCCATATATTGGAGTGTCATCAAAATTGCATCCCTTCTAGCCTAGATTGGAAGGGGAAGTAATGCATAGTTTCTTCTATGATTGTTGTTTCCCTTGTAATATAATATTTCATTTTCTTGCATAAGAAAAAGAGAGAAAGAGAAAAAAGAAATAGTTGAACGCCATTTTTAAGACAAGTGAAAGAATATTAAATCATACATGAATATATACAACATGCATTCAATCACAACAAAAACAAATAACTGAAGTTAAAATTATGATCTCTATCTTATTCGTAGCCACCAATAAAATTTGGATTCAGAATATATATAAATTCTAGCAGCCATTAATCATTTCTACAAAATTTAAAGGACAACAATGACCAAAATTCAATTTCTTGATCTGCCAAAACTATAAAAATCTTTCGAATTCGATTTTAGAATTACAATCACAGTTTATGGAGAAATTATAAAATGTTATTATTCAAATTAAATCTTAATACAATTTCAATTCACAAATAAGAATAATGTAACTGATAGCAATGAAATCGAAGATGTTCTTCAACAATGGTTCTCCTTCCTTCCTCCACTCGCTAATCATTGAGACTTCACTGATACCTCCTAGCCAACGCTAAGGGTACTCTTCTTCTCCCTTATCCTCTCGAGCCACAAAGGGACCACACACGCAAAATAAAAATTACTCTAGTTTCAAGCTTGTCTCGCAAGGTAAATCCACCACTCTATCTCAAGCTTGGTCTCCCAACTCTCACAAGTAAAACTAGTCAAAGATAATTTGGCAGCATAACCTTACCAATAACTAGTGTGATCCCTTTCCCATATTTACCATTTTCTTTATAGAAATTTCCTTACTGACACTTCTCCACATATACAATCAATTTGCTTTTTAATTTAATAAAATAGGATTTTCCCCCCTTACACTTGTCACCCTCTCCCCAAGTTGCTCAAGGAATTACATATTTTATTTTAGTTAAAAGTCAATTTCCCTCACCTTTCCTAAATGCACTCCTTAAATTTCTCCTAGCTGTCTCTTTATTCCACATATTCTTATTTAATGATCGAGGCCTTACTAAATTTGAGTTAGAGTTAAAATATGAGTCTTCTTCTAGTTAGACTAGTGGTAGCTAGACTCTAGATATCATTCTATGCATACACATATTCTCTCATGCTTTATTCCTTCCTTATCTTAAATTCCAGTTTGGTATTTTCTTGCACACATGTATATTATATTAATTCTTTAGATTTATTTTATTTTTCTTAATTTCATAAATTGATTTACCTCATTTCTATTTTTAATTTAGTTAATATTTTAGTTTAGCCTCCTTACAAAAACTTATACTTAGGATTTTTTTTTTTGAATAGTCTTAGACTCTTATTGGGATTTATAATTAATAAAATACTCATTAATTATTCATATCTCATAAGGTTTACAATTATTCTTTCAAGGTTTTCTAGGCCACCTAGATTGGTTGACTCAAGTTTTATCTACGAGACGTTGCCTTCAAGATGCACTTCGTGCTGCAAGGGTGTTACTCGCCTTTGATGGGTTTTGGTAGTTTTCCAACCCTTGGAGTCAGCACTCCATTTGGGTGAGCCTATGAGAGACTAAGGGATTCCAATGAATAATGACTCCTCCTTATTGTGCGACCTTTAGAAACTTCGTGAATGACTATCTCAGTCGGACCTCACGACATTGTGGACCTCTCGAACTAGGTATTAGTTAACCTACAATTTGAGCCATGTCAAGAGTGCTAGTAGGCTATGACATGGATGCTGCCACACCTCTCCCTCAATATTTTTTTTATTTCCATGGCCCCTTTACTCCTTATGTGAGTCATATTAGAAAGCATTCATCATCCTGCATTCATTAACAAAACACTGTCACTGATCCATATACATAATCATACTAATCAATCATCTGGCACATATGCATAAAATGAAATACTAAAAAAGAACACAATCCACTCTCTGACTCAATCTAGAGTCCAAGGAGGTCCATTGGTTCCATCGACATCCACAATTTGTCAATTATCCTGCAAACTTAGGGAACAACTTGTCAATAGCATTTGTCAATAGCATTTGTCAATACATATATATCAAATAATAATAAATCGCAACCATCAACATCATCATAAAAATCCATAATCGAAAAATATAACCATGTAATATATCTGGATCACTTGCATACAAGTGTCGTCAAAGAATAAGTCAATAACATATTCTCGCAAGAGCGGGATGTTACAAATAATAAGAGATCACTGCTCTAGAAATAATTTAGAATGATAGAAATATAACAAAGAAATAAGAGACATATATTATCTCGCTTCAATACCAGAAACTAACTGATTAGAGAACTAGCTCCTCCTTGCCATAGACTAGAAACAACCACTATCACTTGCTCCTATCGCCCCCAAGCCTAAATATTTATTCCATGGGGACTGTAAATTTGAATAACCTTCTCTATGGAAATTAGTTCTTGATTATTTCTCAAAAAAATCAAACTGAAATCCTCCTCACAAGTAGTCAACAACATCATGCCTCATATATACTTGTCTTTCATTGTCTCACCAAGGAGAATAATATCTTGCCTAGGTATTTTCCTAGGTTAGCCTCATCGCTAACCCTGGGGAATCTTCTTGGCCTAACTTTGTGATAGCATGTTGTCTCACATCCCACATATTTGGGAGCATGTTTAAAATTTTCTTCATGGACACAATTTAATCTGATGGTTTTTATCCCTTTTCACTTTGCCATGAAATAAAGATTTACCCTTTTTGTAACTGGATTTTGTAAACAATTTGTCTCTAGTTTAAATAAAATAATTTTAAAATAATATTTACAAAAATTATTCATCAGCATCATTGTCTATGATGATAAAATTTTATCATAATTCTTTTTCTCAAAATTCCCTCAACATAAATAATCAAAATTAAAGTTTTCAAATATTGATGATGACCCATGTATTCTTGTGAATGGTTGTTTCTTTATATGGGCATTGAGAGTTTGGGGATATTTGTATGATCTAGGTATGAGATAAAAGTGTCACGATGGACCCAAGATAGACTTTGGTGATTATGAGGTTCTTCAATTCATAGTGGAGCATGTGGTGAAGAAAAGAGAAGGTGTTAAGGAAAATGTCAGTAGAAGAAGATTAGGACATGTAGTGTTTAAGGGGGTATGTTAGAATATGTAACTTCTACGTGTCTTAATAATATTTGAGGAGAATATATTTCGTAATGTATTTAGTTATTGAAACATAGAGTCAATCTCTACATGGGTAGTTTGATTCTATTATTTAGGAGGTTGTTAGTTATCTAGATTTCAGAGATTTGGTTCATTGGTCCTACTTTTGTTTGTGGTTGAGATATTCAATCAACCTCTCCTATATTGAGAATAAGTTAGATCTAATAACAACATGTGAACTCTATATAATTGAGTCAACCTATTGTAAATATTAAATTTTCAATAGATTTTTGTGTGTGTAATCATAGCTACTCTCCCATGTTTTCTTACTTCATTCATTTAAAGATTTAAATTGTGTTCTTCCCCTATTATTAAAAATCAATAATAAAAACCTGAAGTAAAATAAAAAAAAAATATTTTGCTTTAGGACAAATAAACAAAATCAAAATCAGTCAAAGTAAAATGGATGCCTTGGCATAGTTTCCTAGCCAAAAACATCTCAAGGGTTACAACATACATTATTACACAAACCAAAACTGTGTTTGAGAGCGCTATTAAACTATGAAGTAGACTACATATAAAGACACAAGTTTTTATCTCAAGATACACAAACTACCTTCATCTCACAATCTACTTGGTGGAAAATATATCTCAACCTCACACTAATCTAGGAAACATCTAGTTGGAGAGAATCTCTCAAATCTAATAAGTTCCAACCACTTCCTAAAGACAAAGAACATACTCCTTATGTAGATACGAAATATATCTAATCATAACAAATAATAATAATAATAAGTACAAATATGATTATACCAAAAACAAGTGGGAGTTACATATTCCAACAACTAGATAAAAGAGCAACACCATATCTTTCAAATAAAAAGTCTCTCAAATTCTAGAGAAGAGAAAAAGTTATCTCCAAATAAATTCAAATCCTACCTATAACATGTTCTTCTCTTGAACACTATATTTCTTCATAATCTAATTGTTCAAGACAGTTATAAAAATATAAGATTATCAAGATAATAAGAATCTGACTATTTTATTTTATGAGAAGATCTAGAGAATTAAGATTGGGAATTGTCTAAATATTTTAAGATAAGCATTTTTTTTTTTCATATACATTAATTTTTTTTATATCTTTATGTAATCAATTTTAATTATATATAAATACAATTAATAGAACATTTAAATAGCTGGAAATGTTGAGTATGAGTTAATTCAAGTTAGTCTTTTTTTTTTTTCGACCATTTATAATTACGATACATCTATTGGAAATGGACACATTTAATCATCTTTTAACCATATTAATGAATGAAATTTCATGTTCATAACTTTCTTGCATTTTTGAGAGAGTTAATTAACCTGTTTACTTTTATTTAATATGATTAAAAAATTACTATGTAACCATCTAATTGCCACGTTCAAATGATTAACAAACTTGATTCTAACCCTTTCATATTCTTCATTCCTGACTAGCGTTTTTTACTGGGTTGAGAATTTTAGCAACCAAAATCTTTCCTGATTCACCAACCACAAGCAAGTTTGCTGCTGTGTGCTAATATATGATCATATCCCTCCAAATCACTAAATACATAGGAAGGAATGTAAATGAGATCGTTTTCGAAAATTGTTGACATCGTACTATAGAAAAACAGATTCCATATCATAGAAATGGACACGTCGCATCTAAATATGAAAATGACCATATCTTTCATCTTAGATAGTGGAATCAGATTGAAAGACGTGGAATAAATATGGAAAGTAAACACTATTAAAAGAAGATATTTCCTGTATTTTTGTAAGCCCTCGATCGTTTACCATTCCAATCTAACAATGTCTGTTTTGCGAAGAAGTTAAGAGAGAAATTTGAAAATCCCTGGTGATTGTTAACTCACCTTTAACTCTCGTTTCAATTGAAGATAGATATTGAGTGATCAATCTCAGGTATCTGATTCAAGCGAAAACCAAAGGAGGAGGTGATTGAATATATGAGTACTACTGTGATTTGGCTCACTGAGTTCCCATTTCATTTTAGTTGGAGGCGTTTCTTCCCTAAAATCTGTACTGCATCCATGTATCCCTTTCTAACGCTTACGTAACGGACAGTTACCCGGGGCTTGCAACCCTTTATAGGTCAGTGGAAAATAGGTCTCGATAGGTCTTATGGTCGTACATCACGAGGAGGCAGATGCAAATGAAGAGTGGGGAGATGCTCTTTAGTTTATCATGTGAAATATGTTGGTAAAGATGTTGAAACATTATTCATGTGTTATGTTATTTAGATAAAACTACATTAAAAAATAAAGTTCATTAGATTAAAAATTGTAAAAAATAAAGTTTACATTATGAAAAACAATTACACTTACCATATAATATAAAATTTGACATCTAATAAAATATTAAAAAAAAAATTTAAATATTACAAACTAAATCTCTCTTCATACTTATAAATCCAAGTTTAAATCCAAATTTAATAAATTTAAAATCATAATATACATTTAATTTATTTATTATAAATGGTAATTATTTTTTTTATTTTTTTTTGTTTAAAGCCTTGCATAATCCACATTTTTCATTTGATAATATAAGTAGTATTAATTCATTTTAATATTAAATATAAAAAATAATCCAAAAACATAAGATATAATTTGTTGATTGTTAAAAAAAAACTTTAATTAAGATTATATTATATACATATGTGATATAATAATAAGGATGATAATGTTAACATATGTTTTTTTTTATAAAAACATTTTTAGGTTATTTTATATATTTTTAAATGATTTTATTGTATTTGTGTGTGAGAGCGGATGGTTAGTTTTGGATTTTTGTATATATAAATAAAATGATGATGGTTAAGGTTTTGGATTTCTTTAAAATGTTATTTTAACATTTGAAGATCATTGAAATTTTAATAACATAAAAAAAAAAAAATT